>OX442361.1:9397950-9997950 GCA_949357725.1 Hyperoplus immaculatus
ATATATATATCAAACTGATTATGTGTTTGAATCCCCCCATCATTTAGTGCTCTTTGTTAATTATGAATCAGCCGTGGCCCTGCCAGCAGTCTCCTGTGTGGCTGGCTCCCCTGCTGCCCCGCGGTGCATGGCTGCCTTTGTAGTCACTTAAAAGCCTCATACACCCGTGGTTCACTGTCGCTGTTTTTTTCCCCCCTTCCGATGCTGATCTCAGAATCTACTCTCCTAAAAGGGGGTCAAATGTCACTGGGCCAAGACATTTGTATTACACATTTAAGACTCACAAATACTTAGACGATTTATCCGCATTTCATCAACAATTTGAACAATTTTATCTTCCTGTCAAAAATCCCACAGATATTCAGGGAACTATGACATACACCATCAATGCATGCTTACAGTTGAGAAGTGAAAGATAAGGTTATGTTATTGATTTAAATAAATGGAATAATCAAAATAGTTTTGGACAATTTAAATTTTATATTATTTTAATTGCCTAATCAATGTTTTCTTTCAGCTCTATTTAATGCAGGTTTGAAGGCCTTTTGTTGGGTCTTCTCTGCTCGACATTCGCAGTAGCACAAGTGCATATGAGCAACATGCTAAACCTGAAATTCATCACACCAGATATTAGCATTCCCTGTCTATTCGCCTGCAGTAAGATTCACAGCATGCCTCAAAGACTTTTCTGGGGATCCCCTGGTTAATGTTTCAAATAATTCTCAAGCGTTAGGGCAGATTGGTTTGGGCAGATACGTACAAGGCTTTATACCTCCATCTCAAGCTGTGAGTGTGTGTGTGTGTGTGTGTGTGTGTGTGTGTGTGTGTGTGTGTGTGTGTGTGTGTGTGTGTGTGTGTTTGTGTGTGTATGCGTAGGTGCGTGTGCAACAATCACAGGAATGCTACAGGGGCTTCTTAGCGCTTACAGGCTAAACGGCAACATTATTCTACTGTTGGGAAGAATTTAGTGAAATTCAGCTCCACACTGCCTCACAAACCTGCCCCAGGGCTCTCTGCCTGTGTGTGTGTGTGTGTGTACGGTACATGTTTCTCATGCTGTTCCTGTTGTTGGTACATTGTTTTGTACATCTTTCTCTGCTTTGTATGCTAACATTGTGATGCTTGTCGCTTTCTCTTCCTCATTTATTCGCTTAACTATTCTCCCTCTCCAATGCCGATGAAAAGCGTGGTGATTTGATCTTCAGATATGAGCGATCACTTTGCAGCACACACACATACACACACACACACACACACACACACACACACACACACACACACACACACACACACACACACACACACACACACACACACACAATCACACACATTCCTTCATCATCCAAAATTTATGGACACAATCCCTAATTACCATATCAATAATTAAGCCCACTTCTTCTCTGCTATATTTTTTGCGAGCTACGGAGAGGCTCAAGTCAAAGGCAGCAAACACTCCAGTCTTAAAACGCATTATGAATGACTTTTATCATCCATAGTTAACTAATATCTTTATTTTTTATTTTTTTCCAGATTCGTGCCAGGCCAAGGCGTGGTATTGTACCCCCAGATCGGGGACAAGTTGGACATAGTGTGTCCGCGTGTGGAGGGGGGCGTGCCGGACGGAGTGGAGTATTACAAGGTGTACCTGGTGCCCCGGGACCAGCTAGAGAGCTGCACCATCACCAAGGCAGACACCCCTCTGCTCAACTGTGTCAAGCCCGACCAGGACGTCAAGTTCACACTCAAGTTCCAGGAGTATAGTCCCAACCTGTGGGGCCTGGAGTTCTTCAGAGGGAATGACTACTACATCATATGTAAGTACACAGGGATAGTTAACTTAAGGCTTTGGCTTTGTTTAAAGGGTGTGGGGGAAGAATAGCTGCCTAAAAACAGGTTTACTGTTAGAAGAAGCTGTTGGTTGCTTGGTGACACACCTTACATTTCTGGGTCAAGTGTGTTGTGTGTTGTTGTTGCGACCGTATTGTAGTTAATAGCTGCTCTCAAACATAGACAGTGTGTATTGCTAACCGCAGATATTCTCACTGGACTGCACTCCAGTTTTAATCATTAGTTCACACACACTCGTGCATTCCTACTATGTAGGAATGCACGTCTTAAAAATTCCCTTTTCGCCTTTTTTATAAGAACTAAATGTATAGTACGTAACAACATTGAACAAATCCCTTCCGTGATAACCTTCAGAATAGTGCTCAGAATGATTACGGAAAGGTTGAGTTGATGTGAGTGCTTTAGAAAGGTAAGAGTTTTGATTCAGAGGATTGAAAAATAACAAATGTTGAGATAATGGCCATTCAAGGACCCTTTATTTAGTACAAAGGAAAAACATGTTATGGAAGCAAACTAGACATACATCTAAAAATGTACCACCAGTGCTTGAAAAAGTCCCAGTCACCCTTCATATCCATCCAGTGTCGGTCTCAGTTATTGGCCTGCCCTTGTACTTCGGGCATCCTGGGAGGAAGTAGTGCTGGCTGGGGTGTTTTTTTGGTTGACAGCCCCCCCGGTTTGGAAGATGGGAGGTGGACTGAACCATCTGTGTGGCGCTGGTGGGGGGTGTGTGTGTGCGGTGGGTAGGACCATCTGTGAAGCTCTGCCACCGCCATCTGTGAGCCGTCACTGGGTTTCTGACGGAGGAGAAGAAAGGGGGAAGAAAGGACAGTCAGGAGAGGAGAGGAGAGGAGAGGAGAGGAGAGGAGAGGAGAGCAAGGCATAATGCTTACTAATCAAAACACTCTCTAGTAGCTTAGAGAAAGTTGCATATTGCAAGATAATTCTACCAGATATTAAATGTACTGTACTCCACTTTAAGGCTCTGCAGGTTAATACATTAGCTTCCATATCTTCTTTCATTTAGTATAAATCAAAAGATCCAAAATGTACATTGAGGTGTTTATTTGACTAAACCTTGTATGTATGTATGCATGTCTGTATATTTCTCCTATACAACCATCTTTAACGGCCATTATCTCAACATTAGTTTTTCTCAACACTCTGAACCCGAAAAATCTCAACTTCTAAAGCACTTACATCAACTCCACTTTCCATAATTATCTCAGAACTATTTCTTAGGTTTATTAAAGAAGGTATTTGTCCATACGTTGTTAATTGTCTGATTTATGATTGCCTTAACTCGCATGCAGACTCTTGTGAATGTACATTTTCCCCAGAGCAAAGTACGGCAATGTTCCTCAAAGAGATCTGTCAAGTGGATTGCTTTGATGCCTTTTTTTCAGTTACACTTAAAGTTCAAAAGCTAAACCAGCAACAATGACTTCACTGACACATATTAGCTGCAGGATATTTGCATGGCCGGGCTTGTCCCTGCTGTGTTTAAGAGTAACAGGTTCTTTTTTTCGTTTGTTGGTCTTGCAGGTAAGACATGTATTCAGACTACTGTACATCATAGCAAATAAATGCTTGAAAAAAAAAATGCTAGTACAACCACAATACAGTTGAGTGACAAATACAGTACACACCAAACACCAATACACCTGTACAAGCAAGCATGCACGGCGCGAGCACCCTCATCCCTAGAAGCCGAACATAGACTTATCCGTGGTAGTGTGTGTGTGTGTGAGTGAGTGAGTGAGTGTGTGTTCAAGGACCCTCCCCCTCCCCCTCCCCCCCCACACACACACACAAACACCTCAACACAGCGGTTCATCCGTGCTGGTGTTTACTTATCTCAGTACTCTTGGAGCGCCGCCTGCCTGCTCTCCTGCTGCTTAGAAAAAACTTGATCACATTGAACATTGAAGTGGATGGGAATCAGAAAAGAAAAAAAAACTGGCTAATGTTAAGGTAATTTAGGTTAAGGTAAAACAATTAAAACATTAAAAAGATTGCACTTAAATGTTAAACTTACAAGTTAGTAGCACTAACATAGTGGCACTTAGTAGTTTGGTTTATTTAAGGCTAATGTACTTAAGTGGATCTTGGTGTTCTGGGTTTGTACCTTCATGGTTGAATGCCCTTATTGGAAGTCACTTTGGATATAAGTGTCAGCGAAATGTAAAGTAATGTAATATAATAGAAGATCTTAGGTAAGACAGTGCAGCGTAGTAGCCTAGCAGACCATGGCAGGTACATGTTATGGTGAGCACATGTGGTTTGCATGTGTGAGGCACAAACAACTGATAATGCAAAACACATTGTAGGACTATCAGAACAGAGGTTGTGGTGGCTAACCAATATGCTAATGTTTAGACTAAATAGAGGAGGGAGGGAGCTGTTTACACACTGGAAAGTGACACATTTTGAGGTAAATTGGCTCTGCTTTGCTATAGCTCTGGCCTAAGCTTTTGCTGCACTGCAGTTAGCATCGTGGTGTTATGCTGTGCATCGCTATATACAGTAGACCTACACCTCGAAAAAATGAGAGAGAGAGAGAATGAAAGAAGTGTGCAGAAGTGTGAGTAGGTGGAGGCAGATTGGGTATTTTATTTTAGCTTCCTGTAATGGACTAAGCCAGAGTTTGAACCTACAGTAAGCTTGTGGGTGTCACTGCGCGTTTTTAGTGAATAAGGTATGGAAATAGACACATATATATGGTTAGCACTTGACTTGCCTGTGTGTGTGTGTGTGTGTGTGTGTGTGTGTGTGTGTGTGTGTGTGTGTGTGTGTGTGTGTGTTCCTCTAGCAGCGTTGCCCAAGATCTACCCGCCTCACAACACTTCTCTGGGAGGATTTTCATTAGTCTTTTGGAATTGAGCGTTCGATATTTAATTAATGAATCAGCGTTTAATCCCCCAATATCTTTTTTTCTCTCACAATGGACGAGGACCCAACATCTATGTTCCGGATCTCAGTCTCATCCAATTGGATTAATGTTGCCTCACGTCGGGGTATTGTGCCAAGACTAGAGTAGATTAGATGGGAATGCTTGTCACATACGCACGCACGCACACACACACACACACACACACACACACACACACACACACACACACACACACACACACACACACACACACACACACACACACACTCCAAAACCACCCCTTCAAACAACTGTGGCATCAGGCCTCAGCATTTGGCTATCTCATCCTGTACTACCAAGCCCTCCTGTGTGTGTTTGTGTGGTGTGGCGTGGTGTGGTGTGTGTCTTTCTGTGTGTCGGTGTGTCCTTTCCATGTGGTTATACATTTTCAAACCGTGTGTCGTGCATAAAGAGCCCACTGTATATCTCTACACATCTGCGTCCAGCCTGCTTACATGTGGGCGCCTTTGCGTATTATTCTGCGGCCGCACAATGCTGCTCCAGTTGAGAGCAGATGATTTTGATGTGATTGTTTGCGGCAGCATGGCCTGCAGCTGAGAACCTAGTGAGCTAGATGATTACATGAGCTAAAGAGAGAGAGGGAGAGAGAGAGAGAGAGGGATGAATGTGGAGAGAAAGGGGGCAGATAGAGAGTGACGACAACAGAGAGGGAGAGAGAAACAGAAACAGAGCTAAGTAGAATGGGGGCATAGAGAGAGAAATGAGCTAAAGAGGGCTGGAGAAGGCCAGCAACTGTGTTTACAGGCACGGGGAAACATGGGCATTTCATCACCACTTTAATCACTGTATGTTTGAGTAACAACAGAAAATGCTCCTGTAAGCCCATTGAAACATGAACTGCAAAATGCAACAGTATATATTAGACCCCTGATGGCATTATTGTCACTGTTGCAGCCGTTAATGTCATAACGGTTGATAGCCTTATAACTGCCAGTTACGTCATTATTTTTCAGTTATTACATTATCGGCTATTATTAAAAAAAAACTATTGTCATTTATAACATTGGCTGCTCCTATCATATTATAAATTCATTCTAATGAGCAATGATAAATTCTACTATGTATCAGCATGGGGAATATATGAATGGGGGGAAAAACAAGTGTATTTTTAACCACAACTCTCTCAGTCAACTGTGCTTGTAATTGTAACGAAAACACTTATCTCCGCTGTTATAATTGCGCGGTTAAACATGTAACTTGGAGTCATTGTAATGAGTTCCCATGTTTGTGCTTTCTTTGAGCCTGGGCGCTGGTGATTAGTGCTTCTAGTCATTAGGCCTTGGTCTTTGTTTGGGGAGGGGGGGTCACCTGTCCCTGTCCCCCCCCCCAACAGTCCGGCGCCCCCTGTCAGGGCCAATCAGAGCACACAGTGGCTGACAGGTCTTAAACCAGCTCATAACCCCGACAGCACCGAAAGGCTTCATGCTCCACTGCAGCCTGATGGCCTGTAATTACGCTCAGCATTTAGATCATAGCTGCCTTTGTCTGCCTTGGTCTTCCTCTCTCTTTTTTTGTCATTTTTGGGGAAAGATTCTCACTCCATCCTTCGGTTTGTTTGTTAATTTCTTCTATAATTCTTTCCTGTGTCTTTCTGTTGTTGCTCTGATCCACTATTTATGAGTAGCCTCTTTCGTCTGCACGTTGTCTATTAAGTATACCCACATCATTTGGCAGTTTTAGCAAAAAGCCAAGATAGCAACTTCAGATAGCTCACATTTTTGAACTCAGTTAAGTCAAGTAAGCCTATTTGTAAAAAAAAAATACAACTGAAACATTAGCTTACGATGAACTTATATGACTATGAGCCTGAAGCTAGCTCTCTGAATGCTAGCACAGTGATGTGCAGTATGTGCTAGTTGCATTAGGAGAGAGAGAGAGAGAGAGAGAGAGAGAGCAGGAAATGGGAGTTAAGAGCTCCCAGTGTTTATCTGGATTGCGGCTCACAATTGACTGTCTCATTAAACACAGGGTGATTTTCCACTCTCTTGATTTGATAAACAGGAGAAAATTAAGTTAAGGTGGGTGAGGAGGGTGTGTGTGTGTGTGTGTGTGTGTGTGTGTGGTGGTGGTGGTGGTGGGGGGGGGGTCGCTGTGTTTACCACGCATGGCTGGGATTGTGTGGTTATGGTGAGTGCTTGTGTTATTTGCTAATGTTAATTTAACAGGTGGCTCTACACACATACACACATAAGGACACACACAGACACTCAAAGGAAGGACCCTTGTTTGACACACTTCTTGCGGTTGTTTGCAACTCCATGTGACTGGTGTGTCAGTGTTTGACAGTTTGTGTGTGTGTGTGTGTGTGTGGGTGTGTGTGTGTGTGTGTGTGTTTGTGTGTGTGTGTGCACTAGTCCTGGAACATTTTTTTTACAGACCCACTCAAGCTGTCACTTTGGTCTGGAGCAGGTACTTTGTCACAGCCAGTGAGTGATTTTTCCTGATGGGCCTTTTTCCCTGCTGTGCAGACTGTTTTTTTTGTTGCATTTTTGCCTGAATCTGACTACACGCAAATGTGTGTGTGTGTGTGTGTGTGTGTGTGTGTGTGTGTGTGTGTGTGTGTGTGTGTGTTTGGAACTGGTCTTTTTCCAGTGCCAAAAAACACCATTTTATTCACATTGCCTGCTCCAAAAGCTTTGAGAAAATAGACCCCGGTAATTCAGTCACAGGATGGAATGAACGGTGAAGGGAAAATCTGACGTAGTTGTTGTCGCCTACTTTTTCCCCCTTGTAGTTTCTCACTCATTGTTTCTCTGTGGTTGCCTGCAGAAGGTCACACAAGCTGAAGCAATGGGTAGATTTTTTTTATATACCTATATATTTTTTTTTTCTTAATGGTGCTTGCGGGTTCTTTTATGGATTATTTTTTGGGATATTTGACATTTTCTTTCCCTCTCTTGTACTCCCCCTATACCTCTCCTTATCCCCCCTCCCTTTCCTGTCTACGTCTCTATATATAAAGCCAATGGTAGCTGGTAACTAAACGCATTAGTGAGCTTCTTGTAGCAGTGTGTGTCTTGTCCCAGCATAAGGGATTAAGCTAGTTAACTCTAGCCAGCTATATAGTCTGTCAGCCCTGTCCAGCCGTGGGCTCTTGTCTGGCCGCTCTGCAGAGGAGAGCCAAGTTATTGAGCCAGCCCTGAGCCCCCCCCCCCATTCAACAATCCCATTCTGCTAAAAATCCAAGTCAGGCCTTCCTTCCCTTGGACTGCAGCCTTGGCATAGTAATACTCAAACATTTAAAGGGGAAGAGGACTTATTTGGAGTTTAAAAAATTATCTTTTTTGCATGATTTTCTTTCTCCAAATGTCTCTCATGGAAATGTCTTTAAAAATGATCTATTTTGCGAAGTCTTAGCAAAGAGGTTGATTCTGTTCTTTTTGTGACGTGTGGAATGATTCAATGGGGCAAAGGGAATGGAGAGAAGGGAGAAATGAAGTGACACAAGTAGCAGTGTGTGTGCGTATACTGTTTCGGCAGACGAGACCTTAATATGCCGTCTTGTTCGCGGTTCACTGCCTTTCACACGTCTCTTCACCAACCAATCACTCAACTCAAGTCGACGGTGTTAAGATGGTCTGTGGCATGCCGCGGGAAAATTCATGGGTGTGTGTTGTGCTAACAGGTTTGGTTTATGAAATTAACACACACACATGCACACAGAGGCCCACGCACAGACACACACACACACACACACACACACACACACACACACACACACACACACACACACACACACACACTGTACATATAGGGGCACACAGGAGCACACCAAGCCTTTAAGGAGCTTTGTCTGTAATGTGCTTTGGTCTCCACTGGGAAGCCATAGGTCATGCTAGAGTAGAGAGACAGGGGGAGAGATGGAGGGAGGGAGAGAGAGAGGCCTTGTTAACATGCTCTTTGTGTCCGCTCCCATCACCGTCTTATTGAGGCAAGCAAAGGGGAAGTCAGATCAGAATGATTGGGTGCTGGAAAAGGATGGGAAAGGAGAAAGAGAGAAAGTGCATTTTCTGTCCGCAGCTATTTCAATCTGGATCTCAGTGAAGCACATTCCTTTCAATTCCCCGGCTGTGGCTGGGAAAGCTTCAGGAGGGGAACGTGATGAGGCCTTAGGCTTAGATATCTTTATTAATAATAATAATAATTCATTTTATTTATGGGCCCCTTTCATAAGACTCAAGGACACCTCACAGTTAAAACAAGCAGAAAATACAGTCATAGCACATATTTAAAGTTATACCAGGCGAGTTGACAGTATACAAGTTGTTAAATAAAATGAAACAAAAAGAACATATCTGCGAGTGTGTGAGAGAGGGGAGTTACGTGGGCTATAAGGTCAGTCTGAATAGGTTGGGTTTTGTGGGAGGTTTTAAAGGTAACCTCAGAGTGCACATATGAGCGGAATTGAGCTCAAATGCTACAAAAATGCTCAGAATAAATACTGAAATTGCACATGTTCACAGCACCCTGAATACTGCACACACAGTCCAGGTTACAAGGGGCTCAGTGTAGGGGTGAATCACTGAGATATACAGTGGGTTAGGGGTTATTTGGAGTAAAGCGGCAGTAGTAGTTGCTGATTTTTTTCTTTTTCTGCGATTGTGCTCAGGGGTAGCTGTTCAGGATAAGGAGGTATAGCAGCTCGCAAAGGTTGGAGCCCTGATGAGGAGTGAACTGGGGATGGTGGGGTGTTGTTCGTGTGTGTGTGTGTGTGTGTGTGTGTGGGATGGGGGTCAGCGTTGGTGGTGCTTGAATGCAGGCCACTGCTGCACGCTGGCGGGAAGCCAAGCCGCTAAGCCCCGGCAGCTCGTTAGCCTCTGTGTTACTGACCTGATAGACCACAAGCCCCCTCCTTCCACTCCCCTCCCCTTCCTTCTCCCTCTCTCTCCTCCTCCCCTCCCTCCCTCCATCCTGCCTATGCCCTGGCCCACTCCTCATCCACCCTATATGCAGTTTTGCGCAGCGGCCTGTGGGGGCAGGGTTGATGAAAGCAGAATAGCAGAGATGATGAGGTTTGCATTTTGTGGTGTGTGTGTGTGTGTGTGTGTGTGGGCCAGGGAAGGAAATTGGCTGTCCCTTAAACACAGTATTTAATGGCATACTTCTGTTTGTCTCCTGTGTTCATCAAGTGGGGGTTTAGATCATTTAAGTGGTTTTCATCTAAGATCCATTGAGGTATTAATCACCTCCCTTAAAACATTTAAAATCCTCACCGGATCCAGTTTCATCCTTGGATTTTTATTTTCTCCTCGTCAGCAGATATCTCTCTTTCTTCTACTGTAGGCTGGCAGCAAGTTTGGGCTTTTTAGATATGAGCGTACAAGGGTTTTTTAAGTGTTTTTTAAAAAAATCTCAAGGTGTGTTCTTTAAATGACTGGCCACCACTCTCTGGTGTGTCATTAGCGCACAACTGTGTCCCGCAGCTTGCCAAGATGGCCTCTGTCACCTCCCTTAACAAGGCCCCATCAGCACTGTGTAAAAATGTTACAGTCACAATGACTCAGGATAATTGGACTGGTGGGGCTGTGTAGCATTCTGGTGAGGCAAAGACACCGAGGGGATGAGCAGGTGAAGTTTGATTTGGTTAAAAGGGGGCGGCCCCTCAGCGCAAAGCTTTCAGTTCCTCCGTTGTCTCTGGGAAATGTCTGTTTTTTTTTACGACACACTTTGTGAGTTGATAACTTACATTAAAAAGATGTCAGAAATGTTTGAATAATATGCAAATTTTGCAATATCTAACTAATTATCTGTAGATTTGCATCTTTTTGGTTCAGAGTATCAAAAAAAATTAATCTTGAGATAATGGCCGTTAAAGATGGTTCTATAGGAGAAATATACAGACTCAAACAGACAAGATTAAGTCAAATAAACACCTTATTCGGACCTTTGATGTATACTACCATGAAAGAAGAACAATGTTCTGACCCAACTCTAACCCTCTCTCTCTCTCTCTGTCTGCTGTAGCTACATCTAACACCACCATGGAAGGCATCGACAACCAGGAGGGAGGAGTGTGTAAGACCAGGTCCATGAAGATAATCATGAAAGTGGGACAAAGTAAGTATTGCGTCTTTAAAACCACAGTCTTTTAGTGCCTGCGGGCATGAGCAGCCAGGCAGCTATACAGTGCAGCGCTAGCACATTGTACTAAATTGCAAAATAAAAGCCCAAATAAGGTCACAGACTAGTAAAGGCTGTGCATTATACAGCCCCATCGTCTCCATGACACCTGGGGCTGGGAGGGGGCAGGAGATTTAATCTAGCGGAAGTCCTAATGCACTGATAAAAACACACACACACACACACACACACACACACACACACACACACACACACACACACACATAATTGCGTATGCTTGCCTGCACATGTGAACTGGAAGCATCTGCTGTTGCACACAACTAGAAGCCTTTCTACACATGCTCGCATCACGCACACAAACACATACAGGAGTTTACGACCATGTTCGCATGACAGACACACACACACACACACACACACACACACACACACACACACACACACACACTATGTCCCACATGCCAGACACGACCGGACCATATTCCTAATTATAGCGATAATTAATCATAAATCAGTTGTCCGGCTGCCACCCACATAGCGTTAGTGATTTCCCAGGGTTGCCCCTCTCTTCTCAGCTCCGTATTCAGAACACATTGAGAATCATTGAAGGTCGCTGAAATAATGGACGCTGAGGTAGAGAAAAAAGAACAGGTGCTGAACAGGGCTGGACATTGGTTTTTGCAGCTTAATAGCACTGGAAAATCAGCTCATGTGTTCAGAGATTTAGGCTGGAAAAAAAGTGAAACGGAATGTACTATCAAGTGTGGTGTTGGTACGGTTGAAAAGTAAAGAATTCCTCATTAATTTGTATGCATCTGCTTTTTTTCCCAGATCCTTCAGACCCTATTTCACCCAAAGACAACCCGACCAGAGTGCCCTACCCTCCCAAGCCGGACAAAGACGCCCACAACCCCAATGACGTGCTGGAGAAGCCAGGTAAGAACCGCTGTTCGCTGCTTAAAGCCTGGGGAAGAAGTGGTCATGTGGAGTGGAGGGATTTATCTAAACTATTTGGCATTTGGGCCCATGATTGTTCAGCCGGCTAAGTGCTGATAGCGCTATAAGCTAAGCTAATAGCTAGTGCACGTTTCGCCGGAGCCACTAAGGTGTGTGTGTGTGTGTGTGTGTGTGTGTGTGTGTGTGTGTGTGTGTGTGTGTGTGTGTGTGTGTGTGTGTGTGTGTGTGTGAGTGAGATAGAAAGTGAAGGAAAGAAAAGGTCAGCGATTCATCAAGCGGGTAATTGAATGGTGCCTATAAAACTGATAGGCATCTCCGGCATGCCAAGGACTTATAAGGTTTTTTCCCCCCCGCGCTGGCCCCATTCCAAGCCTTAACCCGGCCACTTAAGTGACATTTTGCAGGGAAAATGATCCGATCGCTGTCTGCCATCTTCTTAATAAGGACCTATTCGTTCAGCACAGACACACACTTGTTCCTGCAACCCAATCACACAACTCAGACACATGTGCGGCAGGCTGACGTGCAGACCCTGCTCTTATCTCTGCGATTATATTGCAGTTGAGAAAAAATCTCCCCAAGATGAAAATCAGATCGGCAATTTCCGCAGCCCGCTGTGTAGTGTGTTCAGAAAAGAGGAAAGGGCCTAATAAGAAAAAACAAGCTGATCTATGTGTGAACTGTTTACCCGGGGCGTGGCCTCACCTGATATTTTCTGTTTTCATATCGTGGCAGTCTGCCATGCTTACTGTTAAGGTGAATTGGGTAACACTTTTAACTTAAATATATCATAATGAGAGTATTTCTGATACAATGGCCGTTAAAGAAGGTTATATATCCCGGCCACTAGCTGAGTGCTATAGTCAGAGTGTCTGATGAGGCAGCATAATCCACCTACTAAAACAATGGCAGGGTCCTTTTGCTTGGTGCTGACTGCTATCCGCTATCCACTAGCTATGTATCGCCGGGAGGCATGAGCACAGCTTGGGTTTCATATTTGATGTCTTATGACGGCATCACATATTTCTTTATCATTTTTCATCCACCTCAAGGGTGACTGTATCTTTTTATGTCTTTGAAAAAAAAGAGGCAATTTATTCAAGTGCCATCTTACCCTGTATCTACCACTATGGGCTGTTGTATCTCTTCCTATCAGGCGGCGTTCTGCCCTTGCTTCAAGGTTGCAGTCTTACACCGGCTGAATTTGAATAGCCAACCGATCGAACATGACCTTTCAACAAAAGCCTTCCATAGGCAGGCTTCACCCCTCAGCCACTGTTCCCATACGCACATTCACTGTAACACTGTGGAAAGATTGTGAAGAATTAGTTAGTAAGCTTCATTTTGGATCCTCAGCCACACACACACCTTTTTTTATAGCGTTTAAAAAACCTATAGTCCAAAAATCACTCCCACTTCACACAGCAATTGACCATAATTTAAGATCCTTTTCATCCTAGACACAATTGCTTTATTCACTTTTTTCTGTGCATGACCGCCAGTGTACCACCGTGAATCCCTTTAGAGGAAAGTGTAAATGCCTCTCAGCCCTATAGTCGGATGATTATCCTGTCTCACCTTTCTCTGTAATGACAGGCTTTCCACTCCTGCCTGTAAGTGTAGCCATTTGTAACAGGTATCAATCCTTTTTCGCCCTTCAGATGTGTTTCGGAGGGCAATGTTGCTCTGAGCTCAATCAGTATGATCAAAAATGTAATAAAAAAAATACCGCATACGGGTCTTAAAAATGCATTCTCGGCATGTCAAATCCTAAATTAGACAATTAACTAAATATGATGAACAAACCATTCTGTGATAACCTTCAGGATAGTGCTTAGAGTGATTGTGTAAAGCGTTGTCGATGTAAGTGCTCTAGAAGTTGGTTTAGAATTTTAGTTTGGAAGTATTGAAAACACAAACAAATTTGTGATATAAATGTAGTTACAGGTGGTTGCATAGGACTAACATACAGACGCAAACAGACAAGGTTTATTCAGATAAACATCCAAGATGAAATGTCAACATTGACCAATGCCAAAAATATTTCAGCCTGCCTTCCCTTAACTGTATCACCTTAACTAACCCCTCTCTCTCTCTGTCTCTCTCTCTGTCTCTCTCTCTTAGGCGGCAACGCTCCCAGGGGAAGCGACGAGACCAACAGCAGCAACAACGGCGGCAAGGCGTCCAGCGTGATCGGCTCGGACGTGGCCATCTTCGTGGGGATCGCGTCGGGCAGCGTCATCTTCATCATCATCATCATCATGCTGGTGCTGCTCTTGCTCAAGTACCGGCGGCGGCACCGCAAGCACTCGCCGCAGCATGGCGGCGCCACCCTGTCGCTAAGCACCCTGGCCACGCCCAAACGTGGCGGAGGGGGCGGCAACAACAACGGCTCTGAACCCAGCGACATCATCATCCCGCTGCGGACCGCCGACAGCGTCTTCTGCCCCCACTACGAGAAGGTGAGCGGCGACTACGGACACCCGGTCTACATCGTGCAGGAGATGCCACCGCAGAGCCCCGCCAACATATATTACAAAGTATAAAAGAGAAGAAAAAATGATATGGACGTATTAGCGTGAGAACTTTTTTTGAAAGAAGAAAAAAAAACGCCACGAGAGAGAGACCGACTGGAACAATCCCCCTATGTATGTATAGGGGCAAGGCGGGCTTCTGATCATTCTTTTCAAAGCCACGCCGGCAGCAATCTCTCTCCCTCTCACTCTCTCTCTCTCTCTCACACTCTTTCGTCAACTCCTCCTCCTTCTATGATGTTTTGTCACTATTTTTTTTCTCGGTCGATGTTTTAATGCCGATAGCTTGTGGCTATTATGGTCGAGGCCACGTAGCTGCGATTGGGGACGGAATGCTATACAGAAAGTTTTATTTTGTGCACTGCATTCTGGCATTTTAAAAGGGGGGGTGGGGGGGATTTACAAGGAGTGTTTGGCGTGGGGGTTGACCAGAAAGTTAGACAAATGCACAGTGCGTTTTTTTATTTCTCCTTTTTTTTCCCCGGATGGGGACAAACGCATGGATGTGTATGGACGTGAAGGGGTTTTTCGGGCACACGAGAGGATTGGCTAAGAGAGACTATACTGCTCGGGATGAAAACAGACAATAACGAGTGAGGAGGAGAGTACGAAGGAGGAAGAATATACAAGGTTTGACCATGAACTCACAAAATGGCCGCCTCTCTTATCTGATGCTCCCTTTTGCCTTGGCCCCAGAAAAGAGACTGTGTGGATTTAGCAGCCGGATGAAAAAAAGGCATAACAACGGAGAGAGAGAGATCCTCACACACCGATTCCTCTCTGGGACTTTCAAAGTGACTGACTCACGGAGATCACCCATTCACCCACATGCTCACCACCACCACCAACCACCACCACATAGACACACACACACACAGTCACCCGCACATACACACATACACACCGTCTCACCGGTCAATGTGAACTGTTTGGGGTTTTTTTTTAAAGTGTGGATTTGCACCATTTCTCCTCATCGCCAGGTGATATGTAGATAACTTCAGTCAGATATTACTTGAAGGTTTGAAGGTGAAAACAAGAGATATTTTCTTTTCTTTTTGTACTGTCATAACATTAACTATTAGGTTTTTTTTTGTTTTGCTTTTCATATCACGTAGTCGTTCAAATTGCAGATAGATCTTTTTTTCCTTTGGTGACGTGTGCTATTGTCCGTGACATTCAGACACGTTTGGGGGTCCACTCGCGTTTGAATGTCATACAACAGTGGCTACAAGAGAGAGAGAGAGTGTAGTAAAAGAAGAAAGAGCGAGGATTCTTTCAACTTTGCGGTTGAAAGGGAATTGGATGCATGTCAGGTCTGCCTATACAGGTGGCTGCTGGGAAGAGTGGGGTACTCTCACATACATAGAGCAGCACTTTGAAACCTTTTTTGGAGTAACCTCCACTCTTTGCAGTAGCCAGAGAGAGAGAGAGAGAGACAGAGACAGAGAGAGAGACAGTGATGGCTAGGGATGGCAGAGCAGCTGTATATCCCGTCAGGTTTTGTTGGTGAGGGCTCGCACCTCAACTTCTCTAGAACTTAGGGGGCCAGGAGGAAATCCAATTCGCCTTACTGCTGTTTTTTTTGTTACGCATCAGGTGAAGACGAGGCCCAGATGTCTATAGTTGAGGTTAGCGTAGCTGGCTGAAACTAGCTCTAGGTACTGTAATGTTTTACCCCAAGGGGTCCACTGATGAATAAAGGCTGCCCTAAGGGCCCAGAAAGCAGTGTGACCGGTGCTCTCCTATTCTTGTTTCAAATTCTTAAAAAAAAAAAAGCACAGGGACATCTACTTACATTGTCACTGTTTCCCAATCTCCATTAGCATTTCCATGGTTTGAGTTTTTGATTTTTACTTTCTTTGTGTTACAAGATAAAGATGTACATTTAAAAAGGACATTACACACAAAAAAAGAAACACATAAAAAAGCAGAATTTATTTATAATAGACACATAGAGCACAGGTGTTGTCAGGCGGTATGGAGAAAGCAGGAGAAGAAGTAATGTTAATATATTATAAGTGCACATTATGCAATCTAGGTTTTTGATTATTTGAAATCTCACCAACCCACCGAGTCCCATATTTTCATGAGCTCTGGCCCGCACACAGGGCTGGGTCCTGGGAAAGGCAGCCTGGGCCAGGGCCCCCTGGGGGGACTGGAGTTATCTGACCCAAAATAGCTCACATTGGTGTATACAAGGGCAGAGTAGCTGTGTCTAGCGCACTCACTCCATGTAGCATCTCCCAAAGGTTAATAAAACACCCAGTGCCCCTGATTCTCCTCCCTCATGTTCCCTGTGCATTTGCGTATGTGTGTGTGTGTGTGTGCGCGTATTGAGCAAGTCTATATTTCATTAATACATTCAGCTTAGGCTCATAGTTGTGACTCTAGCTGTTCCCTGAGCATGCATCAACCCATTGTCAACATTGTCATTTGTTCATGAATAACATCAAAATTTCACCGAAAAGCCAAGCCTTGTATGATCTGAGGTTTGTGCCTCTAAGAGGCTACAAAATCTGCAAATATGCAATTCTTATTTATTTTTTTAATCGATTCTGAGATAATAAAAAAAAACTCCTATGGAAAGTGTTCTTAACCACTGAACGATGTAACAACAAACAAATGACACAAAATAAGCAAAGTACGTCACACAAGCCTGTTGTTAACTCTTATTTCCTTCATCATTTGTAGAATTATTTTAACCTTTTTTTCTGTTTTAACTATGTGCCGTAGTACAAAGGTAAACTGTGAAAAACAAAACCATTTAAAAGCATATGTATCACACACCTGAACAGGAATTTAAGGAAAACATAAAAAAAGACACACACACACACACTACAACGAAGAAATGGCTGTTTAGTTGCTGTCTGTCTGCGGCAGAAAATGACAATCTTATTAGTTTCTTTTAATCTGGCGTCCTTTTCTTAGCTGCCACTCCACTAGCGCTCTCCTAGCATTGGCCAGGTTTGGTTTCAACCTGTTGCTCTGAGAGTGTTAGCACACGGGCTAGGAGAAGCACCTCAGGCTACTGTAAAATGCCTTGCTCGTATGGTCAGCCCTTGGTCACTTGACTCAGTAATTTTGCACCGTACTTCTGTAGGTAAGAAAACTGTAAATACATAAATGTGTGTATTGTATATGGATCCTGGGTTGTTACAATAGCCTTATTCACCTTTTTAGGAAAGTAAATGGAGAAAAAAAAAGTACAGAAAAAAATGGAATACACTTCAGTCAAACAGAGCATACTACTTTTTTGGTAAATAGCTTATGTAAATATTGACCAGAACCCAATAAAAACATTTTTTTATAAACTCTTAAAGTAAGATGTTTTGTATAAAATTTGAATTTTTTGCTATGTATTTTAGCTAGCGCTCGATGGAAAGCCCGTGTTCTCCCCCCCCACTCCCTCCCCTTTTGCACTGTTTCCATGGTAATTTGGTTTAAAAAAAAAGATGAGAGAAAAGTTGCCAAACCGACTGCTGCATATTTGTGCCATAAGTGTGTACCATAAATATTTATTGAATGAGTTTCTTTTTTTCTCTTATGATCAGTCCAGTTTTTAAGTAACACAGTATTATTATATTTGCATTGTTTGTTTGTCTCCTCCCCTGGTTTTTTCTTTAGTTATGTCATGGTTACCGAGTGGCTGTAGCCCTAATTCTCCCATCCCTTTTGCAGTATGAGATGGCCAGGCTGTGAAAAAAATGGTTTTATCATTCAACAATTTAAAACAAGAGAAATGACACACATTCCACCAGTCTGTTACAAACTGAAATTGTTTTTCAATAAAATGTTTTTCCTATGGACGCGCTGTCTGCCTTTGTTGTTCTGCTCATACACACACATGCATGAATAAATAATGTATATTATCTTTTATTGTTTCACACAACTTGACAGGGAAAGATTTGATATGACAGTTTCATTTGCTTATATTAGATGTTATTCATCTCAGTGTAGAATCACTCCCGGGGACGGACTTCATAAAATCCACCGAGTCCAATTGTGGCCATACTTAAATTTTTACACGACATCTTATATATTTTTTAAATATGTACAGTATATACATTACTGAACATTTTATTTGAAAACCATGGACATTAGTGCGCTGCCATAACAGCCCCCACTCTTTCCACCACCAGTGGTGGGGTCCACCACTCATGTTGTGTGACAAGGCCTGGCTCACAGTCACAATGTATCCATAAGGTGTTGGATGGGGTTTGAATTTGAGGCTCTTTTCAGAACAATCAGGCTCTTCTACATCTAACTGGAAAACACATTTCTTCATGGAGTAGGCTAGTTGGCTTTGGATAGAGGACCGTCCTTAAAACTGTGGCCACAATTCTGGAAGCACACTATTGTCTCAATTATAATGTTTGCTGTAGCATTTAAGGGCTGCAGTTCCATGAAGTTGGGAGAATACACAATTCATTTCACATGTTCTGGTAAATACTAGGGCTGGCCCGAATTATTCAAATACTCGGATAGGCTACTCGTTTGTTAAGCTAGTATTCGAAGCTCAATTCAATATTTGGAATATTTTAATTTTTTAATTTAATTAATTTTTTTTTAAATTTTTTATAATTATTATTTTTTAAAGTTTTTTAACTGCACTATTTCTCAGAAGTACATCTTTAACTGCACTATATGTTGTCAGCAAATAATACTATTCAGATAAACACATTGTATATATAAAACAATTGTTAAAAATACAAATGTAGCCTATCGCTCTTTTAAAATAAATTATCAAATTATTTGAACTTTGACCTAGTTGGCCGCTGACCTTTCAAAGTGCAACCGGTGATACACCAGGGGCCTATCCGAAAACTCTTTTTTGCATAGGAAATTTCCTTTCCTATCGAGATGACCCGGAAGTGCTCGGCAGATAGGTGAATCCGAATAACCAAAATGCATAGGAAAGGAGCCTCGATTCATCCTTTAACCCTCCTTTAGCATAGGTTACTCCTGACCAACCTTTGCTAAAGGAACGTAGATAGTGGTATCCCATAATCCTTTACGGCGGCAATATTTAAAGCAACAAGCCACCGCCGGAGTTTACCGACTCTACACGAATACGAACGAGAGGCAAAACAGAAGAGAGGAGAGGAGAAGTGAGGAAGATTTAACTCGGCTAAAACAAAATACTCCCCCCCCCCCCACACACACACAGGCTAAAGATAATAAAGAACTCATAAAAGACCAACATCATAATAGTTATTTTCGTAGCACATAATTTACACCATAAGAAAATAAAATACCAACTTCACATTTAATGAAGTTACTGGGGGCAGTTCATTTCAACATCAACACAAGTGTAGCCTCTTTTTATTCCACATGTGAATTGGGATATATGGGAGTGATTCTCACTCTGTTGGCGACAACCTGATTAAAATCAATATGAAAAGAACGCATGGATCAAACGAGCGCTTGTTGTAGTCCATTTTCGGAGAATAGTGAAGTTTCACGCTAGTGACTCACGTCAGCAATACTCGCCGTCGCGCAATGACGTCGGTTAGGAAAAGTGGAGTCGAATTCATTTGAAACAGCACTGTCCTTTCCTATGTTCGATAGGAAGCACCTTTCATCTCTCCTTAACCCCGATGACGTTTAGGGGTTAAGGTATAGGAAAGGAGGCTTATAGGTTAGGAGATTGGACTTTTCGGATAGGCCCCAGCTGTAGGCTACTGACGTTGCCAGAGCGAGGCAAATTAAAAGCGGCACCAAGCGCAGGGAACTAGAGATAGAGGAAGAATATATTAGCCTATTTTTTCCCCTTAACTTTATAACTAGGCTACAAGATTCCCATCTCTGAAGGAAAAGCAGTGCTCGGCGAAACGCTAACGCTAGCTAAGCTCAGCTGTTTGTTTACATTCCCTATGCTGCCTGCTATTGCTTGTCAACAGTGACTGTCTTGCATCATGAGAATACGCGGTCAATAATGGATACAATATGGACACACAAGACTATCAATATTGGATCTTTGTATGGACTTATAAATCGCCAAAAAGATGCATGTTCCGGTGTTGTGCCGAATTCTCACTCCCCGCCGAATTCTCACTCCCCACTGCTTTCCTAGCGTATTGCTAGTTGTAGTTTGACGAACCGAGGCGATTTTTACAAGCCAAGTTCCTTCGTCTTAGGCTTTGAGGAAACTGTTCGTAGGCTATTTAATTCATGTTTCATCAAAATATAAGTTATGTTGTGCTGCACTTGAGAGTCTATACGATTTGTGCCCTCTGTCCCCCGCACTTTCTACAACCACTTAATTAATTTTTTTATTTATTTATTTTTTATTAACCTTTATTTATACAGGTAAAATCTCATTGAGACCCAGGGTCCCATTTACAAGAGAGACCCATTTGTTATATGTCGTAACACATTTTTCCGAGCTGTCCTTAAACGCACCATGAGAAGCCTGGTGCCCTAAGCAGGGGAGTGAGAATTCGGCGGGGAGTGGGAATTCGGCACAACACCTGTATGAATTGAAAAGCTCCTGTAAGGGTTACGGTGACAGAGACGCCAGCTGATTTGGAACGGAACAACAGCTGTTCGCTTCCACGGGGAAGGTAAGGAACTCCGACTTTATAACCTTTCGAAAGTTATTTAAACCTGCAGTGTGTAGAATTATGAGTTTTATTTCCTAGCAGATTTTGTAGAACGTAATTATAATATCCATAAGTACATTTAATTTAGTGCATAATAGCTGAACATTTTTTTTGAATTATTGTTTTTTCCCTTAGAAAGGGTCTCATATATGTCCATATTTCTGCATATCTTGGACCAAGGCCTAGTGTCGCCATCTTGAAATTGTCATAGTTGGAATGTCATCAGGTGCATTGTTTAAAATGTAGAATTGTTCTTGTCCTTGAAGGCCACTGTAGCTTCTGTTATTATTCGAAAGGGTTGAGGTTACCCAGGGAGTGTTGCATTCTAGAACTTTGTAGAACTTTCTTGATGATGTCATATTACACACTGCACCTTTAATAATCAACAGACTACGCAGCTTACTGTCTTGTGCCACAAACTCGTTTTTCGTGAGTAGCCTACACTGGGATTATTAATGTTGGTTTTGATGGTGTGTTTTTTTTAGAACGAGTATTCGAATACTCGCCTATAAAATGGTTTTCGGAACAGCCCTAGTAAATACCACATCGTTCAAACTGCATGCTCCTGACAGTCTGTAGAATGTTTGGGCTACTTGACTAAAAATTGATGGGTGCCAAAATTTTTGGGGATTCAGGTCAGGTTAAGTGCATTTATCTTAGCACTAAACTTCAGGCTCAAGTTCGTTTGTATTTGACTATTTAGTAATGTGATTCATTACATTATATAACATTACATATTAAGGATGCAGATCGTCTGCTAGCCATCTTCCACCAACACAAACCTGGTTCTAGTTTCAGGGCTGGTGCTGGTACCAGTTTGCTTTCCCATGGGCTACAGAGCCACGGCATGACGTCACTGTATACGTCTGTAGACGTCTCTGCTCTCCCAGCAAATTGCTAGCACTTTAAGCACAACATCAACAACAACAGCTGTGTATATATCGTATGTTTACAAGTGTTGCTTGTGGCTTTGATTTGTTAGCCTACATAGACATCCAAACACCACTGGTCCAGCATATTTTTGCTAAATTATTGTTAAAATCTGGCAGCACCAGTCAGGGTCTTGGCAGTGGGATGCCCTGACAGCTTGACAGTTAACATTGTAGGCCTTTCAACGTCACCTTTACACATTTGTTCCATGTTATTCTTCATTTCCTGTGAAGTCTATGATAGAATGAAATACACAAGTATCATAGTCATACTAAACTAAGGGGAGGTGGCTGTGTAGTTTTAGCCGTGTATTGTGCGACATGAGATATCCGTACAGTATTTCAACAGTGAATATCGAGAAAAGAGATTAGCATAGGTGTGTCTGCTGTGTGTGTGGTGTGGCCCCGCTCTTTGTTGATGTAATATGGGAGGCAGTGATTAAGGGATCCTGTTTCCTATCAGTGGGATGATATGGTTAGCTCTCTATGAAACAGAACCAGCACAGGGGCCAAATTTTCGCTAAGCCGATGAGTCAGTCAGTTTGTGTTGTTTTGTCGGCCAATATATCCAGGCAACTAGCCCGCATAACCAGCCCTGCTGCCAGTGAGTCAGGAAGGAGGACCTGCCCGAAATACAGCCAGGCAGAAACACAGCCATAGCAGGCCAGACATCCCTTTCCCCTGATAGCCAGAAAGTACCAGCAACCAAAATTCAGCTGGTCCATATAGCCCCCATCATCAGCAACTCGGCACCATAACTCTGTGTTCAGCCAAAGAGTCCGCAAGTCAGAATATCAAGCAACAGGCAAGATTATAGCTCTCACAGCCAAGCGTTCGGCTAGCCAGCATTTCTCAGCCAACTCTAGATTAGGGTGGTCAGAGTCTTGGCTTCATTCTAGCATCAACACTCAGTCATGGGTTCTGTGTTTTGCGTTCTGAGAAAAAGGTTGGACCACTGATTTTGAGCAAGATTATAACCTTGCAACATGTTTGGGGATTTTATTCCTATAGAAGAGGTTCCTTATCATACTGTATACCTTATAGATGTATACATATACAGTATTTTATATATATACAGTATCTCACAAAAGTGAGTACACCCCTCACATTTCTTCACATTTTTCTTTATATCTTTCCATGGGACAACACTGAATAAATGACACTTTAATACAATGTAAAGTAGTCAGTGTACAGCTTGTATAACAGTGAAAATTTACTGTCCCCTCAAAATAACTCGACACACAACCATTAATGTCTAAACTGCTGGCAACAAAAGTGAGTACACCCCTTAGAAAAAATTTACAAATTGGGCCCAAAGTGTAAATATTTTGTGTGGCCACCATTATTTTCCAGCACTGCCTTAACCTTCTTGGGCATGTAGTTCACTAGAGCTTCACAGGTTGCAACTGGAACCCTCTTCCACCCATTTATGACAGCATCACAGAGCTGGTGGATATTAAAGACCTTGCGTTCCTCCACCTTCCATTTGAGGATGCCCCAAAGATGCTCAATAGGGTTTAGGTCTGGAGACATGCTTGGCCAGGCCATAACCTTTACCCTCAGCTTTTTTAGCAAGCCACTGGTCGTCTTGGAGGTGTGTTTGGGGTCGTTATCATGTTGCAATACCACCCTGCGGCCCAGTTTACGAAGGTTGAGTGCACATGGTCAGCGTCGTACACAGAGGTTGGCTTTGGAAAATAGACGTATGAGTGCTGCCAGCATTGCTGAAGGGCTTGAAGGGGTGGGGGGTCAACCTGTCAGTGCTCAGACCATACGCCGCACTCTGCATCATACTGGTCTGCATGGTTGTCATCCCAGAAGGAAGCCTATTCTAAAGATGATGCACAAGAAACCCCACAAAAAGTTTGCTGAAGACAAACAGACTACGGACATGGATTACTGCAACCATGTCCTGTGGTCTGATGAGACCAAAATACATTTATTTGGTTCAGATGGTGTTAAGAGTGTGGAGCGGCAACCAGGTGAGGAGTACAAAGACAAGTGTGTCTTGCCTAGAGTCAAGCATGGTGGTTGGAGTGTCATGGTCTGGGGCTGCATGAGTGCTGCCAGCACTGGGGATCTACAGTTCATTGAATTCTAACATGTACTGTGACATACTGAAGCAGAGCATGATCCCCTCCCTTCATATACTGGGCCGCAGGGCAGTACTGCAACATGATAACGACCCCAAACACCCCTCCGAACGACCACTGGCTTGTTAAAGAAGCTGAGGGTAAAGGTTATGGACTGGCCAAGCATGTCTCCAGTCTTAAACCCTATTGAGCATATTTGGGGCATCCTAAAACGGGAGATGGAGGAGCGCAAGGACTCTAATATCCACCAGCTCCTTCATGTCGTCATGAAGAGGGTTCCAGTTGCAACCTGTGAAGCTCTAGTGAACTACATGCCCAAGAGGGTTAAGGCAGTGCTAGAAAATAATGATGGCAAAACAAAATATTGACACTTTGGGCCCAATTTGGACATTTTTTTTTAGGGGTGTACTCACTTTTGTTGCCAGCAGTTTAGACATTAATGGCTGTGTGTCGAGTTATTTTGAGGGGACAGTAAATTTACACTGTTATACAAGCTGTACACTGACTACTTGACATTGTATCAAAGTGTCATTTATTCAGTGTTGTCGCATGGAAAGATATAATGAAATATTTGAAGAAATGTTAGGGGTGTACTCACTTTTGTGAGATACTGTATATATATATATATATATATGTATATATATATATATGGATGGAACTGTTGCAAAGTGTTTCGAATGATTCAAAGTGCTTGTGGGCCTGCTAAAAAGTGTGAAACTCCCACACCTTTCAAACTAGTTTGTTTAACATTTTGATAAGTAGCCTACAGTTTTTGAGAGTTAGAGATAGAACATTTAAACCACCCTAATGTCTGTGCAATAAATATGCTTAAAGCAAGTGGATAAACAGCTAGCCACACTCTGTCCAAAGGTAACAACATTAGCTAAAATCAATGTTATATCTTGTTTGATTTTTTCACACACTCACTGTCGTAAGATTAAATAGCTATTTCATTTTTTCCAGTATTTTCTAGCATAGCTAAGATAGCTGGATAACGTTTAATATTTACTATACTCACAGGTGATATAGATATAGTATATAGATATAAATATGAACGATTTCTGTCCATTTGTAGTTTCCTTAACACCTGCATTGCGTGGCAAGTCTTCCTCTTATATTGGCGACCACAGTAATTGTCATTCCGTGCTTCAAAACTATGATTCCAAACCTGTAAAAAGCTACCTTGTAAGTCCTGATAGAAGAAGATAAAGATACAGACTCCAATAATGAAGCACAAAAAACCTCAGTTTAAAAAAAAAATACACACCATCTTTTTTTCTTCTTTATCTGCATTATCCTATTCTTCGCCACAACCACAGCGAGCATTAACGATATTAAAGCCGCTAGCTGTATATTCATCATTTCTAACCGCATTGTCTTCACAGTTCTCTGTTTATGAGGCCGTAGCTGAAAATGAAAATATCTTTCCGGCACTGGAGCTAAGCTCTTGACTGTTTATCAGACAAAAAAAAATAAACTCAAAGAAATGCCTAAGAAGGTGAAAAAGCAAGGCAGGAAACAAAACGGAAAAACAAATTGTGACCCTCCTATAGCTTGCTCTGTCACAGTGTGGTCCTTCATCTGCTCGCATCTCGCTCACACATTTTGATGAGGAAGTGTGTGTGTGTGTGTGTGTGTGTGTGTGTGTGTGTGTGTGTGTGTGTGTGTGTGTGTGTGTGTGTGGAGGGAGGGAGGGAGGGGGGGGGGGCTTTCTGATGCTTTTTCCCTATTTAAGGTTTCCGTTTTATCTTCCGTGCTTTCATGCCGTGCAGAGTGCAGTGCTGTTGAGAGGCGACCAGGCGTTGCGGGATTTTAATGGGTATTCTAGTTTTTGAGGAGGGCTGAAAAAGTTTTTCTTCATCAGGGAGTAGTCAGGATTGTTGGGGCCCTTAACCTTCTCACCACGTCTGTATTTTAACATGGCTAAGCACCCGGCAGCCAGTGTTTTAAATGCCCGGGGGGGGGGGGGGGGGGGGGGGTTCCCATGTGTCAACGTTGATTATGCCTTTTGGTTGGAAGACAACCGCTGTGCTTTTTGGTCGGAAGTGTAGTCAGATGAATTTGCTCTCTGGTTTACAGAGCCTACTGTACACTCTTGTTTTGATGGTGCAAGATCAAAAACAACCGAGAATGCCGATACTCAATTTTGCATTCAAACGTCGTACTCGTTTCGACCTCTTCCTGTGTGTGTGATATGACAGGCATGGCGCATTTGATGTTCCAATCCATCTTTCGTGAAACAGGACAATCTACATAAAAGAAGCACTGCACTACATACAATATGCAGATGAGCTCTGCTGAGTAAAGTGTATTACTCAATCATGCATAATTTACTCTTGTGTATGTGCATGCGCATGGGAGTATCCTTCCACCGTGCTACCATGGAGGGAGTAAACAGATCAATCACAAAGTATGCACCGTCACAATAAGAACATAATCCACACACAGAAACTAGTGATTCCTGCTGTGTGACTCATCCAGGGAAGATGGATTCCACTCATGGATGTGCTCATGTGGAACTAACGCACAGTGTGAATGAGGATGCTACATTCCTACATGAGGAAATAGACTGTGGTCATTAGGCTGCTCATATTACACATTCTATCATGTCTCTGTTCATGTTAGTTACTTTACCATCCTCTATAAAATAACCAAAATAATAAGCAGCTTCAGCTTGGCTCTGTAGAATTTAAGGCCGGATACAAAACGATACTCAAAGTCGAGATGCTAGTGCAATTGTTAGGGACTATTTTCAGCTGCGGATTAACGCTATTGGTGCTCTTAGTATTTCATATGTTGGATTGGGTCATAATTAATGACGTGTCTATGTTGCCTGTGATGAAGGGTTATGTGTGTTTTCAATCGTTTTGGGACAATCATGTCATAAAGACATATCTAATATCACAACGTTTACTACCACTTACTTGATAGGGTCGAACTGGGTTGTTTAAAATAAAAAATATGTATATAATGGTAAGTGAAGAATTTATCTGGAGGATCAGCTCAGCATTAACAGTACACCTTTTACTTCTCAAAAGCAACCTGACAAAATATATGAAAGGCTACAATTCATGTTCAAAACGGACCGTTTCAATTTCAGTATGAGGACCACGCACAAAAACACCCTTTTGACTCATGAAAATTTTAAAGGGTGGCGATCTTGTTGACATTCCAGAGAGTTATATGTACATACAAGCCCACACCTACAGCTAATCTTGAGAGGGCCCCAACCGCACACATGTACACACACTGCTCAAAAATGTGTTACCCCGCCTCCCCTCACCTGTGGCACTGCTCCGGTATCTCGGCTCCACCTGTCTCTCTCTCTCTCTCTCTCTCTCTCTCTCTCTCTCTCCCTTTGTGTGGATGAATGCAAGGTGTGTGTGAGCCTCTGCGGTTTTGACAGTGTTACGTGGAGAGAGAAGAAAAAAAGAGGGACAAAAGAAGAAGCTTAGAAAAGCACTTAATCCCTTTCACCGGGCCCTTCACAACTGGCTTTACCTCTTCCCATGCCTGTGTTTCCATCTCCTTGATTCTCTCTCCCACGTTTCTTTCACTTTGTTTACACGTCACACACACAGGGCCAAAGTCTCCCCTCATTCCTCCGGATTTAGTCAGGCAATTTTGACTGTCAGGTGTGTGTGTGTGTCTGACATACAGAAAGCACCACACAATAGAGCTCCCAGATATATCCAGAGAGATTTGTTATATGTGTTGGAAAATACAGAATACGTTCATAGTATCAATATGAAGTAGTAACCATGTTTAAATAACAGTTTACAGTCTATATAGCGTAAATCACTTCTAACCAGTGTATATTCATTAGGAACATTGGCTGGGTTTAGGCAGAACAACAATTGTAAATACTAATTGGGTAAAAGGAACTGACTGTAATAGCTTTGTTTGTATGTAGCTGTATGGTTACTGTATTGTGGATACAAAATTGATAATATTTTTTTCTTGGTCTGATTAGAGAAAGATCACGGTCATGGTTTAAAGACAAACTATTTGAGTATGTAATGACAATTGTCATACATGCTTCCATTGTTTTTCTGTTCTACATAACATGACGTGCTTTTCTGAAACCATCTGTCTCACTGTGGTAACAATATAATGGAAGAACCAGGCTCTTGAGACGGCGATTATCAGACAAGATTACTTTTTCAAAGACCTGCGGGCAACAATATAACCTAAGAGGTTTTTTTGCAAACCTATAACAATGTTATGTCTTTCTGTCTTCGCTTCTGGGAAATCATTATTCAAAAGGCCACAAATGGTTCAAGTAAATGTAAACAAAGGTCCTTTTACAAATTTGAACGAAATACCAGGTCTGTGTTATGTTTTTTGATCAAAACGGCCTCAAACCAAAGTACTTCATAAGTAGACAATAGTTCCAATTGAAAACAGTTGTTGATTTTAGGGGCTATTTTCAGTACGCCTTACTGAAACATATGCTCATAAATACAAATAATCTCCATGATAACTCCATTAGAAATTTATTTTTAAACCATTTTATTGAACCAACCTTTTAATTAGTCATACGCCTTTATTAATAAAACCCTGAGGTTAAAAGACAATTGAACCTGTTTGAAATGAGCCGCAGCTTTGTCAACCTTCACCTGCCAATCAAGCTGCACTGACACCAAATCAATGGGTGTGTAGGGGCAGGACTCCCTCCCTCCCTCCTGCCGACTGTGTTGACCCGCCAGCTGTCAATCATCCTGTTGTCATGGGACTCTCTGCTTGCCTTGAACTGCTCAGCTACCTGTGTTGCCAGATTCACACCAGCAGCATCATTAGAACTGTATCAGTCACCACTATAATGGAGCCCAGAGGAGCCACATAGCACTGTTTGAAGTCTCACTAAGCACTGCTGCTGTCTCAGGGGTGAAACAAACACAGACAGACAGAGGCCCATATGTCCTCCACTATACAGGGCAGCTTTATTGTTTTCTCAGATACCCTGAGACCAACTAGTCCAACTACACCTATATGGACACATTATTTCAGTTTTTTCACCCCATGAGCCCAATATGAACTACATTAATAAAGGCTTTAAATGACTAGGTTGATATTTCTGGAATGACCCATATTCGTTTTCTTTTTAGTTATATGATAAGATTGATACCATTTTCATTGCTTTTACATTTCAGACATTTTACAAACAGAACATTTTATTGTTCTGTTTTGCAACAATTTTTCTCTGGTTTTTCCTTTAAAGCTGGGGTATATGATTTCTGATTGGTCAAAGTTAACATGAGCTGCACACTTTGACCAATCAGAGTGAGGCTCCGATTCTCTGTTCTTATTGGCTGTTGGGACTGTCCATTCACTTTGGCACAACTTTGTTAGTGTGTTAGTGTAGAGCGTGTCAGGGAGGGACCATAGGGGAGGGACCAAAGAGAACAAGTGGAGCGGTTGAGGTATTTGAATTCGAATCTCTATCCCAACTGCCATTTTCTCCCCAAATCCTCCGACCCAGCTTTAACTTCTAACCGTCTCTATGGTAACAGTGGTAGTTTAAAGGAGAAGTCTGTGATATAGTCCTTTTAGCTAACTTCCTTTCAGTGACTACAGTTAACAGTCCCGTTCCTCGTCCCTATGTCACCACCACATGAACACGCAGCAGTCTTCGTCAAATCGTACCTCGATGGAGAGCAGCGAGTCATCGTTCACACATGGGCACAGAGACCTGCCTCTTTATAGCGCTCTGTCTCCTGATTGGATAAAAACAAGCGGGATACCTGAAATTTTAACTGGCAATTACTGCAAAGCTGAATGACTGGGAGACCTGTGTTATGAACTGTGCATACTGTTTAAGTGACTGCTGTATCAATATGAGTGAGTTTAACATGTATATTAACAAACAAATATCACTCACTTCTCCTTTTAACAAATCCATGTAACCTGGGTTTAAGGCTGCATGGCTTCACATGAAACCATCCTACATCGTTCCAAATGCGTATCTCATAGTATAGTAGAGCAAAATCTGAAATGTAATAGCAGCAGGTAGCTTACATACATTATATAGGAGATACATTAAAAGTGAGTGTATTTTTTTTTTAAATTGCTCTCGACCACTGCATTGTGGTTTTGGAAGGCAGCAAAAACAGGATTGGAGTGTCAAGAGTCTGAAATAAGTCTTCGCTATCACCATTTCCAGAGCTAATCTCCATCACCTCGGAGCGGATGACCTCACAGCACGGCAGAATAAAGAAATGCTATTGGAGCCGCGGCACCACGACTTAGCTTTCAAGCTTTCACTCTCCTGCGTCTTCCAGGCCTCTTGTTCCCATCATTTTCTCTAAAAGTGGATTGACCTTCTTATATCCAGTCAGCCCCCCCATTCTTTCATCCAATGCTGAAAAGACTAATTTCTTCTTAAAGTACCTCATGCTTTTCCCTTTTCGCACTTAACCATATCCTTTCAACTACACATTCCTCTTGTGCTATACCTCTAATGCCAACACGAAGAGGACAATATCCCTTCACTTCTTTCCATCTACTTTGTCCAATTCTGCCCTCATCGACTGTCTCTGAAATCATGGATTGATTGTGACAATGCACTCTCACTTAGAGAAAGCCTTATTCTTCTTGAAAGGTGCTGTGATTTCTTCTTTCAGAAAATGGTTTTCTCAGTTCAGCTTTGCACACCTCTCATTTACTGTATGTATGGAGCTGTTGGAGCGTTAATGTAGCTGTATGACTCCTTTTTATGTGTGTATTATTTCATCGAATTTTCGATCATTATGTGCGAGACAATGTTCTTTTAATGTTCAGTTCTTTAAATTGAACTGAAATGCATTATAATTGAAGGCCTAACATATTGGCCATATAGCAAACTAAGGGATCTTATAGTGGTTGCCTAAATGGCCTCGTATACACTGAGCTGTGCAGTTCGGTGCGGCACGGCACATATTTATTTGAGCGTATACTGCGCCACAGCAATTTTCTTTCAGCCTTTCGTTGTGGTACCAAGCCGTCCCAAAAGGGTGGAGCTACACAGTCCGGCAGTCTGTCGATTGGTTGACAGAAAAGTAATTTCCGTGCGAGAGATAAACTGCCATGTGTAGTCACCTAGGCAAGAGTGAAAGTCTTGTGTTAAGAGAAAAATGTTGGCGCAATGCTCTTCGTTAAAGGTGAAGTAAGCGGTTTATTTATGTTAAAATAAGTGTTAAATCGCTCTTTATTCATACAGTGATCACTTTCATAATGTGCGCGTTTCATAAAGCCAATCTCTCAGTCAGCTGCTCTGCATGTAATGGGCAAATAAACATATTGGAGGATCCCGAAATGTATATCCAATTACAAGAGAGAACGCTACAAACCGACACCTGTCTCACTCATGGTCTCACTGCCAGTGCACGCCAGAGCGACAGATGGGTGAATGTTTATGCACCTACAATGGTGGAGCAGGTAAAAATCCTTCCCAATGTATGTTTCGATGGTTTTTATCATGTTTTATCACACTTGTGGATCTGAGATGATGCTAGATAACTCGCTGCTTGAAGACCGCAGTGCATTAATGTGGTGACGTAGGGTCGAGCGAGGGGACTGCTACCTGCAGTAACTGACAGGAAGTTAGCTAAAAGAACCATTCCGCTTACAGCACCTTTAATTGTGTGGTGTTTTTCCTCTTCATTGAATTAATCAACGGGCTACACTGTTTTAGGTAGCTGCTGAGGCCAGCGCCATTCAACAACTTTGACCCATAGACTGTATATACTCACTTTGTCCTTGTATTCTCTCTGGACACACCTATTTCTGGGCCAAAGCAGTAGATCTCTCTGTCCCTGATGCTGATATATCATGGAGCTCTTTTGTCAATCTTGTCAGATCACTGTGGTTCTGTCATGTCATAATGTTCAGTGGCGCATGACTGCAGCACAGAGCCTCATCTATCTATCTATCTGAGGGGGAAAGAGAGATTAACTAACAAAGCAAACTACATTTCATTTGCATTGTTTTAATGGCAGAGAGTGAGAGAGAGACAGGAAGGGGTTTTGCATACATAAATATAAATGGATGAATTAGCAGTTTTGGCTCAGAGACTGAAAGGTCCGGCCCAATGCGGTGGAAACAGAAAAAGGAGGAGCCAGTCATAAAGACAATGGCTTGCGTTTCTTTCTCTTATACACTGCAGCCAGATCATCTGCACTGATCCGTGTGATTGGCTGATGATGAGTTGCCTCGTGGACACACACACGCACACGCACGCACACACACACGCACACGCACACACACACACACACACACACACACACACACACACACACACACACACACACACACACACACACACACACACACACACGTTTGACTAATCTCAGGCAAGGTGTCAGAACATTGAATAATATGGAGGAATAATGAGGACTAGAGCACGGAGATGGGAAATGAGGTAGATTTGAAAAAAAAAATAATCAGAAGGGAGCGGATATGGAGGAAGGATTGCACGTAATGTTACAAAAGAGATCACATTAGGACAGCATGGCTGGATCAACCTATTAGTTTATCTCTTTAGTGAAATGATTCTTATCGGGCTCCAACCTCCCACCCTCAGCAGGTTACAGTCAAACTAAGTCAGAAGGGGAGGAGCAAATGGCAAGCCCCTCTCAAAATGTTCTAGTCTCAAGGTGATGACACACTGGGCCGACTACCGAACGTCGCTAGAAAATGGAGTCAGGAGGGTTAGTCAGCTCCAGTCTCCCCAACGAGATCAAAAAAGTGCCAAAAATCTGTATTGTGGCCCAAAAAAAAAAAAAAAAAAAACGGAAATGGACGGGAAATCTCTCTAGAACAAAACACTGAGCAGTCATTGCTGTAGCGTACTATACTGTTTCCAGCTCTCGGGTTTCTTCTTGTGGAAGAAAAAATATGTTGCAGGCGAAAAAAGAAGGAGAAATTGCCGTTTATCTATTACACATGTTGAATCAGGTGAAAAGAAGGCCGATGACATTAACGGCGGCCGACGTCACCGAACACACCAAACAGACTCATGTCCCCGCCCCCTCCAGACTCTCCGACCATGTCCGACGCCCGATTATCTGCCCGGTGTGTCTTGGTCTTTACAGTAACCTGTGGGGCAGGTATGGCAGTTGATTTAAAGGTGCACTATATAACTTTGAGTGTGTCAAAGAAGTAAACATAAGGATTATTTTCATAAATTAATGAACAAACTTTCCTTAGAGTAAAATTGGATCCCTGGAACACTGTTTTGAAGTTAGAAAGATACCTTAACAGTTACTGTTTCACTGTTGTTTACAGCAGCAGGGCTGTTCTGGCATGTGAATGAGCAGCTAAAACATTTTTAAAGCACTTTCAGAGGAAAGTTCTATACAAATGTTTCAGACCAGATACGAATTGTTTTTTGTTTTAGTTGATTTTCAATGTAATTCTTTGTATTGGTTTGGAGTGAAGCCAATGCCTTTTGTTGTTTGGTTTGCCTCAACCTGTTGTTGGCAAAACTCTATTTTCTGTCTTCATGGGTTGCATAGTGGTGTACCATGCATTCCTCCTACCGAGATATTTTGATTATTTAGTTGTATAGAATTTACTTTGTTATTTATTACGTGTGTGTGTGTGTGTGTGTATGAAGCAATATACTGTGGGAAATACACACACACACACACACACACACACACACACACACACACACACACATAGTATGTACTGTATATATAGTTGTCACAGTTGACAAAATATATAAGGATTATGACATTTGTTATGTGTATAAACAAAACACATGTCATAATATTTGAATAAAATAAATCCTATTCAACACCAGCATCTGCTGATACTCTACTTCTGATTCTAAACGAATGAATGAGTGCAGTCCTTTTCACGGTTGGTAGTCCAGCCTTGACGAACAGAAAGAAAAGCAGAAAATAAAGACATCCAAAAAGCATTACAAACAAATTACTATAGTACAATTCACAAACAAGAGAAATAAAAAAAAGGCAAAAGGACACGGAAGGAGAGAATGATGAAAGAGAGGATTGTGGTTCATGTCCTTTATATCCTTGCGCGTGCATTCATTATGTATTAATAACTTTAACATACAAAGCTCAGTCCCCAGGGCTGGAGGCTGCATCCTCTTTAATGTTGAGCAGAAAAGGCACAGCTAATAAATCATTATGGTCATATATGTATATCCCACTATAATATCATATACATCAGATTCACCTTCATGTCACGTGTGGGTTGAACTCCTTTCAGCTCCCACAGGAAGTACATCCTCTGTGGGGCTTTTCTTTGGTGAACTTGAGGGTTGGGTTGTTGTCGTGTGGCCTATTTTAGTCCTATACAGTCATATGTCTTAACATGTCATAATCCCTAGAGCATGTGCAATGGGAATCAAATCACTGCCCTTCACTCTGCTTCATTAAAAGTGAAAATAATCCAGGCTATAACTGTGTCTTTGCATACATTACTCTATTGAGCTCCTTCTTATAAAAAAAAAATCTTCCAAATACATATGCGATCGTCACAGGCACTTCCTGGTTTCTTTCCAGTATGTATTTGATTCTAAAATGACATAACATGTAGAAGATAGCTCAAAATAACGTGGTAAATAAAAACAAACAGTCCCAACAAGCACACATAAGCATTAAGTGATGTTGTAAAGTATCTAAACTAACCTGGATGAGCGTCTTTTGCCCATTTCTATATCTAAAATGCACACACAGTTACAGGAAAGGTTTCTGTCGCCTTTTCTTGAGCCAGAGATTGAGGCAAGAAGCTAAACAAATTTAAATGTTGAACTATTCCTATAAACAACTCTCTCTTACTCAAAGCTGGACCAAAAAGAATATTCTGTGATGTGAGCCATGACTTGAAACGGGCGAGCTGCTCCACCGAGAATCATTTGGAATCAGACTGGAGACTTAAGGGCCAGTTATACCAAAGGATGTTGGGCTTTATTCAAACTCCAAAACAAACCGCACCTTCAAATGACTGTCAATGTGGGTTTCAGCCATCTTCCATTAGAACTGGCGTAGTGTTATCCAAGCCAGGAAGTGAAAAAAGCACCTGACAAATAAGGGATTATGGGAAAAAGGAGATTGATGACAGGTTACCAAAACTAGAATCTGGAAAAATTCAATGTGAATTGTGTATACACAAATACTCTGAGTCTGGCTTTTGAATATGGGCATTTTCCACCGTGGATCTTAGCAAAGACAAAACGTCCCATACTTCAAATTAGATTGAGATTTTTGATTTAAAATCAACAACAGATTATAGTCAAACTATGTGCTTGGATTAACGGTACAATTAGATTAGTTTATATTTTCGGGGTTCAATTGAAAGTGAGCCCTGAAATCTTAAACTTAAATCCATGAGTATGCACAACGCTCACAAAGAAGTGGTCCACATTAACAACTGTATTATTTTAAACTTAAATACACACTAAAACAACTCTACCTTAGTTTTCTACATGTTTTGCGTGTAGACAGTGCCTTGCTCAATCACACACATATGGGGGTCATTGGTAACAAAATGTGACTCCTACACTAATCTGGATTGTATCCATCTTCAGACACATACAGTCTTCAGATAGCATAGCACATATTAAATCAAACCAGGAGGTGCACAATAAATACAGTGTGATTTAAGGAGTGATTTAAAAGATTACTGTGCTATCTATTGCTGATCTTGGCTTTAATCACACATTTTTTAATTCCCATTCAGACGGTGTTCCAGCGGGGAGGATATCGATCATCTCACGAGCCGTATAAAAACGCGGTCCAGCATTAACATCTGCATTATGTTAATGCATTCTGGGAACAATGAGAACATTCCTGGACTCATTCCGTTGTGTATATATTGTATAATAAGCTGGCGAAAAAACAAAGTGTCCCTTTTTTCTCTTTTAATAGATGCGAGATGTGAGGTCTAAAAAAAAACACATCATTTTCTCATGGGTGACAGTTTTTCACAGATATTAGCCCAGTATAACCTAGTTTAAGTATGAATTTGAATGGGCTCTGTGGGAGGTGCAACATGCCCTGGTTGTGTACACTCATACATATAGATAAGAGGCTGCATGGGGGAGGCAGATGGAGAGAGGGGATGGAAGTGTCGCAGGCTCGTGACACAAATGGCAACAGCGTCTTACATGCCAAAAACTTCCCACTTTGATTGTAATGTGTGCAGGCTGTGGAAGATCATGAGGATGCTACTACTAGCTAGTAGTGAAATGTTTTTTAAACGGCTGTACAGGAGCTAAATCATGTCTGAGCCACTACTGTAACTCTGATGGTGTCAGCTCAATTTAGTTTTAGTAGACAGTCAAAGTGTAGCCTGCACACAAAGTACAGTCTCACAGTTTCAAATATAGGTCTAAAAAAACACCGGTTGCATTGTGGATTCACTACTTTTGGAACATGAGGGAAAATCAACCCATATGGATCATTTATTGCCATTCTTTTTTTAACCTGTTTCTTAAGTCTTCCAACTTTAGTAAAGTACCATAATACATTGTTTTCCAAAAAAATAGTTCCCAATAAATAAACCATGTCATCCTGTTTGGTAATGTTTGCAAAAAAAGAAAAAAGAGGCTGTTTAAGGAAATAACTGAGACTCAAGACCATGACAGTATGTATTGCTGAATGATTTTGAACACCTTCAGAAGGAACTTTTATACTCTACCAAGATTGCTACAGAGAGAAACAAGTTTGAACGTACGAAAAAAAAAATTTACAAATTTTAAATATAGGCTACTTAAAATATGGCTTGATCAATATAGAATAATGAGAATCGCATCCTTTAATTAATATATTTGTTTGCAATTTACCAGTATCGTGGAAGAAGTTTTTTTGTTGAAGAAAACTTCACTATAGTCCAAAATGAAAACAAATCTTTACTTAGTTCCAAAAGACAATACAGATGATTATGGTCAGCAGTCTTGCATGGAGAGAAGACCATGCAGAGCATCCTCCTCAGAGCAATTCCAGGATCTTGACTGAGTTGCACACGCAAAATGAGCTGCTTTATACAGAATGGTTGAGATGGTCAGATAGGTAGAATAACAATGGAACAATCAAGTTTGGTTCTTGATGACATCAATGCTAATCTGAATCTGGGAGAATCCAGGATGGCCCACACCTAAGGTGTCAGCCCAATCAGACTGATTTAATTACAAAACTCCAGACAGGATATATCAGTAGTTAAGATGAGAGGAAATACACTTCATACAATGATCAAATAATGAATGTAGAGACAAGAGTAGCATTAAACTAATCAATATAAAATTGGCTTCCACACCAGTATATTATAAAAAGCGTTTTACTCATTTCTTTCTTGCATTACTGTCAGATGATTTTTATTTGTCACCGAATGTTCATAAGGAAACTAGATTTCAATGTATGTTTTCTTTAATAGAAACTAAAAGTAACATAGTATTCCATAATTTTAAGGATAAAATCTGTTTTGGGAATTTACTTGAAAATGTTTTTTTGTCCAAAAAACCCCAATTATTTTTCTCAAATTTACCATTTCTTCCTCACACATTCTCCTGCTCCACACACTGAAGGCCATGCATGTTTCTGGTGGATAGCTCCGGTGGCATCTACGTTGCCAGCTTCACTTCTACCTGTCCTATCAGCACAATAACCCGCCTCTAACCCAACTATACGTTATGTAACTGGCTTAAACTGAGGCTCAGCATTCCCCCAGTTTCCCCTCTCCACATTGGTACACTCTGGGTACACTCTTAGTTCAGCCTTTGTGGATTTTTACTGGTTGCAGATATTTTCCGTAACATGTCCCCCTTTAAAAGATCTATTCTGCATACTATTCAGGGAAGTTTGGGCATTAAGTTTTATTGTACAAAAATGCACTGGGTGTTATTTTAATGCACACAATCATAAATTCCTTGTGGAAAGAGAAATGACTTAGAATGAGGCTCATGTCTGCTACTCAGTTCCCCCCCTCTGTGAGTAGGATATGGTATGGTTTGTTAGAAACGACAGCATAAATAGAGGAAATGAGCGTCCCCATTGGGGCCCATGATATAAATTCCCTTGACTTCTCCATAACTTTCCATAACTAACTACGAGTGCTTAGTAGGTGAGGTAAGCAATGCGTTATAGCCCTGGCCTGCCTGCTTTTTTATTGCAAGACTTCCCCCCTGAGAATTTGTGAAAGTGCTGATTTTCTCGGTCTTGATTTACACCTCTCATTATTCCGTGTTTCACAAATTCCATGAGCAACGGGAAACCTGGCGAGAGAGAGAGAGAGAGAGAGAGAGAGGAGAGAGAGAGAGAGAGGAGAGTGAGAGCGAGGAGGAGAGAGAAAGAGAGAGAGAGGAGGATAGGAAACAAAGCCAGGCCTGTGGAACTACCATCGATAGCATCTACGCTCCAGTCAAAGAGCCCGTCTGTCTCCTTACACTCTCAGAAGCCTGGCCAGAAAGAGAGAGATAAAGAGAGAGAGCAGAGCCATGGGACAGAGGGAGTAATGCACTCTACATGCTGCTGATGACATGTACATGTCATTAATCCCCATTTTTATTTGAATGTGATCTCAGCTGTTTGCCTCCAAAGTTGCCAAGATGTCTTCAACTCTTTCATTTAGAATAGAGCTACTACCAAGCGTATAAGGTTATGTTAGCCATGGAACCTTTTAGCCAATGGTTGAATATGTATGAGTAGCAACTGTACAACGTAAAATGACCAGGTATGCTACCATCCAGGTAAAGAGTATGTGCTTAAACTGTAAGTGTGAACATTTCTTTGCTATATTTGTTTGTACCCTTTTGGAACTGTTCATTTCCCAATGCATTGGCCATTTGTCATCTCACCGCTGCAGCCCTGGTTCGATTCCCAGTCAGGGAACTCACTTTTAGGGGGCGGAAGCTCAGTCTGTAAGGACTTAGGCTTGAGACTGGAGGGTTGCTGGTTCAAGTCCAGCGTGGACCAATTTTAGAGTGTGGACTGATAGTTGGAGAGGTGCCTGGACACTGCAGATGTGAGGTGACCTTTGAGCAAGGCACCAAAACCCTATCACTGTTCGGAGTGCCATCTCTGTGAGACTGGCTGCCCATCATTCTGGCATCTCTCCACCAATGTATGTGTTATGGTCCTATTTGCATGTTTGTATTCTGGGTCTCTTATGTTACTGGGAAAACAAAATCTGCTTTCAATGGAGATTCTATGGGCCGAAAGTAATTCAAATTCATTGGTGTATTGATCCTTTAGCTCTCTGCTTCACATAATTGGCTTATCAAAGAAAATAACTATTTACTCAATTTTCTTTCTGTATTGGTTTGTGTTATGTGTTTTGTAGATATCTCAGTTAAGAAATCGCTTTGGGTAATCACTAAATAACTTTCATTTATTTCCCCCCAACAGCACATTTTGTCTTCTAAATGACATAATAACAGCAATTGACGAGAAAGAACACTGTGCTGCACTATTCTTAGACTTATCAAAGGCTTTTGATACAGTCGACCACTCTGTTTTATTACAGAAGCTAATGAACATAGGATTTTCCTCAAAATCAGTTAAATGGTTTGAGAACTATCTGAGCGATAGAACACAAAGTGTCCAAGCTGATGGTTTATCGTCTAGCTGTAAGAATATACACTATGGTGTCCCGCAAGGATCCATTTTGGGTCCTATTTTATTTACAGTATATATTAATAATTTGTGTTGCAATGTTACAAATACAAAATTCCATTTTTACGCAGATGACACCATTATGAATAGCTCTGCTTCATCCTTAGCAAGTGCAACTAAGGACCTCCAATCGGCTTTTAATGTTGTTCAGGAAAACCTACATGGATTAAGACTTGTACTAAATATTGACAAAACCAAAATGATCTGCTTTACAAGAAGTAAGAAAACATCTGATATGGATGACAACCAGATTGTTACTCTAAACAACAAAGTGATCGAGAGAGTCGCAACTTACAAATACCTGGGCTTTTTTCTAGAAGAAAATCTCTCTTTCAAACATCACATTGAGTGTCTTACTAAAAAGCTAAGAATGAAATTGGGTTTCTTGTACAGAAATAAATGTTGTTTTTCTTTTTGTGCCAGGAAGAAAATTGTCCAAGCCATTTTTTTATCTGTCATTGATTACGGTGATATTTTATATATGCACGCAAACTCATCATCTCTGAAAATGCTAGATTCTGTGTACCATGCAGCATTACGGTTTGTCTCAAACTCTGGATTCCGAACGCACCATTGTAAATTGTATGAGAAAGTTGGTCTGTCTTCCTTATACACCCGTAGGATGGAACACTGGTATATGTTCCTTTATAAGGCAATTTTGCACGATCTGCCTCCTTATTTGTATTCTCTAATGGTTCCTAAAAACAGTGCTCGTATCACTCGGTCTAGCAGTTTGATTATGTATAACGTTCCTCGGACTCGCACTGCGTTTGGTGAAAGTGCCTTTAAATCTTTTGCCCCCTCATCATGGTGTAAGCTACAGGAACACCTTAAACTTGAATCCTTTATCACCATGAACAATTACAAAAGCAGGATTAAGGACTATTTAACCGCAAACTGTACATGCCCGGTTACTGAACACTGACTTACTGCCAATGAGATTGATGCTTTGTGACTTTTTATTTTATTTTTATTTTTTATTGTGTTTTGTGTCTTGTTTTAAGTGTGAAATTTTGTTTTTTTTTAATGTGAAACTTTTATGTTTTTATGCTTCTCCTTCTTGGCCAGGACTCTCTTGAAAAAGAGATTTTGAATCTCAATGAGTATATTCCTGGAAAAATAAAGGTTAATAAAAAAAAATAAATAAAAAAAATTGTTGAGGGTGTATGAGGTAAACAAGGTTAAATACAAGTTCAAGTGTTAAGTCATTCAGATAGCATTATATCCCCTACTACAGACAAACAATGGGGAATGAGCCATTGGTAGTTTTTTCCTCGGCAAAAGTAACTGAGCTGCCGAACAAATAAGAGTTCCATTTGACGGGTAGACAAAGAAATATGTGTATCCCAATCGAAATATGTGCTCACTGCAAAACCAGTTAAATACCAATTTACTAAATTGCTCCAACAATGCACCACTCTCACATTAAGACAAATGTATTCACACACACACACACACACACACACACACACACACACACACACACACACACACACACACACACACACACACACACACAGAGGACAATTTGCTTAACTACTGCATGGCAGATGATGTTCATTTCCTGTCTTAAGTCACATCAGAAAAGCATTTTACACATGTGTGCGTACGAGGGGAATCCCATACCATAACGTACCATCTGCTGCCATCCTCTCTCCACAGCCTGGGTTCAATCCTTTACTGCCACCACACTGGAGGATTTTCTCTCTAGTTGGAATTACACGGAGATGAAATATTAAAGCTCACAGAGTACACACACAATAAAAAGTAATTTACCAAAATCAATCTAGTCAAACAGGACATCATTTGAGAACTTTGCTCTCAAATGTCCCTTAAATCCATGCAACCAGGCAGTAAACACCCAGTTTTCTCCACCAAAAATACATCGTTTAGGCCACACCACTAGCCTGCTACTGTCTGTATACTTCTACCTCCACAGGGTTCAGATGGACAACAAGGAGAAGAATAATTCTAAACTTTATAATATCTACACAGCATTTAGCATTTGTTAAGGATGAGTACATGCTTGATTCATAATTTAAAAAGCATTATTCCTAAATTAATACACTTCAGCAAGTAATGATAGTAGTAATCGTAATTAATAAACACAAAACAAGGTATGATGTCACCACCTGCCTTTGTCCTATGTATTGTTTGTATATCATGGACACTACTACTACTACATTTTTTACTACACAGTTTCTAGTGGAAACCCAAATTATAACATTGTACTAGAAAGTGAGCATAATACGTGACCAATATGCATGTATTTATTGATGAATTCTGATCTGTGGTGTGCAGACTTCTTTGTGCTCAAGTGATGTTGGTGGCCTTGAGGTGTAACTTGTAAAATTCCAAAAAATGGCGAAGTATTTCCATGTGATATTAGAAATGACATGCTAGAATGTGGTGTTTTAGGTAGAACTGTATATCCAGTTCATTATAAGTTACTGAACATATGTTTTAAGTCCTAATGCTGTAGGAATATTATTATTCAGGCCCTCTAGATGGATTGCCTGTTTTAATTACAGTTTTGAAGTTGAAAGCCAAGGGGGGAAAAAAAAGTTCCCTGGTTGCCATTAGTCAGTGAACTGGAACAAATCCTCCACAGGGTGAGCTCTCTCTTAGATGTCCTAGCGTCTTGATTGTGCACGTGTGTGTGTGTGTGTGTGTGTGTGTGTGTGTGTGTGTGTGATGTGTGTGTTTGTGCACGGAGTGAAATGTAAAGAAAAGGCAGATGGGGTGCAGGGTGGTAGGGCAAATCTCTTTATTCAAACACAATTTTAACTTTTAGAATGGGAGCTTATAAAGAACTGACTTTGATAGTTAACTTCTGAATATAAAAAAAGGTATCTAACACATCCCAAACTGAAATAAACTAGGTGGATGTAGTTAAGCTGTATTTAGTAAAGAGTCTGTGGGGAACTCATAATATCCAACTACAACTTCATACTTTGGCATAGTGGCCTACTGTCTATGAATGTTACTTTTTTGTCATGGAAGTTCCAGAAGATGCTTTCTCATTTGAGGTCAATAGATGCTTTCACATAAACTGCACATATTAGGACACATACACAATTAATGCTAATCTAATAATATTGGGCACATGAGTATTACAAACATAGCAGTATACATTTAACTGTGATGGAATAATTGGTGCAGACAAAATACCAGTATATTCAACTTTACAGTAATGTGATTATGCATTGTGCAGTCAGTGGATGGTCAGCAATCTTCTTAGTGACGTTTAAGGTGGATTGTAAGGTGTGGCAACTGGCAAGTGACTCCTTAATACATGCAGGTTCCCTTGGCAAATGCAATGTAACAGTTTGAATGGCTATGTTTGGTTAATTACGCACGTATAGCTCAACAAACTAGCAGAAATTACATAGTCCCTCAATGAGAATATATATCACTTATAGAAAGTATCTTCAGGAAAATCAAATGGATCATACTCAGGGCAAACAGTATGATATGGGCATCTGGATTTGGATACATAAAAAAAATTTCTTTTTTTGCACATGTTTTCACAAATCCTGAAAATACATCACAGCAAGTTTAGTGTGCTGGCTTACATCATAGCCACCTGTTTTCAATGGAATTGTCATCAGACTCTTACAGTTAAGGCCTTTATTTAAGCTCACGAATGCCCTGATGCATTAAGTCTCTAGTACACACTCTCTCACCAGTGCACACAAAGACACACACATACACACGCCCATGCGTTGCACTTGAATGAAAGCATACACAGGGAATAAGACATGTGAAGACACACACACATGCAAGCACACCCATTTTTTGTTTGTTTTCTGCATAGCTGCAAGAGTATCCATATGTGCAACTGTCTAAATGCTTGAATGTGTACTTTTACATTATGTATTTATTTTCTCTTGAGTGTCTGTGTGTGTGTCTGGTTCATAATGCCTCACCGTGTGTGTGTGTGTGTGTGTTTGTGTGTGTGTGTGTGTGTGTGCTTGCATTAAATGGAGCGTGGTGGCTGTGGAAAGCTTCAGTGCTTAGGGGTGCGTGTTCTGCTACCGCCCACTGCCCTGATCTCTCTTTGAACTTTGCCATCAAGCAGCCTCTCACTTTGTTGACTTCACTGTTGTTAGCGAGAGTTGGACAAAGAGAACATGAGACAAAGGAAGAAAAAATAGAGGTATGGGAAGGAGAAAGACCAAAGGATTCCTTCCTTTGAGATACTTTTGCACATTTTCAAAGTCACTGACTCACATTACTATTCATGTGCTGACGTTTCATTGCATTCTGGTATTATGTGTGCGTGCACTGTATGTAGCTATGGGAATGTCAATCATTACAACTTATTAAAGGTGGAGTCAGCGATTCAAGAGACAAAATTACTTTTTGTTAGCCTGGCAATCCCAGACCTGCCACTAGGCGCTGGAAAATTAAACTTGCTGCGCCTGTTGGTCTGGACCAGGGGTGCCCCCTGTTTTTCAGCTTGTGAGCTACTTTGAAAATGACCAAGTCAAAGTGAGCTACCACCTACTATTAGGGGTCAAAAGTCACAGTTCGGTACGTACCTTGGTTTTTAAGTCACGGTTCTGTTCTGTACGGTACGGTTCTCAGTTAAGAGGAAAAATGTGTGCAGAATTGCAGCCTAAAGGTATTTTCCAGCATAGAAAACTGCTGCATACAACCAAAGTCTCCAATAAATAAAATACTTCTTAAATAAAAGTGAAAGTTCTGCACCGCAAACCAAACAACCTGTACATATTTATTTAAACATATTGAAAATGAATGTACAATATAAGTTGGTGTACCTTGCAAAACTGCATGAACCTAGGGATGCACCGATCCACTATTTTTAGTTCCGATCTGATTCCGATATCTGGGTTTTGGATATCGGTCGATATCATAATTGTTATACATTTTTTTGTTGGTGGTGATGTTATGTATTAGGCTAGGAAGGCTTAAGCAATTCTAATTTAAAATAGCAAGAAATATACACAAATGCATACAGGTTTATCTTAAAGGCAGAATTATAGTCATACAAAAAAATCCTTCTCAATGATCACCTCTGTCCCACTAGAATATGTAGTGGTCTGTTTGTCTGCACAGTCTTCCTCTCTCTGGCTGTATTTTACATAGTAGAATTTGTCACAGTGCAGAAGCCTCTCCACTTCCTTGACTTGGATTAGCTTTGGCTAGCTCACTGGTGTTAGGATTTTAATTTCTAAACTCTAATGATGTATATACCCCCCATCATTAATGCATTTACTCCATGTATCTTATATAATCTAACTAACAATTAAGCACATTGATAACATGTTATGTATAACTTGTAAACACAAAGTCGTAAAATGATAGAGACAGAACACAGAATTGTAGAAACATCTTTATGTACTTTCCCACACCTTGAGGCTAAGGATGTATCTCTTTCTTCAACAATGACCCACTGTAAAACTCTCGTCAGCAGACCATCAGCAGATCTGACCATAGGTTAGATACATTGTTGCATTAGAGGAACATCAGCAAGTCAGTGTAGGCGTCTCCCATAGTGCAGGTCAACACCAAGAAGATACCAGAAGATTGGATAAGCGAGATGAATGACAAGCTAAATAATCCAATGACATGTATAACTGAGCTTGTTAAATATGAACTGATGTCCTGAAAGCTTCACTTTTTTGCTGCTTGTTTGGTTTCGTTTTTGTCTACCTGACTACTGCATAAGCTGTAACTGCCGACATCACTTTTTCATTAAACCATCCATTGTAACTTTTCAACCTCGCCTCCTCCAACATTTTTGCATCCTCTACTTCCTCTTATGAAACGAACGTGTATTTATTATAGTTTTAATACCTCGACCCTTTACTTTTTGGAAGACGGCACTCAAATCTTTCATTAGCAAGTAAGTGGAATGTTCTGTTTTGCCGACCGACCATGGCAAAAGTTTAATTTAACAGTTTAACAGCTGTTCGCTAAATGAACGGGGCTTAATACGTCACCTTCGTCCTCATCACCTCACCACCCTATTGTGTATTTATTTTAAACTGTTTTTAATTCTATTTTTGTACCTTGCTTTTAAACAGTATATGTTATTGAATTCTTTGTATGTAAGGCGACCTTGAGAGCCTTTGAAAGGCGCCTCGAAATAAAATTTATTATTATTATTATTATTATTACCTTGTGTATCGCTCTGATTGGTTGTAGTGCTATCCAACTGCGTGCAGTGACATTTGAAATGCACGAGTAGGAGCCGCCCCTTGAGTTGGAAATTACTATTGATCGTGGCCAGACCCTCTATCGTTCAAGATGTCAGGGTCTGGATTTCCAGGCTAACTTTTTGTAGAAAAATCAGTGAATATATCCTCATGATCCGCTACCTTTGTGTACATGCTGAAAAAAAAAATCCAGTGTTAATACATAGCTTACTGTAGGCTCTGTAAACTGGCATGTTGCTAGCTACGGCGGGTCCCTTGTGTTTACATACCAATTTAGAAAGCCTAGACTGTGTATTAACACTATACTCTTTTTCAGTGCATACACAGTACAGACATAGCGAATTGTCAGGAGATACTTGCTCATTTTGACAACAAGCTGCTCCAGCATGGTTGACTCCGACTTTAAGTACTTCATTAGCTGTAGCAATTTTCTACGACGCTAAAATTCTGGCTCTGGACCACACTTCTTGACTCATTGCGCTACTCATTTTTTATGTTTTTTTTTTTATGACAGGCAGCTGTTTTCAGAGAAAAAGCTCAAATACCCATTGCAGACCACCTGCTCAGCAGCAAACAGCAGGCACACAGTTAGCGACTGGCTAGTGAACAAGGTAGAGCATTTAGCAGCTAAGGAGATTTTTCTCAGGAGTTGGTAGAGACCAAAAAAACAAAAGCAAAAAGAGAGTGAATATTTGACTTATGTTCATCAGGTAAACAGAAAAAACAACTTAATACAAAAGAATAATAATGTTGCTTCACAACCTTTGGATGTGTAAATAATCAAGTGTTTGCTAACAAGCTTAGCAGATTAGATATGAGATGTCAATATTTGTGCTAATAAATTGTTTCCGCTGCAGATCATATACATTCTGCATTAGTTGCTTCTCACTCTGCTATGCCTTTGATTACACTAAGTGATATAGAAAGAGAGATCTAGATGTTGGCGGCACAATTGCATATATCTATTGTAACTCTGTACCTGTATCTTAAAATTATTGATACATTGCATGTGTATGTGTTACGAGCAGAGCTTGAGCCTAGCTTATCATAGAGACTGGAAGCTGTGGGGTTCTGTAAACAGTGAAAAACATGCCCATAGATATACTTCTTGCCTGTTGTATTTACACACTGTATCCTGAACAAATATTGTGTAAAATTGGCACAGAGGACAGCTGCCAAGTCTTAGTAACCTGTTGTGCAAAATGCATTTTTTAATGGGTTTTCAACATTATTATGGGTTGGTGAGGCAAGAGAAAAAAAAACACCACCCCAGTCAGATTTCCCTCTCCTTATGATGTCATAAGGGGATAAGCCCCGTATTATTCAACTCGACGTCATTGAAAATGAGGGTCACCCCTCAATTGGTCTCTCGAGGATAAATAAAAGTTAAATGAAATGAAAATGAAAAATTACCAACCTACCTTATGACTACCTCCACCTGTAATAAACCACACCCCCAGATACCCCTGAATCTGAAATCAACTGGCGGTTAGATTCAGGGCCAATCAGAGCAGACTTACTTATGGGAGCTAACAGGGCTTAACCCTTGTGTGGTGTTCATATTGTTGTTACACAGCCAGTGTTCATGGGTCTGGTGGACCCGTTGGTAAATGGTAAATGGACTTGTATAGCGCTATATCTCCGTTTATCACAGACCCAAAGCGCTTTACATTGTTTTTTGTACACATTCACCCAGTCACACACACATTCATACACCGATAGCAGCAGCTACCACGCAGGGTAGGCTAAGCTAACTAAGCTAACTATCGGGAGCAATTCGGGGTTCAGTGTCTAGCCCAGGGACACTTCGACATGTGGCGGGGAGACGGGGGATCGAACCTCCACCCTGCACACCAGAGGCGAACTCCCTACCCACTTCAGCACTGCCGCCCCTAATGCATTTTAGGAGGTTTTAATTCAACACAATCAAACATTTTATGTTAAAATACTCAACAGATGTTTACTTCATCCTATTTGCAAGAAATATAAACAGCATACATGTTTAATATTTGCCCTTTACCTTTTTTAGATCACATTTGTTTTGAAGTAAAATGTAATAAAACAAGAAAAACAATTATGAAAAAAATATATGAGGGGAATAAATTCAACAAATTAACAAATGAAGCAGGGGTTTTCATAACTATTGATTTTAATTTTTTTAAATTAATTGGAAATTTAACCAATTCAGGTCACTTTACACTACAAAGCTAATGGGCTGGTCCTAGGGCTGGCTGCTGAAGGCTGGTCCTGTGTCTTCGTTTTGGAACTACTGTAGCTGATGCTCAATCTCACTCTCTTCTTCAAAGTCACTGTCAGATTCTGAAATTTCAGAAATGTGATCCTCACTGTGATCTCATCACTTCTATATGCAGATGATGTGGTCCTGATGACATCATCGGTCTGTGACCTTCAGCTCTCACTGGATTGGTTCACAGCCGACTGTGAAGCAGTTGGCATGAGGATCAGCACCTCTAAATCTGAGGCCATGGTTCTAGTAGAAACCTATGGATTGTCTACTCCAGATATAAAATGAGTCCTAACCCCAAGTGAAGGAGAGGGTGGCTGGTGTCTCCCTTAGAGATAGGGAGAGAAGCTCAGTCATCCTGAGAGATTTGGAGTAGAGACGCTACTCTTATGTGTAAAAAGGAGCCAGTTGAGGTGGTTCAAGCATCTGGTAAGGATGCCCCCTGGGCACCTCCATGGGGAGGTGTTCCCGTCATGTCCAGTTGGAAGGAGGCCTCAGGTTAGACCCATGACTAGGTGGAGAGATTATATCTCCACCCTGACCTGGGAACACCTCAGGATCCCCCAGTCAGAGCTGTTTACTGTGGCCCGGGAAGTAGAAGTTTGGGGTCCCCTGCTCGAGCTGCTGCCCCCGAGACCCGACCTCTGATAAACAGTTTATCATGAGTAATGATCATGAGAGAGTGAGTGATCCTCACATTCTGAAACCTCTAACTCTACATCATCTTTAAAAGCTTATCTCTCTTCCAAAACCTACAATTTCCCCACTTGTATTAGCCCTGGGTCCAGTAGACCCGAACATCCTGAATGTAGTATAAATGTGTAGGGGGGTGTATAGTGTGTGTGTTGACCAAATTTTTTTTCTGATATATGTTCTTCACAGTAAAGGAGCCAAGGCCAATGAATCTCAGTTTGAAATTATAATTTATAGTATAATTTTTCTTTTGTTAAAAACGAAAATGGGTCCCACAGGCCCAAACACCACACAAGAGTTTTAAAGAGACGGAGGAACGTTTCAGACATAGGCTGAAGAGGGGAGATTCGGCAATGGCACTGAGAGGAACTTTTGTTTAAAAAATTTAAATTGTTTGATTTAATTTATTTATCGATTCACAACTTCTATTTCACAATATGTATGCAGAAGTTGCTTCCACATTAGATCATTGGTGGACAACACTTTTGCACTGCAGGCGTTACTCAGATGTTGAGATCATTTATTCAATAGTTCTCCTAACCTAGAGCACTTCATGACCCTATGCTGTCCTTATTGCCATTGTTCAATGAGTTAACATTAAGTTGTTCTGACATCAGTGTACATTACACGAATACACAATGACAGAGTTATAGACAGAAAAGACCTTACGGCTGGAGGCTGATTTCATTGTGCCCAGAACATTCAGCATTGGTCCGACCAATCAGATTTGGGGCTACAGAGAGTTCAGTGACCAGGGGCAACATAATTGACAAATACAAGGGCACTGTCATTGTATTAATTACGAAATGTATTGATGACGTTAAACAGAGGTCTATTAAATGAACATTCCAACAGCACAGGCTCTGGGTTAAAGGGGAAGTCTGACGTAAACAAAAAATTGAGTGACCTTGGGCTATTTGGATTACTTTTTGGATGTACTATATTGATACACAGATACTGTATCACATTATACTTGACATTCATGTACACTTCTTCCAGTAAGCCACACTATGCTAGCCACACCCTGGCTTTCAGAAAGAAAACAAATTAGTTTTGAGTGCCTCTGGAGAGCTTATAGCTTGTGTGTCTTTTAGTATAGAATGTTGTGTTTTACTTTCTTTCAAGATGCTGGCCTAAGTGCATAGCAGGCTACTCAAATAGCCACAAGGGGAAGAGGGGCACAATTGAGTGTCCTAATTAATTTTGGGAGTGTATCTGAATGTGTGTTCGGTTGTCGAAAACAGAGACACTGTCATCCTGGTGATGTGCAGAGAGAAAGAAGATAGTGTTTTTTTAATACATTTCTAGTATTATGGCACATGTGCAGCAAGTACTTATTTAAACACTCAGGTTAAGCTGAATTTAATCTCATCACCATGCTCAACACCTGACCTGGTCACACACATTAAAACGATATGAGTCTTAATGTGCATGGGTTGTTACAGTGAGTCTGTATCTAACTACTGATCCAAACAACTCTTAAGATTAGTGAAAAGAAAAGTAGCTGTGTGGACCGGAGAACATTCCTCTAATGCCTGTAAATTGTTTAGGACTCCTTGAGGGACCATAAAGAGCTCTGCTAGAATACAACCATTTTCTCAGGCTTTTATTTATTTTTTAACCAAAGTGACACTCCCTATGTTTCTCCTTGTGTCTTCCATGTCCCCTGTTGGTCTCTCTGTGTTTATAAATGTCTTTTATCACATGGATTGTGATTGGTTACACTCTTGACTCTCAGAGATGAAAAGTGCAAGGCAGTCTTTCTTTTCTGACATCATCACCAAAAACAACAACAATGCACGTGCCCTGTTTGCTACTGTCGACAGATTAACAAACCCTCCTGTGTCAGTAGCGTCTGAACATCTCTCCACGAGGGCCTGCAATGAATTTGCCTCCTTCTTTACTGAGAAAATTCACAAAATTAGACAAGCTGTCACTGCATCAATACAAAGTTCAACATATGTGTCATCGCTATGCCCACTTAAAATCAATCCAAATGCAATGACACAATTTTATCTGATAAACCACAAAAACCTGGAGGACATTATACAACACCTGAACTTCTCCTCCTGTTGCCTTGACATTCTTCCCACAGGCTTCTTTAAAACTGTGTTTAGCTGTATGGCCTCAGATGTTCTACAAATTGTCAACATGTCCCTTCGGACAGGTGTATTCCCACAGGCCCTGAAAACAGCAGTCATAAAGCCACTCCTAAAAAAGAACTATCTAGATACATCGCTCATGAACATGTATAGGCCCATATCTAACCTACCATTTTTAAGCAAAATCATTGAAAAAGCTGTTTATCAACAGCTAAATAACTACTTAGCAATGAACAACTGCTTTGATGTTTTCCAGTCAGGATTTCGACAACACCACAGCACTGAGACTGCTCTGGTTAAGGTCCTCAATGACATCCACTTAAACACAGACAGTGGAAAAAGTTCTGTTTTAGTTTTACTGGATCTCAGTGCCGCTTTTGACACAGTTGACCACAGCATATTACTAGATCGACTAGCAAACTGGGTTGGACTCTCTGGAACTGTACTAAACTGGTTTGAATCCTACTTAAAGGACAGAGACTACTATGTGTCAATAGGCAATTTCACATCTGAGCGGACACATATTGAATGTGGGGTCCCCCAAGGTTCCATTCTTGGGCCTCTTCTGTTTAACATCTACATGCTCCCACTAGCTCAGATTATGAATAAGAACAAATTATGCTACCATAATTATGCAGACGACACACAAATTTACATAACCATATCACCAGGAGACTACAGTCCGATACAAGCACAGTAAGTGCATTGAACAAATCAATGATTGGATATGCCAAAATTTCCTTCAATTAAACAACGACAAAACTGAAGTAATTGTCTTTGGTGCCAAAGATAAACAATTAAAAGTCAGCGCACAGCTTACATCTGTTATGCTAGAAACCACACACCAAGCCAGACATCTTGGTGTTGTCATAGACTCCGACTTGAATTTCAAGAAACACATTAAATCAATTAATAAGTCAGCATACTACCACCTTAAAAACATATCAAGAATTAAAGGACTTATGTCTCAGCAAGATTTAGAAAAACTTGTCCATGCATTTATCTTTAGTAGACTTGACTACTGTAACAGTGTCCTTGCAGGCCTTCCAAAAAAATCTATCAGACAGCTTCAGCTAATTCAGAACGCTGCTGCTCGAGTCCTCACTAGGACCAAAAAAGTGGATCACATTACCCCAGTTCTGAGGTCTTTACACTGGCTTCCTGTCACTCAAAGAATTGATTTCAAAATACTGATGTTGGTTTATAAAGCACTAAATGGTTTAGTGCCAAAATACATTACTGATCTGCTGATACGTTATGAACCGTCCAGAGCCCTTAGGTCGTCTGGGACAGGTTTACTTACAGTCCCAAGAGTTAGGACTAAACGAGGAGAAGCATCTTTTAGTTTTTATGCACCAAATATCTGGAACAAACTCCCAGAAAACTTGAGGTCTGCTGCAACCCTCAGTTCTTTTAAATCGAGTCTGAAGACTTTTCTGTTTCCATTTTAACCTGTACTTTTTATTTAATTTAAATGTTTTACTTCTTTTCATTCGCTTTTAAATGTCTTCTAATGTGTTTTTATGTATTTTAATCTTGCCCCTGTAAAGCACTTTGAGTGGCCTTGTGTTTGAATTGTGCTATATAAATAAACTTGCCTTGCCTTGCCTTGCCTCCAATCAGCTAATTTTACAGCATATATCTGCATGGTCTTAGTCATCTGTGCCAAAGAGCTCCATTGTGATTTACAACATCAAAAACATCAGTGACAGGTTCCTTCATTACCCACTGTATATCATAATGATTATACATCCACTGGTGGACATACAGTCTGCAGCAAATGCAATATGTCTTCAAGTTACTAATAAGAACACTTTAACTGTATACATTGTCTAACCGTTTTTGAAAATCAGCCACTGTCACATATGGTAATAACAGGATAATGGCAAATTATAGTTCTCTTCATATAACAAATACATCGATACAAATTTCAGCTAGTAGAAGTGTTTCCCTTTTTTTTCTTTATCCTACCTCTTTTAAAAAAAAACGATGATCTGATAATTCACCATACATTTTCACATTATTTGGTAAAAACTGCATTGGACGATATATCGATTAAATATAATAGACAGCACAACACATTGTGTAGTAGTAACACGAGAAGAGGAGGGGTCATACACTCAGCAGACTGACTCAATAACGACAGTTACACAACAATAGCAATTCAACAATCAACATTTGCTATAATTACCCACCATAGCATGATCATACCAGATCCGGTAGGGCTGTAGCACGAAAACCCTTATGTGTATACTGAATAGAGCATAGGGTGCATTTTATTTCTTATTAGTATTTTAAGTAGAATATTATTAATTTCTTTAACAAACAAAAAAGTCTTGCTTTAAATCCGCAGAAAGGAGACTGACCGAATGTACTCAGTGGTTATAGTTGTAATTCATAGGAGGACACTCATTGACATACTGCAGTGCATTAGATAGACCTTGGCCAAAATGGCCTCACTTTCCACTCACTGTCTAATATTCAAATATGTCCTCACAGAAATAGAACCATACTGGAACACCCCTCCACCCCCCACACTCTTACATTCAGCAGGTCTTTCAGGGACAGGGAGTGAGGAAAGAAGAAGAGTGAGAGAACAAAGCAGAAAGAGATGAAGCTAGAGAAGGAGGTGTATAATCAAACTCTCTGCAGACACGTCTCCCTCACCCGACAGCCCACACACACACACACACTCACACTCACACACACACACACTGGTTGCCATGGGGACTGACCGGCTGCACATTGCTCCATGGGGGGCTAGGGGGTCCGGCTGAGATCAGACAGCCCGACTGTCGTCATGTGGGATCAATATGCCCCCCCCCCCCCCCACACACACACACACTTTCTTGGTACACGCCCAACCTTGAGTCTAGCCCCTAGCCCACTGTCTGTGCCTCAACATCATACTCAAGTTAACTGGCAATGCAAAGTCCCATTCAGTAACACATGCCAGTATCCAAGGGGTTATTGTGTAAGTTGCAGTACATGTTAAACAGAAACGAGAACCCCATACGCTCACACATGCACACACATCCTGACACACAAAATTACAGGTGAAGTGTTAGTGGATGGTAAAGCCACTTTACTGCCTTTGTGTGCGGAAATAAAAAAAGGGTCTCCATTAAGGGCCGACATAAATCTGCCTCTTAGTGCATGTCACAGGAGAGTATAGTTTCAATGTGAGGCGGTTGATGCTTCAATGTCAATGTCACTGATTTATGTTTGTATTGGTGCTTCTATCGTAATTTCCCCCAATGATTACTGGCTGGAGACAACAGTACACTTTTATTCATAGTACATGTAGAGATAAAAAGTGTTAATGTAGCGTTCCACTTTAGGCCTATTCACGATTGTATGTGTGTGCTTTATTATTAGGATTTTGTTTGTTTGTTGATGTGATGATAGTTATATATTCTTTTCCGATTTCATCGTTTTGAATATTTAATTTGTGTATGGAAATATCAATCTAACATTTTTGTCTCTGTATATACACACACACACGTGTCTCTCATTGTGTTACAGTAATTACTCTGCAGTTGGTCTACTGTTTATATTTGCGCTGTCTAATCATTTGCTTGTTAGTCACCTGTACAACATAATCAAATTAAATTGCAATAACCATTAGCAGGTGCTGTACAAATACATTTGGTGGTGATTAATTAATACATTCACTACAGAGCTCTTGAGCTGGTGAAAGCAGAAGTGTGTTTGTGCTTAGCTATGTATTAAGCCTTAATGTGACAGCCTTCAATGAAGACTTGTTCTGTGTTGGAAGAGTTACATAAACAGTGTTACACAATGGTCCAACCTAGTAAAAGACTACTATGAATTCCTATCACGTTTAGATGATTAAATGCATGTCTTAAGGGGCTCATAGATAGATAGATAGATAGATAGATAGATAGATAGATAGATAGATAGATAGATAGATAGATAGATGTGGACATGGTCAGTATGCTGTATTTTGTTTAACTTTTAAAAGCTATACACAAGAAAAAAAATAAGAAAAAGACTATGCGAAAAAGAGGGTCTGTAATTGCAATTCATTTCCAGCGCGGGCCCCTGGGGTACCATGAGTGCGTTTGATCCCAAAGGCGAGTGAGTGTGGAAATGGAGAGATGCAGTCATATGTATGCAGAGGGAGGGAGAGAGAGGGGAGCCAGGGAGTTGGAGAGAAGGCAGAAAGCCTTTTTAATATTCCGGGCCATGGGTTGAGATGAGAGACTGCTCTCATACCTTCAGGTTCATGAGCATAATGAGATTTTTATTTTGCTGAGTGCAGTCGTGTGAGCACGTGTGTGTGTGTGCGTGTGTGTGTGTCAACCTCATGCACAAAGCGCTTTCTGATCACTTGAGTGTGCACGTGAGTGTGTGTGTGTGTGTGTGTTTTTTTGTATGTGTGCTGCAAACTCCCACTGTGGGAGTTTATGTTTATATTTCAGCTTATATGCCTTTGGCCTTTGTGTGTGTGTGTGTGTGTTTCTGTGTGTGTGTGCGCGTATGGGTGTGTGTGTGTGTGAGAGAGAGAGAGAGAGAGAGAGAGTGATTGTGTTGGTGTGTGTGCTGTGTGTATCTTGCGGGGAGTCAGGGTCTCTCGTTCCTCAGCTCGGATGACATTCATTGACTACAATTGACTTAAATTGCTCGATAAATACTCATAACATTAGCACACTTTTTCCTTTGATCTTCCTCAATGGGGGCTTTCCCAAAACACTATCTACCCCTTATCTACCCAGAATCCCCAGGGCATGAAAAATGTAGCGGATGTACGGCGCAGGGTTCACACATCCTATCCATCAGTAGTGTGTGATGCGTGCCCTTTTGTTTTGAACCAGCGTCTGAGGTCTTTGTCAAGAGGGATACAAAGCAAGTCAGGAGTCCTATTTCTCTGTGGTGAAGGTGTGCGCCGCAACACAGTGGATCTTTTGTTAGGCGTGAAAACAGCAGCGCATGTGTGTATGTATGACGACAGGCTGTTGCTGTATTGCTTCAGGATGATATCTCTGATCAATCTGAGATCATGGTAATTGGCCCCCTGCTCCAAACAGACAGGGGTTTGATCACCTCACAGTAACGCCTGACATGCCATTCGCCTCATCCTGAACATAGTAATGTTTTGTTGGGCTGGTCTTCAAAGGGCTTTCATAATGCTGCAGATATAATCTTAACTTAAAAACCAAGCTCACATTGGTGTCATGTGATCGAATTAACATATCGCCCAAGGTAAGCGTCCCCTTTTTTTCCTCTTTTATCAACTCCCTATTCATGTCAGATCTGACATTAAGGGGCTTCTCATATCTCATAAAATTGGAAATGGGCTCACACCTTTATACCTGCTGATCTCATTATATTTTATATATACGCTCAGAATAACTGTCTGTAACTCAGAGTTGATAAGAAGTCAGCGGGCAGCATGGTGATCTCCCTGTCGGCAACTGACTCAATTGAGACCTTTAAATCTACACTTAAATGTCATATTTTTACCTTAACTTTCAATTAGTGCTTATTCTTATTCTTCCATGATCCTGTCAGAGGGTCGGTCTCAGGTTGGACTCCCACTAGGCAATCTTACCGTGCCAAGGCATGATTGATGGCTAAAGTCTATTTGTGTGACCAGTGTGAATGCTCTGTACCATACTCTAGCACGGTACACTTACTTGGCATGGTTGGAAGAAGTGTGGTTCGGTATGGTACCGATACTCATGTCAGATCACAGATATTGACAGATATTTTTTTTAAATGTGTGGTGTATAGGCGAGAGGGGTAGGAGGGACAATCACGCTCAAACATGGCACGAATCAACTGGACCGAGTGTGAGTCCGCCCTCAGTTTTAGTGTGTCTCTTAACCAGTTGTTGTGGTCTGACTAGTCCATGTATGTTCTGCCAACAAAACAACAAATGGTAAACTCTTTCATACTAATGCATATACAGTATCATGCATAGCTTTTGTCTCTCATAAGTTGCCAACTACCAACGCATCTCTTTTCTTCAGGGCTTTGTGTTGACCTGTTCTGTTCACATGACATCTGCCTGTCCTGGAAGAGGGATCCGTCCTCTCTAGTCCTTCCTGATGTTTCTTCTACTTTTCCCCCATTAACTGGTCTCTGGGGAATATTCCTTTATCTGAATCAAATCGTGTTAGGACAGAGGGTGTGGTATGCTGTGCAGACTGTTAAACACCCCCTGAGGCAAAAGGTGAAGCGGCAGAGTTGTTTTTTCTTTTGGAAAACTTTCCGGGAAGTTCCAACTGGTAGGAACCACAGAAAGGATCCAGAAAACGCTGGAGAGATGATATATCTCATGTGGTTGGGATTGCCTCAGGATCCCCCAGGAGGAGCTGGCAAAAGATCATCAGCGACTAGAGTTATAAAACCAGTAAAACAATAAACCTTTTTCCTCATTTTTCTTTGAAACAGAATCCATCATATGAACTGTGTATCTTCAATTCCAGAATACCACTGGAAGAAGCATGGTGGAGGTCAGCATAGTTACTTGACATTTGGCAGCTTCGGCCTAGCACAGCTGCCTGCAATGAAGGACCTGCACTGGTTTGAAAGTCATACTGGAGTCCTTCTCTGGCTGAAGACTTCTAAAAACTTTTTAATGTGCGTTTTTTTTTTTACCTCATGGCATCGATTTTACAAAGAATTATGTAAGATACAATTCCAACTGTGGCCACTACACCAACATTCCAAGATCCCAGTGCTGTACCTGAAGGCTTTCAGTTTGTGACCTGCTTTCCAATTCAGCTTTGACCTACAGTGCTTGCCTTGGTTTTACATGTTGTTACTGTATGTGCAGTGAAGGATTTCCAGCTGTGCTTACTTTCTGTTTTTCCTCCATATGAAGTGATTTAGACAATGTTGATGAACGGGTTGTTTACAGCCTGTGTATTTGACACTTTGACTGCTTGGGATTCTTGCCCCCGTCAAGTTTCATTGTAGCAACGTTGACAGTGTTTCAGATCTCAGCAAATACTTTTAAATGTTATCGTGAATGTATCTATATGAAGGGAAAATACAAGGTATGCAAGGCTTGTCTAATAAACGATAGTATTTGACAATATACATTATTATTATATTAGGAGGTTTTGCGTATACAATACGCATGGATATCATTGCTTTGTCTGCCAGACCTTGATATATAGTCTAGGTGTGTGTGCCTTTGTGTGTGTGTGTGTGTGTGTGTGTGTGTGTGTGTGTGTGTGTGTGTGTGTGTGTGTGTGTGTGTGTGTGTGTGTGTGTGTGTGTGGTGTTAATCCTTGATGTGAGGGGTGACAACCTTTTCCCACACTTGGCTGTGCTTTACATAACCAACAGCCGACGTCTCCAGTCCACAGCTGCAGCACTCACTATAAGCTAACACTTATATTCCCTTTTTCAACCTCATGTTCTGTGTTTCAAATCCACTTCCGACCTTAATTATTAATTTTCATTTTTCTCTCTGCGCTCACCCCCTCTGGGCTTGTACCCATTCACTCCTCCACTATTCATCTCCAAAGCTGCTGATGATGTGTGTGATCTTAACATGTCATCTTTCACTCTGCGAGATGTAGAATAATTTCGCCCCCTTGCATGTAGGCTATTACAGACACACATGTGAGATGCCCTACTCCTTATGGAATCGTGCAAAAGCCATCAGCTCAGCAGTCCTTCCAAGCCTGTTTCTGGTCAAACCCTGTTTAACCCTCCATTTACTGTATGTGTGAGCTTTTTCAACCCACACCCCCATCCTTATCACCATTCACCTCCCCTCCAGACAGCATGCTATACTGATAGTCCTGTTGGAGCGCGGCCAATATCTTTATTGGCCAAGAGTGCAATATGTACATTTTAAATTCAGGTTGAGTGATTGGAATGTCACACCTCTCTAAAGATTTCGGCCACAAGACTGATTATCAGTGGTGAGATACAGTAAGTGAGGTATACCCACTATCCATAGTTATAAATGATTGAAAACTGTTCCAAACAAACAAAAAAAGCATATTCGTACCTTTTTAAAATTACAAAATTGTATTTTGGTTTCTAGTAACTGTTTTTTATGGTTTAGTGTAAACAAAACAACTTTATATTTCTCACTGTGCCACCGCTAAATCTCCTCTTTTCAGCCTCTGTCTGAAATGCTCCTCGCCTCCCAAAAAAGCCCAGTCTGCCTTGATTGGCCCTGCATCTAACTTCTGGTTTGAGTTTACCTGCCAGATACATTAACATGTATAAATCAATAAAAAGATAAAAAAAATCCTCATAAAAATGGTGTCCCTGCTGGATGACCTGCCTCTCCCTGTCTCTCCTTGGTATGGAAGCTTGTGTGTGGATACGGTCTCCAGCATTCACTTATAAAACATGCATTACCGCACCATTGCTTTACTTCTCTTCCATCCTTTTTATCTGTTGAAATTCCCAGTTCACCCTCCTTAATGCATACTCAGCCTGTTCCTCACTCCATTCTTCTGTTTCCTCCCTGCCGTCACATTCATCTTCCCACACCTCTCCCCTCTATCTCTCACTTTCTCTCACACCACATCCTCCTCTTTTTATCTTTATTCTCACATCCCTTCACTCCCACTCCTCCATCTCTCTCCACCTGCCTGTCTGTCTGCATCACAAATGGTCAGGAAAGGAAGTGAGAGAGTGAGAGTGACCCTCCCCAGGGCGGTGCATCATTGCATTACGGCTACATTACAATGAATGTCTGGTTTGTTAAGGTGCATGCAGTGCTGTACAAAAGGGTGATATTAATGGGCTAGCGAGAGTGGCTTGGCTCGGCGCTACTTTGCCATTGATTGAATTAACAGTCGGCAAAAGCAACTCATCGATTGTGTGACAGAGAGAGAGAGAGAGAGAGAGAGAGATACTGGGGGATTTATGCGCTTGTTGTGTGTGTGTGTTTATTTTATGTGAGGCCTATCAAACAAGCTCCTGAAACCTCGCCCATTGAAACCAGCAGCAGCCTGAATGTGGTTAAATAACAGCTCCTGAATGTATCCCCCCCCCCACACCAGCTACTCTCCCCTGGGGTCATAAGCACAGAGAGCTGCCTGCAGAACCAAGACTTGGGCTGCAATGTGTTTACCCCCACATTAGCGTAAACAGGGACTGTGTGAAGTCTAGTCAAGGCCTATACAGCGCACACTGGGCTGAGTCACCGCCAGCCAGACGCTCAGCACCTGTTTGTGTTTACCAACAGCTCAAAGATATTAGACCGCTCCCTGCAAAGGATCATGGGAGAAAAAAACAGAAGGACACTGCGACCCCTTTTGACCTCATACATTAGTCTCTTTAGTCATGTGTGTACGTGCAAGGATTGGTCCGGAGAGGAACATAGGGGATTAGTATTCATGATGATTTTGCCCCGAGCTGTTTTTATGTATAATAATCAGCTCCTTGGAATAATAATATGATCATTTGTGTTCATAATAACCCACATTTAGTAGATAAAATACCACCTCTGATATTGTTTCACCTGAATTTGTTTTGTGATTTGTGCGTTGTTTAAGTCCCTCTACAATGCAAATGTTACACTGATGCATGAAGAGAGGGGGACTCGCAGTAACCTACTATGAGTTTTTTGTTGGATTCGTTGCAAATACATATATACATGTGTATACTGTATATATAAATTTAGACCAATTTTTTTCAACGTAATAGGCTGCACAATTTAAATATAGCACTGAAATCAGGTTAGTTAAAGAAAAAGAAAAAAGCTACCGGAAAAAAAAAACACCCGGTAAGTGCATTGAGTGTACTGTGCAAACCTCATAAGATTATCTCTGTGTTTATCGACATGCATCAAGTGGCATATAGTCAACACATTTGCAGCAGCAGCAGCAGTAGCGGTCATACAGGGACTGGTAACATGAGGGCAGTGCGGGTGAGTTACTCCCATAACCGTGACCCATAGATCAACATCAAACGCTGTTCTTGCCAAATGCGCTTGTCGATAGAAATCCCCCTCTTTTGACCGGGCCAACTCGGTTATTGAACCGTGGCATTGGCACAATATCATCCTTTTTGTCTCCTACGTTTACCTCTGAGAGCTTGTTTCACAGATTAGATGGGCAGATAAGGTAGATGGTACGACTTGACAGCTTCCTGGATGATAATAATATACCAGTAAGTAAACAAGAGGAGATAAGAAAAGCACAGATGTCTCTCTTCAGAACAGAAAAAATAATCCCCCATTATCTCCAGTCTTGATAAAACATATTCATAGACAAGTGTTCAGGAATGGCAGATTACCCATGAGCCTCCTCTCTTAGCCTGAAGCCTCGGGTTCGGAGTTTTTTTTTTTTTTTGCATTTTGCTTGTTATCGTATGAAATCAAACAAGTGCATCGGCCTCTGTCCATTTTGAATCGCAGCCAGACCCAACCGGCTGCTCTGTCTGACCCTAATGGTTTCAGGGTGGATACTCTGTACTTCATGTCTGCTGTACTCACTCACTCACTCACTCACTCTCTCTCACCCACACACACACACACACACACACACACACACACACACACACACACACAGGAGGAGGGGGGGGCTGTGTTTTTTTCTTCCCTTTCTTTGCGTGGTATGAGCCTTTGCTGAAATGGAGAAGTAATTATGCACTCTGTGTGTGTGTGTGTGTATTGCTGGGTGCATGTTGCCCGCGGCAGGTGTTTTGGGGGTGGTAATAGTTTGTATTGGGTCTTTGGAATACATCTGACCTGGGCAAGCCTGCCAGCGTAAAAAAGAACCAGCGTCTGATTGGCACCTCGCCCACACATACACACATCTACATACACACACAGGAACAGACATCTTTACTCTGTGAGGGGAATAAGAGGTATTCAGGGGTTGGAAAAGGACAACAAACATATTGCATTGACATGTTTCACATTATGCACACACACGCACGCACGCATGCACACACATGCAGAAGATATGTACATGCGGGATTCTGTTTGTAGGCGGATAATATTTTAATGTAAATAGAGAACAACACACACACACACACACACACACACACACACACACGCACACACACACACACACACAAACACATGCAACACATGGCCAAGAAGAACATGAAGGCAATTCAGTCACCATGGAAACCCACCACTCCATCTCCAGCCCCATTTCTCTCTCTGTATTCCTCATATTTTTTTACCCCACCATCCACTCATCTCAGCAGCAGCTGCCAATCAGCCATATATCCTGCTTTTCTTCCACCTCTTTTTCAGTTGCATTTTATTTCCATTATAGGTTCCACCATTTCTTGATACTGATTCAGAAGCAAAGACCTGTTGATAACTCAAATCTAAGACAGTTCTAAAAATGAGACAAATTGCATTGGAAGGAAATTCAATATCCAATAGTATATTTTTGTCTTTTATGTTTTTTAAAGTAATGTCTTCAGATAAAATGAATTAGTAATATAGTTTGCTCAATATATGGCAAAAAACAATAACCAGAACAATATTAAAGGGGGGGTGAAGGGTGTGTACAGTATAGTAGTCAGTGGATCAAATGAAAACACTTTCTTCATTACCTGCCCACATGGCCTTAAAAGATACGAGTGATAGCAGACTAATTAATGACATGACATGGGCCTTACACCAACTGATAAAAGCAACCAAAAAAATAACATTATCTTGGTCTCGTGCAGGGTACAAATGAAACAATAACCTGAGATTTGCATTGTCAAATTAAATGTACATTAATGTGGATGTTGGAATAATCAACAATACCGTAAATGGATTACATATAATATTAACATGCCAGTTATGATGTAGAAAAACAACAAAACATGAACTGTTTATGCAGATGGCTATTCTGGGAAAGATATGCCTGTATTTAGTCTCCCGTTAAACACAAGCCAGGAGAGACCTGCTGGCTCTCCCTCCCCCTTCTTCTCATCCCTCTCTGGGAAGAGAAATGCACATTACTGTGGTATCTTAATTGTATTTTTACTTATTGAGCACACACACACACACACACACACACACACACACACACACACACACACACACACACACACACACACACACACACACACACACACGGCACATTAAAGGAAACACCAACCAAACGTTTCCTAATAATGATAAATGCATGGTGTTGCCTGTTTGTAGGTCACTTTTTTACCTGCTTGTTTAAAGCACATACAAACCTGCCACAAGCCGCTTGAGGACTAGGGGTGAGTTTTTAATTTGGTTTGGTTAGGCAGTTAGTGGCAACACTCCTTGGAGATAGTTCAGCCACACTTATGCATTTCTGGGCCAGTTAACACCGTGCATTTTTATGGGTCTATTATCATTCTCCAATTTACTTTTGCCCAGATAACATTTGACTCATTTACAGTCCTTCAAAGTCCATGTAGTAACATTTGCATACTCAGGGGTACACTCATTTTGTCAGGTGTGTGAATTCAAGGTGAGTCAGTATTTTAATGATGTAGCACCTTTCAAAACCTATAGGTTGAAAAGTAACGGTTCACAAAGGGGCAAAAAAGCAGACAAAGGCATTTAAAAACATTACATCAATGCAATAGCTACCTGCAATAGAAAACATATCCATAAAAGCTAAGGTCTTCATCCAAGAATATTAAACCAAGAGAGCCAGCTCACATGACTTCCAGAGGGAGACTGTTCCATAACCTAGGACCAAAGACAGCAAAGGCACAGTCCCCTAGTGTTTTCCATCTAGAGCGAGGTACAACCAGTACGCCCTTGTTCCAGAGGACCCCAGAGGCCTAGCTGAGGTATACGGCATTAGTAGTCCACTAGTCTTCACACACAGCCAGACCGAAACTACAGCACATAGTACAGTCTGGAAGCAGGCTATATCAAACCTGAGATATGGTAAAACATGGCAGACCTGTTTTAATTTCTTTAAACCAATCACAATTGTTTTGTGCAGCGCTAAACCCAAGAAGCAGCAATGTGTCCTTTGAAAATAGTGCAAGTCCGGTACACAAAAAATGTCTTTCCTCTTTTACGTATGTGCCAACCAACACCGTCACTGTCACGTACACGTGTGTGTGTGCAGAAATATCTCCTTCATAAAGGCTATACTATTGGCTATTTGTCCAATCTCAATTTTCTACATCCGTGGAGCCAGATCTTTGTCATATTTCAGCTGGTCAACAAAAAAGAACCCTAGGTTTTTTGGAAGCATTCTGGGCCAATGAAGCAAGGTACTTCAGGACCTGATCTGGGACAAAAATAAAGAACTTGCTGTGATGTAATTTAAGAGGTTTTTAAGCCATGCAGTTGCTAATCTCATCCAGACATCTGTGCAAAGAAGACTATTGAGAGGTCACCAGGCTCAGCTGATATGTAAAGCTGTGTATCATCAGCGTAGCAGTGTTAATCCCACAGGTTGATGTGTTTATAATGCCACCATCTTCAGCAGAAGATAATTACAATAGTGTGCAAAACACACACTAAAAATATGTCATGAGCAAAGTATTGTGTTCAAATGTTGAGACTTGCTGGTGTCTGTCTGTCTTGCTGGTTTATCAAGAGCGTTAGTGTGTTATTTTATATCTCCCCGTTACCCCTTGGTTGCTGTAATCCCATCATGCCTCATTTTTGAAAATGATTTCATAATATGTCCTAATGAGTGCCTTGTAGCATGGCCGACACACGCACACACACTAACACACACACACACCGACTAACAGAAAGCGAAGCGACAACATACAATTATGAGCTTATGTTTTGTAGATCACCCATTAAATGCCCACACCCTCTCCTACAAACAAACTCTCTGACACACACCCACACACATCTCTCTATCTCTCTCTGTCTGTGAGATAAACAGAGGCTGTCGTAACTTCATCAATCACCCTCATAAAAAAACAAGTAGAGAAAGTGATTTTTTCTCGTGGCCACTGCCTCCTACCTACTGTCTCGCACTTTCCGTCAAGCTGTGTCTGGGCTTATCGTGTTGCTTTGATGTGCTGTATGTATGTGTAGTGTGAGGCAGCTCCAATCATACAAGTCCAGACAAGACGTTAGCCCCTACAGCAAAGTGAGAAAAAGATGATGGGAAAGTAATGCAAGGACAGAGCACAGATGCCATTCTGTTTCTCTGGTCACTAAGAATATTTGCAACATCACAACAGTATTGAACTCATATTTAGAAGGATTTTTTTTACAAGCAAGTCAAGCAAGTGGATATTGGCTTATGGATTGGAAGACAGCATGGTTGTTTATCGTCATTACCATGCCAACACCTTGGAACTTCCCTTCAATGCATTATGTGTGTAGCCTATAGGCTACTATATGGTATACTAATATAAAGTATAGTATAAGTCCAAACATTATAAAATGTAGAAAGATTAATAATTGAATTGTGCATTAACATATATCATAAACAAGGGAGAAATGTATTGTTATTTTGGCAGAATATACTGTATGTGCTGTGTTGTCCTGGTAAAACACTGAATGCTAACAAAGTACTTGTCTTTTAACTTTGTTAAAATAGTTGTTGTTAAAAGAAGACAGTTGAAAATGGTTACAGCTTTGGTAACTTCACAGTTGTGTGGGATTAGCCCTTTATTCTGGCCCCAAACCATACAGGAGATTTTAGGGGAAACATTGGAGAGGAATCCCATCTTGTCACAAGTAAGGTAATTGTCTACCTGTTGCAGATCATCATTTGAATTTGAATGAGCATGTTGTTTTTGGACTCTGCCCTTGGAATAGGGAAAAGATGAGGGATAACAAATGTCAAGCTATCAGGAGAAGTTCAGAGTCCAGGAGTGCCTATCTTATCTTGCCTATTATCTTCCTCCATAATGCCCTTACATTTCCCTACCGATTAAATGGAAAGCATTGAACTGGATTTTGGATTGGATGGTAGTTCCATTAGGAAAGAAGAATAAGAATGTCCAGGTGGTTGAGCCATTTATTCTTGGCTGGAAGTATGATAGATTTCTTGAGAACACAATGGCCCTCATTTATCAACCATGCGTAGACCAGAAAAATGGGTGTACGTACATTTCCACGCAAATCTCGGCATTTATCAATATGGACGTGAGCATAGGATACGCTCAAATCCCACGCCAGCTCTCAGCTCGTGTACGCAAGTTTGTAAACAGCATGGACTCGCAGTGCAGGCTGTGTCGGGCAGCCGATGACTTTGTTGGACAATTATTAGAAGATAATACAAATGCAGTGTTTGCTCAGACCGAAATAAATATATTAATCACTTAAAATTGTGCAGCTTATGTAGTAGGAGAGCTGATTCAATAGTGCGCACACCGGCCACTTAAGAGCCCTGCATGGGACTGCGTAAGGGCAGTTGTCTCCGACTTGGAGCAGCTGGAGGGACACTGAGGCACGAGGGCTGCATTCATTCAAAATGTTAGCCTAAGCAGCCTATTAAATAGGCCTACACTGCTCTTTATGATAAAAAATACACGGCACAACATTCAGCTTAACATTTTATTTATTTGAAGCACTTTTTAGATGTTAGTTCCTCTTTTAATGTGTCATTGATCGCTTAAGCGAGCGATTTATTTCCACCGTTAACCGGCACGTTTTTCCGATCTGCTGGTGGAGCAGGACGGTGGGCGCTCTCACAGCTGATCGTTGCCGGGTCGGCTTGTGCAGCTGACGGCCGGGCTGACCAAGCGCATGCTGTCATACAGTAAAACGCAAAATGTGTTATTTTTAGTTTTTAAACCCCTTTTGAGTAGTGCTATCTAAACGGGCCAATACATTTTAATCATTCAAATCTCTGCAGACTTGTATTTCTTTTATGGGGACCATTATCGGACAGTTGGTGCGTCTTTTTCTCCTCTACCACTTAGGCTATATTATGCCCAGCCCAGTTGGTTGCATTTCAGAACAGCAACACGCTTTTTTTAGTGGCGATTTTTGAGTCAGACCACTTTTTCTTCGTCTATTCAAAGAAATGGCGACATATAATTGTATATGCTGTTTTATAGCATTTGAGCAATAGCCATAGCCTATGTAAACCTAAAATGCAAAATCCTCAGCTGGAGATCGGTTGTTGTCAACACCAACGCTGTTGACCGCAGCAGTTATTTTCTTCCTAACTGCTGCCTTCTGTCGTTCTTCGTTGCCGCTTGTAATGCTCCGAAAAGAAACTCTTTATTTTTCTACTTTCGCTGTTATTCTGTCAATTTCTACTTCAGATAAGTTCCTCTTTTGTGCCGTAATGCGCTTATCCATGTCGCAAAACCTCTGGGCGACGCCTCTAAACTGAGAAAATATAGGGGCGTGGTACGATTGTTTTCAGCCGCCGCATTTATCAATAATGGCCTGGCGTACGCCGAGATTGGCGAGATACGACTGTTTGATAAATCAACCCAGTCTCACAGTGAAATGTAAAATAGCTACATTGGTCCACTGCGCAAAATGTAGAGGTTTCACAATAAAGGCCTTGAAATTGTGAATTACCTACATTTGATCCCCCTATTAATTTCTAATGGACAGCGTACATGTCACGTGACTTTCAAGTCCTCCCGGCCGAAACGAAACCCAGGCTGTGACCGCCATTGTCCCAGCTTTTATTCTGCAGATTTTTAAGATGTATAAACTATTAAATGGTTCACAATTTCAAGGCCTTTATTGTGAAACCTCTACATTTTGCGCTGTGGACCAATGTAGCTGTTTTACATTTCACTGTGAGACTGGGTTGGATAAATCCCACGCGATACCTGGCGTAGGGAGGTATTTGCGCCAGACTCTGCACCAGTTTCCACGCAAGTTTGATAAATGAGGGCCATTGTCACTGTAATTTGCAGCACACATTATCTCTATGAGAAACTTGAAGCCAATCTTTGAAGCAGGTCTTCTATGAAAAGTCCAAAACTGACACAATGTTGGGATCACTTGTCCAATCATACTTTTGCAACCATGATTTAAAACAGAAGGCCTGTTGGCTTTTTGATTTATCCACATGACATGCACAATGTACAAATTGGGATCTATGAGCAATGCATGGCTCTTTACTTTAAGAGTTTGGAGAATGGTGTCATGATTTGGCTGCCTTTCTAAAACCAAAAATGTAAGCGCAAAGGTGTAAGGATTGCTCTATACACTGTTCATGTTAATCTTAGCAAGTCTGATTAGTAATAGCACTACCGCTATTGTCCAAAGGGGGTGCAAGAATCGACAAAATCTGGAAGATCCTCAGAGCACCTTTAAAGGGGACATATTATGCTAAATCTCGGTTTTAAAGGTGTATTTCCAAGGTCTTCTAGAAAAGGTTTTCATGGTTTATTGTTCAAAAAACCCAATAGTTTTCTACCATTTCCCATTTCTTCATCGCCTTTTCCAGCCTTCTCTGCCCTCTATCTCAAAAGGTTGGTTTTGACATTTTACCCCCCTTCGCAAAAATCCTAGTCTGCTCTGACTGGTCAGATCTACATGGGCGTGCATGCACCGCCCTGCTCATTTACTCTATACCTACCTACATGGGCATGGCACACGCCCAGCTGTCAGTTTTGTTTACTTTTGGCCAATGCAGCATGGAGACCAATGTAAACATGTTTAGCTTAATTTCTACCACAAATATCTGTACACTAACCAGTTCTAAACTAAAAGATGTACAACTGAACCTGTTCAGACAGGAGTCTGAGCTGAAAACTGTGAAAATGGCATCAAGATTTCTGATTTCCCTGACATTATCCTCAGGTAAATACTGTTTAATTATGTCACACTCAATAACATAATTTGAGCTAAGTATTTATGCATAAACTCTCTAAACTGGTAACATACACCCTGTTTTACGTTTGTCTTTACAGGTCTGTGGAATGATCTACAGCCCAGTGGAGTGAAAAAGCTTTGGTTGTGAACCGATACTGAGTTGACATGTAAAAATGTACAGTAACCATAATGGAAAAGAATGTATCCTGAATCATGTCAAGATTCACTGGAAAGGCATTATCTTTTGTAAAATGTATGGTTGAAACAATTATGCTTTAGGTTTGTCAGAGCTGCAAATTATCTGACAACATTTCAATATCTAGTAGTATTGTGATCACTCATTCATAATAACGTTTTACCGTTAACAAATGTATTGTGTTGCTTAATGTCACTGTTTGCTACCTGTAGTAAAGGATTACTTGAAACTCACATTTTCATCTCGCTGAAGATTTTCTCTGATAAAACGGTATCATTACATTTTAAAAAGACCAAAAACATCCTTAAAAATAAAGCAGTTTATTCATAGCCAGTAGAATGAAAATATGAAGTGTACATATCAAACAGAAGCAAAGCCATAACTTTTATGTAACTGTCCAGTTGTTGTTGGGCCCTGAAGAAGACCACCTGTCCCAACCAGTGAACACATCCTCCTCTGAAGGAACGGATAGTGTGACGGTCTTGGTGGCTCCGTCCGGCTCCATCAGGTCACTCAGACACCTGTAAAACATGGCACATTCAATGTTACATCATGTAGCCTAGCTGACATGTATAGGCCTACATCATACATCTGTTATGGCAAAGCTACAACAAATTCAGTATAGCCCTGGCTCAATAAGCAACAAGTTCTGAGTGATACTGTGTGCTTTTTGAAATATAATGGACAGGAAACAAACACCAGCAGAGACAACTTACAGTATTCCTGTCTATGTGTACATTACACTGGAGATCATGTAATAGGCCTACTGCTGCTTGCACTACACACTGTCCGCTGACTTATTGCGGTGTGTACTTGAGCTATGCAATCAGACAGCTAGCAGGTAGCAGGATGAAGCTATTAAAAAAAATACTCTTCAGTTTCCAACACACCCTACAGTTTCACCGTCTGTTTTTCACACAGGGCCTGTCACGGCAGGAATAACGTGAGCTCACAAAAGAGCCAAATAACAGTCACTGCAAAAGACTCACAGCTCTAACCGTTAGCATAAAGCTAACGGTAAAGCTAGCGGGCGCTAATGCTAACGACTAAACCACTCTTTCTCTCATTTCAGTCGGTGTTGGTTATTATAGGAGGGATAAAATAAAGCACATTACAGACATTGAACTAACAAATGGACAGAATTATTTTTAAAATAGGACTACTTACATTTCGGACGGATGGTGTCTCTCAGTCTTCCTGGCACAGTGTCCTCCATACTCCAGTAAAAAGGCTTTGATCACACTAACAGATTGCAAACCTTTGCTGGAGATAGCCTAACAAAAAATTAAGTAAATCCATTCAGCCCTAGTGTGCTTCGAGGCTGGGGTGTGATGGTAGCTTGAGGTTGAGCTCACATTGCAGCTTGCTTCTCCTCTGTTGTTGCATGAGCGAGTGGAGGCTCAGCCAGGTGTGTGTGGTTACCAACGGGGCGTCTTGATTTGCCAATCAACTGCCGAGTTTCTGGTGAGCTTTCCCGTGGGAGTATTTATGATAATGAAAACCGACCGATTTCGTCATCAGTCGGTGTTTTTTGGAACAAACCTTCAAATCCCCCCTTTTTCGAAATAAGTGTCCCAGAAGAAACTGACATATTTGTCTTTTTGAAGCTTGTGTGTGCTGGTAGGGACGCCAATCACCTAAACAGTGTGCCCAAACACCGGCAATGTTTGGTTTTTCATAATATGTCCCCTTTAATGTTCTAAACCAGGTATTGTTAATGACTGGCAAAAATGAGAACCCTGCATTTTTGTTCTTGGCTGAATTCAAGGATGGAGTGTTTAAAACGTCTTGACTTTTTTATATAAGCGTGCCACTGTATACGGTAAGCTATGTGCTGTGCTAGATTGGAGTTACTAAGGGGTCAGGGTTTAGTGCAGGGTTACAGCATTTTATTATTTACACCTGTGCTTTTCCTACCGTGAAATGTTAAAATATCCATGAAAAAGGCCTATTGGGGTGATGGAACTCTACAGCTGAAGGAAAACTAAGCACAGTAAAGTGAACGTGGGTGCAGTATATTGCGGAGTAAGCTCAGGGAGTCATTCCATTAGTGTCTGTATAGCTCTCGGAGGCTGCCAGATTGCCTTACAGTCTATGAGCTTTTCGGGGGCTTTTGTTTCTCTCCTTTTTTTTGACACTTACACAGACTCCCGTAAGGTTGCACAGATTCTCACACTCTCTCAGCTCACAAAATCAAAAGGCTCCGACACCAAATCATCACAGCACAGCTGGGCCCGATCACTGACATCATCTTTAAGCACTTTGTGCTACAGACTCGCTCTCTCTACGTCCTTCCCTGTGTCTCTCTACCCCTCTGTCTTGATTTAATGCCGCGACTCTCACAAATTAATTGAGCAATACTCGTGACAAAGACAAATCATCTCTATTGTGGCTGAATTTCTATCAGGCATCACCATACTGCTCAATTATATACCCTCTCTAAGGGTGTGTGTGTGTGTGTGTGTGTGTGTGTGTGTGTGTGTGTGAGAGTGCCTGTGTGTGTGCGCATGTGTGTGCACTTGAACACGTCTACTCTGTGATTGTATTTAAATTGGGCATATGGATGCTTTATTCTGTGCACAAAGTGTACAGTATGTGTTACCTCCGTGCGGCAGTGTAACTATACCTGATTGAAAAGGCCTATTTTCCCCCTCTCTGTGTGCGCTAACACAGTCCAGGTGTACAGTGACAATAAAGGAACAATGAGGATTGTGTGCATGTGTGTGTGTGAGTTTCACCAACCCGCCTCTGGCAAGGACAACCAGTAATCAAGTCTGCTCGCAATTCTTTAGTGCGAACCATTCCTGTAATTTAAGATTGATGTTAAACTAGGACAGGGCACACACACAAAACAAGCATACATCAAGGTGGCACTGTGTGTGTGTGTGTGTGTGTGTGTGTGTCTGTCTGTCTGTCTGTCTGTCTGTGTGGTCAGGTGACGAGGGTGTGATGATACAATTAATTTCAAATCTGTTGAGTTCAAAGGACACACATACACACATTGCAACCACCTATATGCAAACGTTGGATCGGCTGTGTGTGAGTGGACTTGGCATAAGGCTTCACAGTGTACGTATAGGTGCCAGATGGAGCAGTGTGTGAGAACCAGAGTGAACTGATGGGAGGGTGTGGGAACCTGTCATTCTCGCCAGGTATGACTCAAGCTCCTGTTACCAGAGAATCAGGCTTTGTTGTAACCAAAAACCTCACTCTCCTTTTTCACTCTGGGCTAAATACCATCCTTCACAAATATATACACACACACTTTCCAGACACACAGCCCCTAAACCGTAAAGGATTATAATGTTTTTGTCAAGGCACGCGCGCTAGTCAGATTAAGCAGGGAGTCCATATCACACTATCAATGCAATCTCCTACTCGAGATGGATATTTTTTCTTTCTTTCTTTTAATCTGTTTTTTTTTTCTATTAAGAAACAGATGTTAGCCACATAAGGCCATAACAGTATACCTTCAACTGTTGAAGCCTCCAATTGCCTGCTACACAAGTTTAGCAGCATTCAGTTTAAAGCTCATAACCTTTATGGTGCCCTCAGGGAGACATTTTGGCTGGGCCGGGCCAAGTTGTGACCACAGAAAGACATAAACGTACCATAAACACTATGCAGTTTAAAGAGAGAGTCACCGTTTTTTTTTTCATAGACTCTCCCGATTTTTTTCCTACGGGTCGTTGTTATGTAACAGAAGTCCACACTGAAGAGCACACAAACAAAATTGTCCATGGATACCTGGAAATAATCATTGCATTATTATTACACTATATGATATTGTACACTTTTTATAGGTATAAAATATTTTTCTTTTATTGACCTTAACACATTTTCTTTTTACTAGTGGTCTTCTTTGTGTTGGGACATTTGTGTTTTTTTATTTATTTTCATTATTACGGTGGCCATCTTAACTTCTGCTTACTGTGCTGAATGTATCAATATATAAATCAGCAATTGGTTACCAACTTCTTTGCTATAATGCCTTCCTTTGAGAGTATACACTTAGCAATAGCAGTGTTTGCTAACAGTGCAAGGCATCACATTCAATACACGTCGTTAAAAAAAAAAGAACTTTCCCCAGTACACCATGGCCTATGTCAGGGGTCGGCAACCCGTGGCTCCGGAGTCACGTGTGGCTGTTTCATCCTTCTGTTGTGGCTCCCTGTGACTTTGGAAAATAAATAATGAGTATTTTATTAAAATAAAATTTTATTTTAGTTTATTCATTTTAAAATATAATTCTGAATTTGAAGATTATGGTAAACTTGTAACATTAAAATAAAACGTTTTTAATATTTTTAGCGGCCAAAATATGCGTCACATCCGCCGATGTGTGACACTCGAATGCCTGGCATACCTCACGTGTCTGGCAGCCCGCATTTGTCCAGCACACTACCAGCGTGATTTATTGACTTTTTGACCCCTGCCTGGAAGGTAAATGATGGATAAATCCAAGAAACGGAAAATTTCTGAAGATAACAGAATGTTTAATGCTAAGTGGGCAGATTCTTTTGCTTTCACCGCTGATGAAACTGGTTTACCAGTCTGCTTAATATGTGGTGAAAAATTGGCAAACAACAAAAAGTCAAATGTTGCAAGACATTTCGATAACAAACACTCTACCTTTGCTAAAAAATATCCCGAGGGAGAGGAGTGAAAAAAGGCTATTTCGGTGCTGATGCGGAAGGCTGATGTGAGCAGAAGTCACTTCAAGAAGTGGATTTAAGCTGAGAACACACCGGGCGCGTTGGCGCTTTGGGCCAAAGCGACCAACGCGCCCGATCTGGCGCGTGGTCATTTTGTGTCAAAAAATTGTCCAACGCGCCCAAAAGCAACGCGCCTACGTCATGGCCTACGTAGATGAGCCCGCACGAAACTTATTTTCCCCTGCTTTTTCTATTGCTGATCAACCATGGCTGAGATAATCCCCATCGCTGCGCTCTATCTTTTGTGGGAGTCCGAGGAACGGAGCTACGCAGCTAGTCTCCCCCGATATATTTATTCCCCTAATCAACCATGGCTGCGATCAGATCCGACCCGACACAACAGCGTTCATGTCCACACAAAAACAACAACTACACGGCCAACAATTGTGCCAAAAACAAATAAACAGCAAGTGAACGGAACAAATAGCCTTAAAACAGCATTGCAGATTCACGCCACCCGGAAATGAACACAAACAGCAAGGCAGCACCATACCAAACACATTTACAGCAGCATTGTGCACAGGGCAGTAGAAAATAAAGGCAAGTAGCCTACATTACTTGGCTGTGACGGGACCGTGGCTGGCGTAGATAGCCTATAGGGCAGGCATAAACACCGGTGCTTCGCTGTACTCGTTGTGAAAGTTCCCCGGATTTAGCCGTTATGTTTGGGTTCATTATATGGAGGTGGTGGCCACACACAGCCGGGTGAGTTAGCTAACGCTATCCGACCGGTGCTAACTTGGTTTATCGGCTTAAGCACAGCCACACATATTCACTGAATTAACCAGGAAGCCCATTCTCCTGGCTCACTTTCCCCACCCGAGCGGCTTCATATCACCAGCCAGCCGCATTTCCTCCACGGTGTTTATACAGTCTCGCACACACAGCGGTGATTATTTGCTCCTGGTTCACTTTCCCCACGTCTTGTAACCCCGAGCGGCTTCATACAGCACCAGGCAGCCAGCCGTAAATACATTTCCTACTCGGTGTTTGCCTCTGTGTTGTCACGGTCTCGCACACACAGCGGTGATTATTTGCGCCTCCATTTTGTCTCAGATTTTTCTGTCCTCCGGCTCTCTGCCAGTGACGTAGGGTCAAGCTCACCGCTGATTGGCCAACGCGGCTAAACGTCACGCAACGGAGCGTTGAAAGTTCAATTTTTTCATCTTTTTTCATGGCACGTTGACGCTTTGGTAACGCTTCCAAAGTGCCCAAAGCGCCGCTTTGCCGTGGCCAACGGATCCTCGCGCCTAAACCAATGGTTCCCTATGCAAAAATAGGATTTTTCAACGCGCCCACCACACCCAACGCACCCGGTGTGTTCTCACCTTAAGACTGCAAATTCAACTACATGTGCACGTTTCATGGCTGCTCAGGAAAAAGTCAAGCATGGGAAGCCATTTACAGATGGAGAATACCTCAAAGAAACATTTATTAAGATTTCAGAACATCTATTCTCGGACTTCAAAAACAAAGATGAAATTTTGCAGCAAATAAAAGCGAAAACTGTCCAAGACAGAACTGTGAAGATGGCAGAAAACGTCACCAGACAGCAGATTGAAGATATCAATTCAGCTTTGGCGTACACAATTGTCTGTGATGCGTCCAAAGACAAAAATGACATTGAACAAACAGCGTTGTTCTGCCGATACGTGAGCGCTGCCGGGCCACAGGAAGACATTATTGACTTAATACCGCTATAAGGCCAAACACGGGGGGAGGACATCTGTGAGGCAAGGTAAATGCAACATAGTATAGTTTTTTATACATAGCATACAGGTTATATGTATATATATATATATTGCAGACCCCTGGCCTATGTACACAGGGTTTCACATCTCTCATAGTGGTTGGTGCCTGAGGCTGTCTCGCACCATAGTTCACAATGTTCACATAATGTAACATACATTTTTCATTTTTCTTCAAATATTCATAACACTCTGTATCATATCATATCACATTCAATCATAATTTATCTTCGCTTTTATCTTTAGCTCATACAAAAACTATCCACGTCCCTGAATACAGAGGATTTTGTTCATAGTATACTAAGTCAGTAGTAACATCATTCTATTCTTCATCTCAACCCATCAATGGGGACAAAATGCTTGAATATAAATGTATTTATATAAGTAAAGAAATGTAAAATAATTGTATTGATTAAGCAGGGCTAAACTAAGTATGACTACAACCAGTGATCATGTTACCCGTCTATTTATCACATGGAGGGATGGGTTTTCATGTGTTGTACCCTTGCTGTGACCGCAAAATGTACGACTGATTCTAATACAGTTTTATTGAGAACTGACTTGCATGAAAACCTCCAGCCTAAGAACGTGTCACACTGAATGGGTGTGTAATGGATCAGTAAAAAGGTCATGTGACTTTGCATATTTAATTTCATTAGCCGCTGTGTTGTCATCACTCCAGGTTGAAACAATGCAGACACAATGGAGCTCAACCAGAGGGAAACAAATCAACAGCACCTTTGCTTCTGTGGAATGCTGTCGTCTGGTTCCTCAGTCTCTGGGGACGTGTCGTTATTGTAGCAAGCTGCTGGTGAGTGTTAATGGCAGGCCTCGTGTCTGTGTGTGTGTGTGTGTGTGTGTGTGTGGGTGTGGGTGTGTGTGTGTGTGTGTGTGTGTGTGTGTGGGTGTGTGTGTGGGTGTGTGTGTGTGTGCGGGAGTGCACTGAAAAAAAGTTGCAATAGTAACTTAACGTACAGAAAAAACTGTCCCTGTTCAACTATGTCATGTATGGTCAATCAAAGCTGAAGCAGGCTGTTGTTCTATAAACTGTGAACATGGACAGTTTGGGTAGTCATTTTGCAGTGACCTTTGTTTTCTCTTCCAAGAAAGTTTGGCTTGCATGGGACATTGTTTACAACCTGTCTTGAATGATTGTGTTTCTTGACCCATTTCAGTGGTAGTACAAAAGCATCATTACAAAAATGAGTTAGCTGCAGCTGGAAAAACTATACTATACTATTATATACGGTGGCCCTGAGAGCTCATGGCACTGCAACATCAGAAAATACATGCAAGAACACAAAACGCAAGCAAATTAAAACAACATCTTCATCAATTTGACAACACATGCGCACCATTTAGAAAACACATGCAAGAAGACAAAACGCGAGCAAATTAAGAAAACACAACGGAAGTGCTTCTGTAAGTGTTTCCAGAGGACACTTAAAAGTGATGCACACGTCCAGACAGGCTTGTTGCAAGCACCGGATTTCGGATTTCAGTCAGTGGTGTTGGAAAATTACATAAAAAGTAAGTGTTTTTGATTTATTTTAACATTGTGATCGCATTATTCAGATATTAGCCTATTGGTGTGATCTGCGGTAGGACATGTGCATCACTTTTAAGTGTCCTCTGGAAACACTTACAGAAGCACTTCCGTTGTGTTTTCTTAATTTGCTTGCGTTTTGTCTTCTTGCATGTGTTTTCTGATGTTGCTGTGCCGTGAGCTCTCAGGGCCACCGTAATTATAACACTATAACTCATTTACATTTCATCTCTCAAATTGGCCATCTTAAACATATGCAGTGATCTATGCAGTTGCTTTTCTACAGCCCTGTTCCCAAATGACACTTTTGTAAGGTTTCTCCATTCTTATTCAACCATGTACCTGCACAATCTCTTGGTATATGTGTTGATTGCTGTCTGTGTTCTAGCAATTTTGGTTTGGTAATTAAATTGTCTACTGTATTGTATCTGTTTTAAATGGCTTTTGTCGCTTATCAGGCCGCCATTGTAATTAAGAACTTCTTCTTAATGACTTGCCTGTTTAAATAAAGGTGAAAAATAATTAACGAAAATGATGGTTGACCCATATGTGTATGATGCCTCTACACATGCAATTTGTGTTGGACATGTATCTTGAGCTTGGCACTTTGATATACTCTGCCGGTCCTTGATGGCTTGCGTGGAGTCATTTTTCAAGGCTGACTATGACTGACTGAGATTACATGCATGGCCACCGGCTGCACGCTCTCTAGTCCACTCCACTCTGCTTGCCAGCTCTGCCACCATCCATCCATACCCAAGTCATTACGCTGTAGCACTGTGGGACTCTCTCCTTACTATAATTCATATTCATGCAGCATTTTGAATGAGTGGGAGTGAGCAGCTAAGCAGCTAAGGCCGGCTCCACTGGTTTTGATGTGTGGGTGAGACTCCACAGCTTTAATACGGTGGCGGAGGCGGTGGGGGGCTAACTTTTATGTTCGCTCAGTCAATGTCTTCGATCGTTCTGCATGGTGTGGCACCACCCAGCTTTGGAATAATGATTTTTTTTAACACTTTCAAATGAGTTGATGGAACTGGCTAGAAATCATATTTAATTAATGAGAATTGACTGAGGTTGATGAGGGTGATACAGTTGAACAGGAAGCCACAGGTATGTGGAGTGTACTTTGGACTTGTGGTACTTTCATGGTCTAAACATGGCTTTTTAGTTCCAAATGAGGGAGCTCTTAATCTTAATGCCTTTAAAACATGGAATATAGTTTAAGGAAAATGTGTGTTTGGGGAAGACCCATTCTAGTTCCAACAAAGTCAGATCCATTAATAATGTGTGTATGAAAGCCTAATTCCATGGTTTCAAAATTAAATGTCCAACAGTCAATTTAAACTTGTTTCCACTCAGCGGTTCGGTTCTGTGCGGCACACATGTATTTCCCTTTCCACTGTCTAAAATGGGAAATGGTCCCAAACATAGGAAGCCGCGCTGTACCTTTTTTTGTCACCCTTTTGTTGGGGTACCAAGCCGTCCCAAAGGGTCCCAAAAGGGACAGTTAATCCGCCACTAGTGTAAATATAAGCCAGATGTATAGGGTTACCATTCCCTGCCGAACCGTGCCGAACCAAACTGTGCTGCTCGGTGGAAACAAGGCAATGGTTGAAATGTGTGTTTGAGTGTGTGTTCGCAAACGTTTTTCCACACATTGCATTACAAAGTATATCATTACATGACAGTGATCCTCATTTCTAGCCAGGTAGCGTGGACACACTGACTGTATTCACTTGATATTACTATATCTGTTGCATACTTGACCACATTCCAAAGCCTAACATTTTTATTTTCTTCAAGCCACTAACATCCTCTTTCTTAACTTATCCCCATATGCTAATCTGCACAAGTCAGCAGTGGTACAGCACTTACTTTAACTCCACTGAGATGTTCAATATTTCTCCAACATTCAGGATCCTACTTTATATATAAAGCATGACCAGAACATTTAGCAAAGTCTACTAACCTCTCTGCAAAAAAAAATGTTTGGCTCACATTAACCGGATTATACAAGAGGTGCTTTGCAGTAAAAACCTCTATTACATCTCCCATTCTACAGATACTTATCTGTACCGCCAAAGTGATTTTGCTAATATCCGTCAGGCTCTCTGCCTCTCTCGACCGATCCATCTCTTTATCACCGTTTCCCACCCATGCACACAGAACCTGGATTGTGCTTTACAATTAGCGGTAGTCAAGTGAGCCTTAATTGCCTTAATTATACAAGGCTTTTAAAGTTGTACGACACTCGAGGCCTCGCTGAAAAGCATGGTTTCAGCTAACGGCCTGTTTTGCTAAGTTTTTTTTCTCAGCTCTAAAATATAGATGGAGCTGCTGCTGTTTTTTTTTGTTCTTTTTCTCCTGCTAGACGCCAAGTGATAGAGAGATATAATCTGTTTCCTTTTGATGAATCACAGAGAAGGGGTCAAAGAAGATGCCTTGTGGGTGTGCCGATGCGTGTGGATGGATGCCTTGCACCCCTCTGGTACATTTTAGAAATTTTCAGTAGAGTTTGGAAGAGAAAAAAAACATCTCCATATCACCCTCTGTATCTGGTTTGAATCCTCTACTGATAATTCCGTGCTGTGCTTTTAAAGAAAAATGAAAAACTTCAGATGTGGATGTTCCTCTGCAAAATGTAGAGAATCATGAGGCTGTTTAAAAATTAATGAGTGTTATGTGAATGCCTCTAGTAACAGGCAGCAAATCTGCAAATAACACCCCACTATGATCATCAATCTAAAACCTGGTGTGCACTGAAATCATTCATATCAACGTCATTATTGAACTTGGAAATACTAGTTTGATTAATACAAATCCAAAGGTTTTAGCTTTTTTCAGATCCTCAAATTGTCCTTCAGTGAATAACAAACAAAGCAGTATCAAGGAAAACCTGCTATTGTCACACATATCAAATGACTAAAATTCAAACCACACAATCGAATCTAAAGCATATCTATTGGCTATCTCTTAACTCAGTGAAGCCATCCGCTGTGGTGGAGAAGCAGACATTGTTGTTAGGGCCCAAGCTGGCAGACATGAAAAGTTGCAGGTGTGTTTTTCAAAAAGAGGCTTTTTTATTCACACAAAAATGAAGAACTGGCAATTGACAAATACATACAACACAGTTATGGACCCATAAAAGAGCCCTTGGTTTGAAGTGTGGGTGTGTATAATCTCCGTTTGGAAGGTCATCTAGCCCTTAGCCTTATCCCTTGATGCCAGAGTGAATTGAGACACCCCTACCCTGGAATGCATAAATCCGATGGGTCCTTAGGGTTCAATTGGGATTCCATAGTATACTGTACTGTATTAGTGATAATACTGTGCAAAGGCCCTTTCAAGGAGTTAACATAGTATTCGTTTAGGTTCATTTCTATCACAGTTCAGTTTAGATACTTGGAAACTAAGCCCACAATGGAGAATCCAAATATTGATTGTAAACATTCCTTTCTAAACGTTGACCTGAAGTCCAAGTTCCATGGAAGTCAAAAGGACGTTTCCGGGTTGTTGTTGCTGTTGTATTTAGGGAATCAGTGAGTAGGCTGTACAGATGTTCAGGCCCACCCTACATACCAGTAACTTACACATCCTGGAAACATGGCCCACTTTTTATACCCCAGACAGAAAAGGGACACAACATACTGCCAAGCGTTTTCCATCCGAAAAAGCAGACAGACAGACAGATAGACAGAGACACACACACTCATTCAGTCAAATCTGGCAGTGTTTATGGGGGGCACAGGAGCAGCAGATTGCAGGCGAATGAGGTGGGGCGGTCTGAGTGTCAGTGCATTATGAAAATGAGAATGAGAAGAGAGGGGGATGTGTGAACGAGTGATCAGTGAAGTGAAGTGAAAAAAAGTGAAAGAGAGAGTGGAGGATTTGACAGTTACAGTGAGAGAGTGACGGAGTGAGACTGAAGTGGATAAGGGCTCGGGGGCCAGAGGGAGCAAGTGCAGGGATGAGAATACTGTCAAGCAGGGAATTGTCGGTTGCTATTAACATGAATTATGATGGATTGAATTAGACGGGGGGATTTGAAAATAAAAAATTTTTTCAATGTTTTTTTTTTCATTTAGGTTGTTAAGAAATGGCTTAAAACACATATTGCCATTCCTGCCTCCAATTTAGCATTTGTGTGTGTATGTGTCTTAACTGCCTCTTTACAAATCTAAAGAATTGTGTTGAAGAGTTGAATACCTATCAAAAATGATATCCTTCTTTAATTTGGGGATATTGGAACCGCTTGGTAAAACAGCCAACAAAACCCAAGGCAGAAAGGTTAAGGTAAAGTCCCATTACCATAACCCTTAACAAGGGGCTGGGCAGAAAACTATGGCTGTATCTCGATTCAGAGGTTGCGGTCTACGAAGGCTGCATTTGAAGACCGATTGCGTCATAGCGGCGCGCAAAGGTTGTTCCATTTGCAAGGCTCCTTGCAAAGCTCCTCATATGCGGCCGAGAAATGCAGCCTTCGTTTCACGGTTTTGAAGGCTGCATCAGATGTATCCTTCGCAGCCCAACATATCCCATGATTCATTGCGTTTTTTTCAGAGATGGCATACAATAAAATAAAAAATAACAAAACAGCAACGTGTTGCTCCATCTTCTTAACTTTTATCTTCCTTTCTTTTTTTCTTGTACTTTTTTTTCTTTTCGTCTGGTAGGCAACTTCTTTTTCTTTTTTCCTCTGTTGACAAGGCTGTTTCCGTTGGCAGCTATCAGGGTTGCTAGGCAGCACAGGAGCGGCGTGTCATCACGCAAGGTAACGGCTTGTTACGCAAACCGGAAATGCTCGTAAACGGAGACCTGCGGAGACCATCCCGTTAAACAACGCTCGTTCGGCCCTGGTTCGGCCTTCGAATCGGCCTTCATAGGCTATAGCCTTCATAGACCGCGAGACCGCGTCCTACCAAGGAGGCGGTCTCTGTAACGGGATACAGCCTATGGGTCAGAAGATCAGGCAGGCAGCAAACAAAAGCTGACTTGGCGGATGCAGACAATCTGGCAGGGAATGAGTTGAGTTATACAGTTTAATACTCTATTGGGCTGCAGGGTTAATCAGACTATAATTTGCATTGGTGGCTTGAATTCAGTCAAACATGATTTATTAATGAAATAGGCAGTGGGGCCTATTAGTAGTCTAGCACCGCCCGCCTACGTACTTCCGCTCAATTTTAAATTACCTTCAGTAGTCAGTCTGGGCCTGCGGTATATGTCTTTCGGACATATTTTTGATGGTCCAATCAAACCAGGGAGTGGCTCAGAAGCCTGACATATGCCACGACCAAACGTTGCACGTTGGTTGGCAGATCCAAAAGTTTTAAACGTTAACAGACACCCGCCTTCAAGTGAGTTACCGTTCTCTCAATTTAGAAAGCGATTCCAGACCTTCTGTACAAATGAAATGAAGTACGATAGTCTGGATGGACCAGGCCAGGCCTATTAGCAGAAGGGCCTGCAAATAAGTGCGTCCAACATCTGAGTGTATAGCTGTGAGGCTACTCAATCGTTACGTATCTTTCAGCTCCGTGGGAGTGGTTAGTGAGATCAACTCACTGCTATCAGGTGTGTGGCACTGATTGGTTTTGATTGAGCCCAGGTGTGGGGAGTCTATATATGCCCTGAGACCCCAGGGCTGCTCATTGTCTCACCTTCAGAGGCAGTGAGAGGTTCTTCCTGTGGTTCTCTAGTGTCAGTCTATCCATAAGCACCAACTCAGTACTATGTGTGTATTTTATGTCTATTTGTTCTGGCTCTACTGGACAATTTTTGTTTGGACTCAGCTGTGTGTGTGTGTGTGTGTGTGTGTGTGTGTGTGTGTGTGTGTGTGTGTGTGTGTGTGTGTGTGTGTGTGTGTGTGTGTGTGTGTGTGTGTGTGTGTGTGTGTGTGTGTGAGGTTTACAGCCGTTTGTAAGATCACACATTGCACTTTGACAGGCATAAGTTGAAAGCAGAGTGCGCTATACAGACTCAACCATACTTTTTTTTTTTTTTTGCTTGCTCAAAATCTCAAAAAAGAAAAGTAAGATGAAAACCAGCTATAGATCTTCACACACCCTCCACTGAACGGCTTAAATTCACCAACATCTCCAAATACAGAAAAGTACAGATATACCTTATACACTTGTCTCTGCATAATGCTTGCTGTCTAGCCTGTTAAATCCTTTTCAAAGGGGTTTGCAACATTCTACTGCTGTCAACCACACCAGACAAAACGGGGAAAAAAACTGGGCTGCGGTTTTTCAGCTGTTTGTGATCCAATCCAGGATGTTTTCTGAAAACAATGAGGATGGCAAAGCAAACAGTAATCTATAGCTTGTGTTTCTGAATCAAATTTGACATTTCAAAGTCCTTTACTTTTCACTCGAGGGCGAGACACAGCTGGCAGAAACATTGTATTTTCAAGCACCGGTCAATTTGGAGATTTTTTGTCTATTTTGCTTCCATAACATGTCTTCTTTCATACTAGTATAAATCAAATGTACATTTAGGTGTTTATTTGACAAAATCATGTCTATGTGCATATCTTATACATCCATTCTTTTAACAGCCATTATCTCAACATTACTTCTTTCAATACTACTACATCATTTTGTCTCTCCAGCGATCCTAATACTCTTCCATATTAAAAATGTGTGAATGCACGGTCAGGTTTGCTACTCAATTGCGATGTACTCTGTGTACTGACAATAAATAAATATATACAGGACCACTTAGAACACCAATAACATACCCGTCGCTATAGGCGGGCCATAGGGGGCCGGGCCCGCCCCCAGAAATGCTTGTGCCCCCCCACTTGGGGCACAGATCTCTCAAAAAAAATTACTTTAATTTTTTATTTTATACTATCATAGTAGCTCATTGTGTGTTGATAAATACTAATGTTGCATTCTTTATCATCAAAACATTTAAAACAAAAATAAACAATGGTGTGATTTTGTTTGATTGATGGGAGTCTATCTGCACTGCAACAGCCTATCACGGCCTACTGAAAAGAAAGTCAGGCTACGTAGACCTACTTAATACGTCAATGCAGCCGCTCAACAGTTACCGCGCATTTTTGAAAGTGAAGCTGGATGAGTTTTCGCCGGCTTACTATTTCATTTCTAGTTAATCATAATCGATATTCAGTAATGGTTGAAAAGCCCACCAACAGTCTCCTCTGCCAAATCGGATCGTCAAACTGTTGTCACTTTTCGAGCCGCATAACAGACTAGGCTACTGCAAGCCAAAATTATGGACTTGTTCAGCGCGGTGACACTTCTGATTGCGTGAAGCCACAGTTTTGCACTGTGGGAACTCTGCGCTCCTCCAGCCACGGCCATCGAGGCTGTGCCGGAGACCGACCCCGGACCAAGCAAGAGAAGATGCACAATTTACAAGAACCTCCGCGGATTTGCAGTTGAGGAAACAGTTGGTCCGTCACAAAGTGACAGACGAAAAGACTGAGTTCAAGAGTATTTTACAGTGTTATTGATGCTGTGCAAGGAGAGATGGATGTGCGTTTTGGAGAGCGCAGTAGCGAGCTCATTGGCGCACTGGCTGCTTTGAACCCGGAGGCCGAAAGATATGTTGATGAGGAGGTTGAGCTCGGAGAAACGTACTGATAGAAGGGACTGGAGAGAGGAGTGACCCTGTGTCAAAATTAAGATGCCTGCCTCCACTCAAAGTAGGCTACTGTGTGTGTGTGTGTGTGTGTGTGTGTGTGTGTGTATGTGTGTGTGTGTAATGGCAATGCATATCCCTCTGTTGACTGCTTTAAAATGCAATGTTTGAGATATGCGTCTGGTGTTAGGCTACATCTAATATGTTGAATAGTCAAGTGTTTTATGGATATTCATAACATTGCTTCTATGTTATGTAGGCCTATTGCTTCTACCGCTGTTGGTTAGTTTAACGTGATGATTACGTGCTGCGCGAATAGAGTATAGGACTATTAAAAATATACGTACTGTAGGCTAATAATAATTGTGCCCCCCTATGCATTTCATATGCCCCCCTTAAGACTGAGGTCTGGAGACGGGTCTGACCAATAATCTGCCCTTTTCCTGTGATATATAGGTCTTATGGCTTTATTTTACTGTCTTTCTGTCCACAAAACCTGCAGTAACACACACACACACACACACAAACCTCCACCTCCACCATTTGTTTCTGCTCTCTTCTCCCTGCAATACTCTGGCTGTGCCGTTGACAGTCCGCTGCTGGAGCTCAGAGGAAAAGCACTTCTTTCATGGCTCCTTCCTCAAACAAGGCTGGCTTTCTGATGTCTGCATGTGTGCTTACAGGTGGTCTGGTAGTCTGGGCCCTGTGCTGCTACTTCTCTTCTTTTGTCATGTTAGTTAGCTAGACGTGTCGTATGGTGTGTGTGCACAACTGGACAGCCACTCTAATAATGGCTCCTTGAGAAATATTTATATTTTATTTTTTATTTTACTGTCCCTCACACTGTCGTTCCTCTACCTTTTTTTTGCTCTGGGTTTCTTGACATATCCTCCTCTTTACCTCCTTTTTTAGTCCGTCCATCATGTGTGCTTTTCATTTTTTTCACTCCTTTTTGAATGCCTGCAAAGATATATTTTTCTTCTACTGTACTACTCTTTCTCTTTCTGTTACTTTAAAAGGCCTTTGCCACAGTTGAATAGTGCTTGTCTGCTAGTCGTTTGGGAGCTCAATGGTGGAGACAATGTTCTCAGCCAGGGGGAAAGCAGCTGTAGGGAAACCTTAATGTAAAACCTTTTTAATCCCACATCGTGTTGGGTTCTTACCATGAACATAATAGTAGAGTCCATCCATCACAGGTGAAATGTGTCCTTGGTACATTGAGTTGCTATGCAGACAAAACTGAATGGATAATTAGTAGTGAAGGAATAGCCTTTCTTTTCATTTTACTCAGAGGTCAATTACTTTAATTTCTACATATAATTATACAGTATTATGCAGTTTATAATTATATTGAATAGTGACACTTGGAAAACGTTGTCAGAAAAGGCAGACAACCACCTGAAAGACTATAGTTTGCACTGAAACATTTGAACAAAGTACCTTATTGTTAGTTACCTCAGTTTGTTACCAAATCACAGCTCAGCAAAGATGATATGCGACAGAGTGGGTTTTTTTTTAGTTGATTTCAATCTTAAAATCTGAACATAACCTCCTCGGAGCAGGTTAGGTGTTCCGTTTAAGTTACCATTAAGACATTCAAACTCTGGCTTTAGGCTCAACACACATTGCTAACCTGTTAATCTGTCACTGTAGCAGCCCCCCCCCCAAGGCTTTCACCTAGTTTTCTTGTCTTTCGTTGTCTTCAGTTACTCCAGTATGTTATTACATTATGACCCAGTTGGACATCTATAATGTCCTTTTTACCTTTACATGACCTTATCATGGTCCAAAAAACGATTAGAAATTTATAAATTCCATGCTTTTAAGTCAAGCAAGTCAGGCAACATCTACAAATGGAGAAGTCGTTTCTCAACATATTAGCTTTACGAGGATGGAATATGTCTATTGGGCGGGGCAGTTCTATTTTCTGCTGTGCTGGATGCATGGTGAGCCTCCTGGGTTTGCCTTAAAGGCTTCATGACTAGTGGATCATTAGCAGCTTGGCAGGCACACAAGGACATGCAACACACACACACACACACCCTTATAATATAGCCATTACAATTAGTCCCTTCTGATCTTGAGTCAGCTGCATCAGCAGATCTGGAAGTACTTTTTCTGCTTCTTTTTTGTAGCCTATATCATCATATCAACAGATATGGACAGAACAAAAAAGGGAAAAACCTCACATGGTCAAATTCATGACTTAACTCTATTTGCATGAGATTAATATGAAAAAGTTTGGGACCCCCTTCTAATTTTTGGGATTTTGTTAATCATTAGCTGGGATTTCAAAGAAGCAAATTCCTTTTCATATATGACATACCTTAGGGAAACAGAAGCAATTCAGCTGTGTCATTTTGTTTATTGGAATAATAGAAAATATGCAATAGGCATCATAACAAAATTTGACTGGTGCATAAATTTGGGCACCCCAAAAGAAAAATGACATCAGTACTTAGTTGAGCCTCCTTTTGCAAAAATAACAGCCTCTAGACGCCTTCGGTAGCCTGTGATGTGTGTCTGGATCCTGGATGTAGGTATTTTGAACATTCTTACATACTAAAGCGATCCAGTTCAGTTAAATGTGATGGCTGCCGAGCATGGAAAGCCTGCTTCAAATCATCCCATAGATTTTCGATGATATTCAAGTCATTGTACTGCAACGGCCATATCAGAACATTGTACTGTTCCCTCTGCAGGAATTTGAACTGTGTTAAGGGTCATTGTCTTGTTGGAATATCCAACCCCTGGGCAACTTCAACTTTGTGACTGATGCTTGAACATTATCCTGAATAATCTGTTGAAACTGGGTTGAATTCATCCGACTATCGACTTTAACCAGGGCCCCAGTCCCTGAAGTGGCCACAGCATGACCAAATTTGACCGTAGGTAGCAGGTGTTTTTCTTGGAATGCAGTTTTCTTCTTTCGCCATGCAAAGCACTTTTTATAAAGACCAAATAACCTAATTTTTGTCTCATCAGTCCAAAGCATTTTCTTCCAATATGAATCTGGCTTGTCTAAATGAGCTTTTGCATACTCCATGCAACTGTATCTGTGGCGTGGGCGCAGAAAGGGCTTCCTTCTCATCACCCGGCCATACAGATGAATTGGTGCAAATTGCACTGAATTGTTGAACCATGTACATATACACAATCTGCAGCCAGATGTTCTTGCAGCTCTTTGGAGGTGATCTGTGGGTTGTGTGCAACCATTCTCACAATCCTCCACCTATGCCGCTCCTGTTTTTTTCTTGGTCTGCCAGACCTGGGTTTAACTGCCACTGTGCCTGTGTCCTTCCATTCCCTGACAACGTTCCTTACAGTCGAAATTGACAATTGAAACCTTTGGGAAAGCTTCTTGTAGCCTTCCCCTAAACCATGACAATGAATAATCTTTGTTTTTAAGATCTTTTGGGAGCTGCTTTGATGATCCCATTCTGTCTCACTTCAGCAGAGAGTCAAAGAGAAGTGTAACTTGCATTTAGGCACCTAAAATACCTTTTCTCATGATTAAACAGACCTTTATATGAGGTTCAAGGCTTAACAACATAATCAAACCAATTTTGTGTTTAAAGTCCTCAGTTTTACATGCTGTTACAGGCATTAAAATCAACAAAACCACAAGGGTTCCTATATTTTTGCAGCCAGTTTTTCACATTTTATTTTATTTCATACAACCAAATACTGCTTTTCAAAAAATCTTTGTTTGGAAAACCTCCCAGTACTTAGCTGTTCCTGGAAAATTAAAGACATACTACTTTTATCTTTTTTTAGTGAAAGCAGTTCAAATTCAAATTCCCTGAAATAACTGAGGACTGATCATACTATTGTGTACATAATCTCAAAGCAAACTAAAGTGTATTCAAACCAGTCATTGATATCTACTACCATGCTGTTATTTTATATAATCCATTGTAATTATACATCCTGCATCATTTAAAGGTGGCATATAAAGTGGAGGGAAGATGTGAGTGGATCCAAATAAACCCATTTTAGCCCAGGCTGGGCCCAACTGAGGCAGAGACTCAGCCACGTCAGCTGAAAAATGTTTCAAACTTGAGTGACAAATGAAGGCTTTGATAATAATTCATGAATCTTTCCAGTACGAGGAAAAAAGGAGAGAGACTAGAGGGAAATAACCCAAAAACAGATGCAACGTTCCAGCTGAGTTGTGACATCAGTGAGTGTGAGCTGTCAAAACGCACACACACACACACTCACACACACACGCTGCGCTTTGTGTTGCTGGGTGGCTAGCTAGTGAGCAACAGAGAAACCATTGCAGTACAATACAAATGCTCTGCAATAAATCCTATTTTCATTATACAACCTTTGCATTTTTTTAGAAGCTGAAATGTGTGTTAATTGCATTGTTACCACTTTTCTTTGCACTTCCTGTAAATAGGAGGCATGGGGCTATGTTTTAGTACATTTCTAAATGTATTATTTGTAAAGACAAATACTCCAACAATGACTGTACGTGTACAATTGACACACATTTACAAGTGTGAAATGAAGCAGAGACACGGCAGTCCTTGGGGCATAATTTGGGTCTTTGTGCTATTGAAATACATTGTCTTGTTTTGTCTTTCATTGTCTGGGTCCCATGTTTCTTAAAAAATGAGTTTCCTAATATCTTCTGTTCATTTTGTCATGTTTATGACAGCACAAAATAATCCCATATTTCAATCTTGCCTCATTAATAGGATAAGGGTGGACACAATAATAGGAACACTTTTCCATTTGAGGCAATACAATTAAAAAAGCTTTAACCTAAACCTTCAAGGTGGAAGGATTTATTGCCGAGGTTAGACTGCATTACTTTTAGCTGGATCCTCACTGTAAACTGGCAGCTGGGGATGATGTGTGTATTCATCTTCATCTTCAAGCCATAGGAGTGTCTTTTAACTGCCCGGGCCATAACGTCCTACTGTGATAAAAAGCACTCAAAGCCGAATGTGCTCACATGGAGGTCCATCACTTACACATGACAATAAGCAGCACTCAAGCCAGCCACACGTGCCCCACAGCCTGTCTCCAGCATGCCAACATACCTCTCTATCTACAAAACAGACCAATATGTTCTATGAATAAATTGATCCATATGGTTATATATGGTTGATATCACTCTAGCTATTGAATGTATTACTATTGTGTCACTGAACATTTTTGTTGATTAAACAAATAAGATCTCATTCTACTGCTCTATTTTTTTCCATTAAATACTTAAATTTTTAGTTTAACAACCAGTTGACCTTGATCATTATTTAAAGGGCTACAACAGTGGCTACATAATTATGCCAAGTGGTACATTTTACTATCAAAATAAAATAAACCCATAATAAGAAAAAAGTTAAAGGCTATACATAAATGAAATATGAATAACATAAAAAATAAAATGAAACAAAATATAAATTCTAACAATAGCAAATACAGAGGTGGGACGTGGGATGTCATAATACAAACACAGGTTTATCCTTAAAGAGGACCTATTATGCTACTTTTCTGGTCTTAATTTCTGGTTTTACACTGCTATAGAGCAAGCTGACACGAATCACATCACAAAAAACTATGTAGATTTTCGGGAAGCTCTTTCTCTTATTTTGGCGATCCAGCACATCCTGTCAACACTTGAGTGTGTGTGCTTCGGCTCCCTCCGCCTGTGCTTCGGCCATCTCCGCTCCCCTCTCCCCCCTCCTGCAAACCCCACTCCGTTGTGATTGGTTACCTTCCTTCCGGAACACTTTCAGTGGCGGGAAGCGCGAGCATTGGCGCGAGGCAGACGCGAGGCAGACGCGAACAGGGAAGTGACAGCATTACCATACATGGAAACATCCGCGTGGAGACGTCACAAAGTTTTATGCCACGTCACAAATTATGAAAGGGTAGACCGCTTTGAACACGTGACTTCTCGACTGGCTAGAATAGTGTTTAGTGCTCTGCACAGACACCCCAGACGGTCAGCAGGGAATATGTCGAAATGCATGTAAGTCATTATTTGATAATTTAGTATGGTTAAGCATGACTATGAATCATCATAACAACGTTTATAGGTCATAAAAGTCAAAAAGCATCATAGGTCCTCTTTAAATTCCTCCGTCAAGTCACGTTTTTAGGCCTACTGGGTGTATACATTAAAAAAGGTATTATTGGTGCATACCTATAGTCTTATCTAGGAAAGAGCTGTACCATTTTGACCAGTTCAACTTTACCTTGGAACTCTACTTTCTCTGCTCGTTGTAAATCAGTCAGATCAGTAGCCTTAGAATGCATAAAACATGTGCGTGCAAGCTTCTATGTTTATGGTTCTGTCTATGTGTGTGTTTGGGATGAAAGACATGCAGTTTTGGGCCAGTTGTGAGGCATATGTTGTCCAGAGGCTGGTAGGCACAGCAGAATCCTGGGAAAGGTCAAGGGTCAAGCTGCTGTGGCCCCTTAAGGTAGACATTAACCTTTGAGCCGTAAAAGACAGGAGAGCTTGACTGGCATTTTAAAATTAAAGTAAGTTGGTAGAGAACAGGTAAGACAGCGATAATGGTTTTGTGTGTGTGTGTGTGTGTGTGTGTGTGTGTGTGTGTGTGTGTGTGTGTGTGTGTGTGTGTGAGGGAGGGAGGGAGGGAGGGAGAGAATGGTGTAGCAGTGTTGACAAAACACAAATGGCTGATGACCTGAATCCCTGGAATGTCATGCACATGTCTTGTTGGATAGAGACAGACAGTAGTGTGTGTGTTGGCTGTGAAGTGTCTGTCAACACATCTTTCATCAGGTGAATTAGTTTCAGTCTGCAGGAAGAGAGTGTGTGTTACAGAGAGCAGATGGACGACAGAAGCAAAAATATTTAAAGGGTGCCCTTTTTCTTCTCCATGTCTTTGTACACACACACACACACACACACACTGGTTTTTAAACCATTTGACATTTTTAAATGGGAGCTTTAAATATCATCAGTTGTGTTCAATGTCAAAAGCTTCTGGTACAATGTAATTAGTCAATTAAGGCCTTAAGCCCAGAACTAAAAGTGAAAGATCATAACAAACCAAATTACAAAATAAATGTCTGAACACATTAAGATTTTTTTTGCATTTTCACCAGTGTCATGATCAAAGATATGCTCATGAGCCTCAGGATTGGATGGATGGATGGATGGATGGTTGGATGGATAGATAGATGGAGTGGACAGTAACATTTAATATAATTCTAACCACAGAATGAATTGTGAGCAACGCCTTGTGTACCTGGTCATTATTGAGCAGCACCACCATGGGTATTACAAAGTTAAAAAGCAACAACACTTCAAGTTTAATGAAAATGATCTAATTTAATTGTGTGTGTTCAGAAGCTCCACATGAAGCACTTCATGGAACATTGTGAAAATCAGATTAAATATGACATTCTTAATATATAATATATTCATAATATAACATTCTTCATAGAGAACACTTTAAAATCGGCCAAATTTGCCCATAACACAGTTCCTCGCAACAAAAATGAATTCTGTGAAGCTGGGCCATGTCTGGTATTCAGTGTAAAAAGGCCACATAGGGTCCTATGGTATGCAGATGGTGTCGGATCTATGTGCATAATAACTGAGTTGACCAGATCGGTCTGCACACGTGGGGCATCCCTATTATGACAGGAACCGCGCAAGCAGAGTATTACTGGTCTGACTAAAAAACATTAAAATAACTATTAGATGGATTCTCATCTAATTTTGGACAAACCTTTTATGGTCCCTAGAAGAGGGATCCTAGTGTTATGGTGAACCACTGACTTTGTCTAATAACATAATATGTAGTTCTCATTTATGGTTTTGGAGTGAAATGTGGAGGGCAAGGCAGCATACTTATTTTAAAAACAAACAGTGTACAAAACAGCTACTAGGGGAATTGCAGTGTCCATCTCAACTGCTCTGAAGCTGAGATCCACCTCAGAGACACTTTCAGCAATAAATCCAGGAAACAAGATCAGGGCTACTAAAGACCTTGATCAATCCATCATCACCAACTCTGGCCTTCAGTGACAAGCAGGCTATAGCTAAAATGTGGTCAAGTAGGTGAGATCAAGCTATACGCCCCAGGACAAGTGCCTATACAAGATATGTACAGTAAGACCTGCCTGGAGCCTTCTCCACAGGCTCCTGAGAATTATACAGCTGCTCTTGAGGATCAAGGTTGCTCATGTGTTGAGGTGTGGACAAGGGGAAGTTGATCCCAAAGGAGGTAAAAGATTGAAAGAACACCAACCAGTTCAGAATTGCACTGCTCAGTGTTGCAGGGAAGATGTTTTTCAGCATTATTGTCACGTTTATGTTCAAGTGACCTAACCCTGCTCTCCTGTCATTATCAATGTTGCCATTGCAGCATTTTATGGGAACTTCAGTTGTTCCCTCACCTTCAGTTTCCAGTCTTGTGGCCAGTAGAGGTGAACTTGTGAGTAAGCTTTTGTGAGCATGTTAGCATGCTGACATTAACATTTAGCTGTTGTGGAGCCCATTGTGCCTATTGAAAGCCAGCTGCCAATGTAGCTGCAGACATTTAGTCTTGTTTGTTTAGTGTGAACTGTGAAGTGCAGGTAAAATGTATCTTAACATTAACACTTAACATTTTTTTCTGATTTGTTAATGTTATTTTTAAGCTTAGAAGGATGGGTAGAGGCAGTCAATAATTTGTTTTCCACTCTGGCTGAGATTGTTTTGCAGAAATACAAATTAAAAACAAGTAGGAAACACTTGGACATTTAATTATGGCGTATTCATATTGCGTGACGCATTCAGAATTTTTTTTTTCTTTTTTTCTTTCTTTCTCTGGATAAATTCCTTCTCTCTGACCTTCTGCAACACCATTACTGCCAATTTGTTATAGTGTGTATATTTGTCTCTGGACCATTTAGTTTTTCAAGTTGGTTATTTAATGTGTGCAAATAACTTTTTTTTGCAAACATAAAGTAATGCAGGGCTGATATAAACAACACCAGAAAGCTCAACTATGGCATTATTAACTGGGGAAAATGCTGTAAATTCCACGCCATTCACAGACACTGCGAAACACACATTGTGCAAGTTTCACACAGTCCAAAGCCCTCAGCTAACACTGCATGAGTTCATAGCTGTGAAAACCCACCAGAGCTTCCCTTAATCCAGCGACAGAGGAACCTCTCTTTGGGATCACAATAGCAGACCTGTGTCAAACACATGTCACCAGATTCCTAACATTTGTAAAAACCTGCGCATAAAGCCAAATGACTGACAGCCTCCACACATATCCTGCGTCTACCTCTGGAGCGCGTCGCCAACCGTTACTGCTGCCTCTCTCACACTTTTTTCGGACACACATGGAACGTCTCAACTGCTGCAACTTAAACTTTTCACAACCTTTATTATTTTGAATTGTAGGTAGAATTGTTACATAGGCAGGATATATAAAGAAATGCAGGCATTCATTTGATATTGTGTTTCTGGCCACTAGCTCAATATACAGTAAGTCCAACGTTCACCCTTCTAAATGTTCCACTATGCATGGTAACCAGCTAGAGTTGCTAACTTTGGTGCAGTGGATTTATTGGTATTCTTTTATTATGAAAAACAACTGCCCGCTCTTCCTGAAAATAAGATTGATTGATAGCAAAAAAGTAGACTGAAATGTTTTGTAGGTTGTCACTTGCACATTATCATTTTAACAACTGACAATGAATTAGTGCAATTAGTTTAACACAAACAGCACATGACAATGTACAATGAATGGAGCATTCACTGTCTTTACTGCAGGCAGTCAGGAAACCATATTGATCGTGGGCAAAGATGATGAAGTCGCACTATATAAAAACTCTGCTGTCGTCATGCTCAAGCCAGCGACAGTGCTTTCTGCTCTGGAAACACACTCACAATCTCACCAAGCTTGCCTCAAATGGACCTCAATTATTTGGTAAATCCCTTACATTTACACAGAAGCTCAATTATCACAATTTTGATTTGATTGTGAACGAAGATGTGGTAGGTAAAGATTATAGTATATAGCCTGAGCAGCTGGAAGACACTCTTGACAGGGACAGCTTTTTATCAGTCTGTAAGTGGAGTGTCAGTTGATGGAGTGGAACATGCAGTGAAGCACAGCTTAACTAGGACACATAAAGAGTGTTTCCAGGGAGAGGATATAGCAAAGGACAAGCAGGTGAGCTAGATTGAAATGATACCACTGGAATGGCTCTGGGGCTGAACGTGTGTGTTTGTGATGACGATGTGACGCAGGGGATGCATGGATGGATGGGTGGGTGCAATAAAGTTGGACTGTAGGAAATGTAGGGGTCGGTTGTAGCACACCTTTTAATCACAGGTTGCTGACAAAGATAAATGCCCCAGATTGTCCAAAGTTTACGTGTTTATTTTTCCTTCTTAACTCTCGAGAATATGATCAATATTCAAATGTGTTGCATGCAGCACAATGGGATTTTTTTCAGAAGTGATTTCTATTTTTCTTTATCTGATGAGTTACATTGTTTCTTATAGCTTAAATATTCTTAGACCGAAGCTCACACTTTCCACTTTCTAACTAACCAACATAAAGCAGCTCACCAGACTAAACAATAGTCTATGTTTTATAGATCTTTACAACAGAGGCTTACGGCCTCTGCACACATCCTGCATCTACCTCTGGAGCAGTGGTGTAGTGGTGCCTGGAGAAGTGGGTATACTCTAAATTGTATTGCGCGCGCAGCCGCTTTTGCCGGTCCTACATTTCCCATAATTACGCTGCCTCACAGCCCCTTGCGAGTAGTGTTCCAACACAGGCCTAAATTAATGCATGAATATAAGATATATTCAAGATGAGGCAAAAATGGTGTTTCAGTTAGAGATTAGTTTATTTTGAACAAACTGATTTAAAAAAAATAAAATAAAAAGCATTCACAAACCAACTTTAGGAAAGATTGCTCTGGGTGTACTGCAGAAAACTGATTTTTAAACATCATGTAAAAAAAATACTTAAGAGGTTAAGTACTGATATGACAATAGCAGAGAGGGATAACAGGAAATATTATTTATCATACTGTGGCAATGCAGCTTTGTTCATATTTCACCTTAAATAAAAAACACATCCTCTTCCACACATCAAAAATGCACAGTCCTAAAACTGAAAATGAAATAAATTATTTGGTTTCTATAGCTGAATACTATTTATAAACATCAGGCATAGTACCTGTTAACAGATAAATCATCATAAATAACCTAATTCAAAGAATCCAACAACATATTCAAAACAATATAGACTATAAACAACAAATCCAAATTGAAGCATGCTAAACAATAAGATTCACATAACAATAGTATTCACATCTGTATGTGTAGTGAACACACACACACAGACACACACACACACTCACACACACTGTGATAAACAAATATTTTCACATGTCAACTGTTATCGAAGCTGCCAAACTAACAACCTAAACTTACCAAATTTTTTGTTTTTATATCGTAACCAGGTAACATGGCTGTCCACAGGTCTGGCCAGTGAATGAAATACAGGCTATAAATGTAACTATTTAATTACAATTAGCCTCCTGAATTCTGTTCAGTGACATATTTTCAGACAGACTCGCGAAATGAATTGGAACGTACAGGTAGGCTAATGTTAGATGCCAAAACAATAGAGCAATTGAGGGATGAATATTATATTGAAAACAGGCTGTCTTGTGGTGAAGTATGCATTTTCTTGGGCCAGGTAGGCTACACTTAACATTTTAAGTTTTCATTGTTTTAATATATGTTATTAACATAATTTACAAGGTCCCTGCTGCTATTAAAGTGCTCACCGTGGTTGACGTCTTTATATAAAGTTGTAGTCGAAGGAGCAGCGACATCACTTTCTGCATCGACATCCTCTCCGACTCCGACTGGGCTGGGACTGGGAGACGGAGCAGGTGCCGGTGCTGGGCTGCTTGCTAAAAGCAACGGCGATGTAGCAACGCATGCTTTTTTATTCACAAAGCAGATTTTTGTCTGACTAGTTCGCTTCATATCTTATTGTATCATGCCTTCGCGTCATAGGAAACAAAATGTGCTCGGAAGCGCTCGGGAAGCGCTTGCACCAGCATTTATCCGCCGGGAGAAAAAACCGCCGGTTACTATCAAAAATGGTTTCGAGCAATCTAATTGGTCGAGAGAGCGTAGCTGGCAGAACGGCACAGCCATTAGGGGGGCGTTCACTGTCCTGACTCACACACTTAACACATTAGGCTCGTTCGACCTAACTTTCAGCTCGTCTGGAAAGTAGACGAGAGTAGCCGAGTGCAGTCGGGGGAGTGACGAAAATGCCTGACTGAAGCCGGACAGCTCCGAGTCGGAAGTAGCGTCCTTGTTGCGGATGCAGTTCGTTTTCTAGTTTTATTTTGAAGGCCTATTAGAAACATATTCGCAGGAGAGTCACACATGCTACAACCGATTAGAAGCAGAACACAACACAAAGACGAGTAAACACTTTAAAAGCGAGGGGCATTTTCAAAACAAGAAACGAGATATAAGCTAATATCCCCATTCCCCACACATCTTTATCTTTCTTGTTACTTTACTAGAACACCTACTTTTAAGTGATAAAGAATAATTTACAAGAATAATTTACAAATCCAAATAAAGGAGGTTTAGTATTTCTCCCTTCACATAACGAATATGATCGGCCTAAATAAAGAAGGTCTAAGAAAAGATCCCTTATTATTATTGTAGAGATGGATATGATGAACTGTATTATGATGTGTAACAAACAAACTACTTGTTGTTGTTTTGGTCTGGCTTTGCGACACTACATGTAAAATACAATTCCCAGACCATTTAGATCACTTGAAATAAGCCTATGATTTAATCTTAATGGTATAAAAATCACTTCACCAAGATCTTATGTGACTCAAGTTTGTGTTCACTTTTAAATATATCTATACAGGAGAGTTACACATCCAAATTATTTCTATGTCAAGGGTTCAGAGGTTTAACTCTGATTAAGTACATTTCTGCTTAAATGCATATTGTGGCGGCCTAATGATTAAACATAAATTAAAATCAAAAAGAATGGATCGTAATTTAATTTTGAGCGGTGATGTCAGACTTTTGCCTAACCAATTGGGGAAACGCATCAAAGGCACGAGGTTTAAACTCCCAATTAGCGCTCAGCTCCGCCTGTCAGCAAGACGTTTCCCATCAGACATTTCGCTCCCGCAGCCCGTGGGGAGCAACTGCAGCGACTTGCTCCAGTGTCTGTGTCCGTCTTGATACCGCGGGACTTCAAAGTCTCAAGCAGCCGAGCCGCAGCCAGCCACGGGTGCAAGTGGGACAAAAAGTCTAACCATAATGCAGTGCGCTCAGCAAGACGAGCGTCATAATTGCGCAGGTCTTAGCAAGACGGCGACAGGTCGAACGAGCCTAACAGCCTCGTTCGACTTACCCAGGTCTGAGCAAGACCTGCGCAACTATGACGCGCGTCTTGCTGAGCGCACAACAAAAATGCTGCAAAAATGCTGTGCGCTCAGCAAGCCGAGCGTCATAGTTGCGCAGGTCTTAGCAAGACGGCGACATCTCAAACGAGGCTATTGACAGCAGTGGAAACGAATGGAGGCGGCCGTTAGAAGTGGATATGTCGCCTGAAAAATAAGTGGTTATACACCGTATACCTGCGTATACCCTCCACTACCCGGCCGTTAGAAGTGGATATACGCAATGTCGCCTGAAAAATAAGTGGGTATACGCCGTATACCTGCGTATACCCTGCACTACACTACTGCTCTGGAGCGCGTCGCCTTACCTTACTGCTGCGTCTCTCGGACTTTTCTCAGACACACATGGAACGTCTCAGCAGCAGCTGCTGCTGCAGCGCTGCTTCTAAAAGCCCTATCTTTCTACATAGAGTTTTCATAGATAATTCTCATTAAAAATGAAGTTCTTTCGTGTCATTTATGATGCATATGATTTATATTGAGTCTAATATTGAGTCTGGACAGTAATCCGTGCGCCCCATTGCCCTTTCTTTTTTTTGTCACATTTTCGCTTGTTGGAAGTTTTATTTTGAAAGGGACACACCAGGAAATGGTGAAACTACAGCGAAAGCTGCCGGTATGAAGTCAATGACTCTCAGCAGAGTATTTCTCTATCAGTTAAAGCAGAGAGACCCGAGAGAGACGCGCGGCTCTCAGAAAGAAATAGGCGAGCCTCCTGAGGTAAAGGGGAGCGTCGCTGCAGACGTGCCTCCGACGGGCATCAGCAGTGCGTCTGAGGTTGGATGTGTGCCCGCTCTAGGTTGATTACACGGTCAGTGACAAAAAGTCAGACGCAGACGCGAGGTAGACGCGCAGTAGAGGTAGGATGTGTGTGGAGGCCGTTAGTAAAATGTTATCAACCCACCAGTAAAGTAAGAATAACACCTATCACAGATAAAATAACAATTACTGTGGCCATTTCGCTCATCCTCTATAGGGGCATTCTGGGAAATGTAGGAAATCTCATCAATTCACGGCAAGTATAAGATAAAACAATAGTAACATATAATATCATATAAAAAATTTAAACATTTCACCCCCTGAACATGACAGATTGATGATATCAACCAACATGCAAAGCACTTACAGTACATTGCAAGTGTTGGATTGGACTCATTTCTAATAACGTATGCACACAATTCCATTCAAAAACACCAACTACCATGGCAGAGAAGACTGCAATCAAGCTAATTGTAACAAAGTAACTGGCAGAATAGTGCTTTTCCCCGAAGTATCTCCAGAATGCAGCCAAATTTCTTAATAAAAAGTTAATGAGTATGGAGCCCTCTCATGCATAATTGCAGTCATACAAAACGGAATGACTCAGCAATTGCTGGCAAACAAGGACATGTTGAGCAGTTCTGCACAATTACATTTCTATTATTTAAACTTCCTTTCACTTACCGTTTATTATCTAAGTCAGATGTTAGTTATGTAAGAAGCTGCAGGCGGTCCCAAAGGAGGAATCAGCACAGCTTGAATTGTAGACACTGTTAACATGAATCCTAAAAAGCCGCTCGGAGAAAGCTTCCTTTGACTGAAGAGAGGACTTTGAAACCATTTTGATACTATTCTTTCTTTAAAAAAAATGTATGAACATGTAAAAAAGGCACATTTTAAAGTAGGCCAAAGGTTACATGCAGTATGTTTAAGAGAAAAAAAATGACTGCTACAAAAACATAAATTATTTTCACCAAATTGCAGTATTAAACCGTAGAACTTGCGATTTTAGATGTCTGTCTAAGCCGACTTCAGCTAGAAAAAAAATTAGATGCTATTTAAAAAAAAAGCACCAGCAAGTAGCGTCCCCGTTTGGTATCAATGTAAAAACTTCACATTGATGTAGAATATTGCATTATCTGTTGATTTCTTTTTTCTATTCTAGACGCACAGTAAATAATAAAACATGTCTTTATATCAGCTTTTCCCACAAAACTACAAAGATTCCCCTGCCACATACAGAACAAACAAACAGCACAGCCCATATGTACATCTTCAAACTGTGCCTTGTTTCCCAAGTGCACTTTCTTCATTGACACTTAGGGTGTATTCACACAGGGAAAGTCCGCTAGTTCACTTGCTTTGGTCCAGACCAAATAGAGTTTAGATTTTGTTTGTTTGGTGTGGTCCACTTTCATGTTGCCCCTTTTGTAAGTGAACCAGCATTACGAAGCAAAACCACACGTGATCTGTGGTCATTCATTCATTGGACAGACATTCTGGGGTGGAGAGAAGCAGGAAGAACGAAGTAAAAACTGCAAAATATATCATTGATATAAAATGGAGTTAAAAATAATAAAAATACCTACATCTAGCCTATAGATCAAGAAGAAAAACATCTAATTATTGTTGTTTCATATGGTTATAATATGAAGCCCTATGACGATGCCATGTTATGTGGCTTGTAGTCTACGATGTGAAACATAATTTTTACTGTATTTTCGCTGCTGGACGTGCGGCTCGCGAGAAGAATAGGCTCATGCCGATACTCAGCTGATTAAGCTGTGTATCAGCTGGGTGTCATTTCGGCGCAGTTCCGCTCCAAACTGACACGGGGATAGTATTGACGGTCCGTACATTGGAAGCAAAATAAAAACACACACTTCTTGCGCAGCGTGAACCTGTTGGCACTGTGCGGGAGATGTTCCCCTCTCCTTCATCTGATCGCTGAACACATTCAGTATTTTTACGTGTCCTCTCTATCAAATGTGATATATTGTTCTGGGCTCCCGGTCAAACCACAACTTATCGTCCTAACAATGGCAACAACAACACTTTCCCATAATGTGAAGCTGACGGCAATTTATTAAAAAAGAAAAGGCACAGTGCTTCCTGCATTTGGGTCGGATCGAGTCTGGACAAATTCACACCACAAACGAACTGCAGCAGAGTGCGTTTGGAAACGCACCGAGAGCAGCTCTTCAGCTGGGTCTCGGAGCGCTTGTTTGGTCCGCCCCCGAGTGCAAGGCAAGTTTATTTCTAAAGCACATTTCGGACACAAGGCCATTCAAAGTGCTTTACATATGCAAAAACAAAATACATCAAGTATAGAGCACACATTAAAAAAAGCGAATGAGAAACATGAATATAAATAAAACATAAAATAATTAAAACATTTAAAAAGAATAAAAATAAATAAAAATTTAAAATTACAGGTTAAAACGGAAACAGTAAAATCTTCAGACCTGATTTAAAAGAGCCGAGTGTTGAAGGGGGTGCTGTAAATTGGCCGAGGTGCAGCGCTATCAGACAAAGCAGTAGGTTACTGGTAAAATTAGCAATCTACTATAACCATGATAAAATAGCCTATTTATATTTAAAACAATTTGATTAGAATTAAGCTATTAAAAGTAACTATAAAAGCAAATAACATTTAAGAATTTTCCAAAGTATCCTTATAGCCTTTAAAAAAAATCATGAATTTGAAGGACATAGGTTTTGATTAAACATTGGGTTGTGACAATTTATAAGTGGAGGTCTGGGGTCACTCCCCCAGAATTTTTTGAGCATTACATGCTTAATTTCCTGCATTCTGGTGAATTTTTATTCACCAATTTGTTCCTTTTCTGCATACATTTGTATTCTTGAGCCCCGGCGCTGTGATTGGTGAATGATAACCGGGGCAGTGCACGTCACGTTGTCGAGGGGAAAGCTTCCGCGATCTCTGCTAGTTTCAGTTTACAGCCGACAAAGTTACAATCACAACGACCGCATAGACAGCGCATGGACATCGTTTTAATGAAGCCTCTCATTCTTATTATCATAAGGGCATTTAAGCAAATTATGAAATCTAAACATTACGGCGGCCCTGCTGGTGCGTAAAAGGACAGCGTAGTTGGCAATCTCTCCTCAGCAGTGCAAGCCACAGCAAAAGTCCATCGCACAGCCGATTCCTGCCTCTGATACGTTGACTCGCAACATAATGACTCAAGGCTTTGCATTGGCTTTGGCGATTTCCCGTGTCTCTTTTTTCTCTCCACACAAAGTGTTCTCTCTCCCTTTGCACACACGCATGCCCCGGCCGCTTCTGAGAGCACAGCCAGTGTTGGTTCCACCCGATAAAATAAAATAAACACAACTTGGACACAGGCCCTGAAGCTGAATGACCGCTCGGTAACGGGCATTACTGGACGCCGAATACTAGACCCCGAATATAAGACGACCGACTTTTTTACGACCTTATGAAGTGTTAATATGTTCGCCTTTACTTGATGCATGCGCGCTCACTGGCCAGCGGGGACACAATTCTTATCAACGGTAACTTGGCAAGATACCGGCACCCAGCTTGGAGGAGCAGGTGCGCAGGTGAACGTTGCATCCTGTCAGCGCGTCTCTCTCTCTCTCTCTTTCTCTTTCTCTCTCCACCTCGTGGTAGGGCGCTTAGCAGACTGGATTTTTAATGATAACCTAATGCTCATTAGTGTGCGCCCCTCAGCACTCTCACCTACCGAAGTGCGCATGGGAAGGCGGGGCACAACCGTAATCTCGTCCTGGGCACGGTGAAGAAATGCGACGGGCATATAACAAATCTATAGCCTATATAGTATATAGCCTATAAGCTATATATATTATAGTGTATATATTTATGCTCTGTCAAGTTGATGTGAGGGAGCAGGAGATGGGAAAGAGGACACAGGCTATGCGATTGTTTACAGAGCAATAGCGGGATCACAGGGCAAAGTGTAGGGGGGGCGGAGAGGGGGTGCAGGCGGTGGTGCACCCCTACTTCCAACGTCCCTGCATGTGTGAATACACCCTTTAGTGTGATTTACAAATGTCTGTCCTCATTAGGTCATATATATGGTGGGTTCCTCTGTGTTAGATGCCCCATTTCCAGGTTCCTCATTGGTCCTCACACACATCCACATCCACAGTCACCCCTCTGCGACGACAAAACAAATTGCTCTCAGTCAGTCACTCCCTGAAAGCGACATGTCATTTTTGAACCCAATTACCCAGCAGCCGCAGCAGAAGTAGATGCCATTTCTTTGCCTTTGGAAAAAACAAAATGGTCTAGAAAAAATGAAAGTAAAATAAAGAAATAACAATAAAATGCGGATATAAAAGGAAGATCATGTATCACACATGGGAGAAAAGCAATCAGAAACCAAACTATCCATCCCCTTTTGCAATTGCTAGTTTGCGTTTACTTGTGGGTATGTGTGTTTGTGTTAAATGGCGCGAGACATTGCGGCCGTCAGTAGGGACAATGCCACATCTCCCGCAAAGCTAAGCACATTATGGCTGCAGAGCCAATGTGCTGTGCAGCGATTTACAGTGTTTAATGGCTGATGTATGGACCGAGAGGGGAAATGAGACAGAGACAATAAGCGGCCCTAAACTCACTATTGATGGGAGCAGCAAAAACTGTTAAATGAGGGAGTGCGAAAGAGACAAAAGAAAAAAACAAGGCTTTTGGTTTCAGGCACCCACAGAGTTAAACATCTTGGTTGATAGCCGGTGTGTAGGGCCTACAGCATGATTCTTAAACACACAGTGAGAATTCAAGGAAGGGTAAGACTTTTTCACAGACCACTCAGGAGATAAGAAAGCATATATAGTCATCACACAAACTCATAAAGCTGTTCTTAAATACCTATTCAATGAATTTAAACTCATAATGGGAATAACCCCTTGCGATGAACCCATGTCGTTTTCAGGGGGTCATTGACAACATAAAAATACAGCAACAACAATAAAAGTGGAGCATACTTCTTAACATACAAAAGTAAAAAAAAAACAATTGAGGGGAAGTGTGGCATTAGCCCCTGCTAACCTGCATGACTGTGTATGTGCTGCATTAGAAAGTACACACACTCTAAAAAATAATTCACTGCCTCAACTTAAAAACCTATGCTAACTATTTGCATGCCTCTTTTTAAGTTGTCCCAACTTTTGGCATTATTGAGTTCATCGTATGAGTCTTTTATAGTCATAATAATGCAATTACATTAGTAGATCCAACATAATTTGCTTTGACCTCTGAAAGCATAATTAAGTTGAACCAACTTAATATTAATTCGAAAGATATGGGGATATTAAGTGTTCAAATTACTTACTTATTTAAGCTAATCTAACTTAATTTCTTTCTTTCATCCTACTCAAAAATGTCAACGCAAACAGCTTAATTTTTTGCGTTTGAGTAACTTATTTCACTTACGTAAGAATAAAGAAGAAACAGCAATTCCAGTTTTCACGGTTTATTTTAGCACTTTTACCATGATCAAAATAAACATTCCCACTTACAATAATATCATACATCCTGGAATGAATCCAATTTTTCGCACTGTAAAAATTATAATAAAATAGAAAATGAAAATACAAGTGCAAAGTAAAAGACATCTTTGGTATTGTCAGTGTTGGCAAAATCTGCAAATCTGCTTCTAATGTTCTGTCCACACACAACTTATATCAGAGTGGGTGACGGACACAAAAAAGGGTGAGGAACTTAAAAAGGGATAGTTGAGTATTTTCAAAGTCTGGTTGTATTTCTGTACTTGATACATTCGGCCATCGGTGGCAATAGATGGCCGAACAACGTTTGAAAAAAAAGGTAAAAAATGAACGTCTATTCTGACGACAAACTAAAGCAGTGAAAAAATCCTACATTTAGTGTTTTTTTTTGTAAGGTAAGCATTTATATTAAAAAAATATATATTCTCTGCTGACCCCCCTACTGCAAAAGTACAAGGCTGACTTTCACGATATCAACTTTTCCCTCAAACTCCTTAAAATGACAGTACTGCTCGCCATCTCTATAAGGTATCAGACTAACTATGCATAAGAACCCTATACAACCCCACTTCTAAAATACTGAACTATCTCTTTAATAATAGAAACACCTAAAAGGCACAAACTACATTCTCGAAGAATAATCATTAAGTTGAACCAACAACAACTCTAAAGAAATACTGAACATTGTTATCATCTGCCATTATGCTTTACTTTATGCAAAGTGGAACCAATAAACTGGCAGTTTAACCGCACAACAACACTTTGTTTTCTGCTGAATCTATTTTAAGACAGAAGTCTATTTTTGAGAGACATTACCCTCGGGCTGGCTTTCAGGCCATCTAACTCAAGGAGTATTTTCTGAAATACCTCGAAGGTTTTGATCAGTTCTTTTGGGTAGCTTAGGTTGAGCGCATATATCAGCCCCATTAGCAAGGCACAAGTTCTTGGTACATCCAGGTCATCCAGGACTTTGGTTCCCTCGACGACTACCCTTGCGGTGGCAGTATTAGACATCAAGGAACCTCTCCTGACAACAATCTTTATCACGTCATCAGTGACGTCCATTTCTCCATCCTGGCATAAGAAGGTCAGAATAAATATTTCAGTGTTTTAAGTCATACAAATAGGAGTAGCAAAACATACAGTTAACTGTCTGATCTTTGGTGTCCAGATTTACCTACCAAGCTTTCTTTGAAGAGATCCTCCTCATTTTCTCTGAGATACACCATGAGACACCGGATAGCCACCTCTCTCCTCCTTTCCACTGAATTATCCTGTGAATGAGAAAAACAATCTCCATTAGGATGCATTTTAATAATTACATAACTGGGAAAAGAGGATTGAAAGGTAAAGTGTCAGGGGTCTGGACTGAACCAACTGACTGAATATTTTTTTATTTTTATCAAATATAACACACTTATTTAGTTTACACCTCAATTAAGCGTTACAGAAACATTACTAGCATGTTCCTCTTCTCTTTTTTTTGCCTGGCCAAATAGCAATGTTTTTTTAATTGCTCTATTAAAAATAAAAATAAAGTGCAGTGTAATTGGATTAAATCCAACCCATAGAGGTGAAACAGGAGAACAGCACATAAGAGCTGAGCTGACAAATCAGAATTGTAGCTGCTGGTTTGTGGGTTGGACTTCAATTGTTGCTCATTTAAATTAATTAATACACAGGTAGTGCATAGAGTTATGGAAAGATCTGCTTAAACTGTTAGCGTCCTGTACAGGACAGAAATGGACACATTTGTTTCAACAGAAGGCTGAGGAGAATTAAACAATGAAAATAACAAAACGTTTACACCAAATATTTTTATCTGAGTTGATTTTGTGGCATAAAACTGCAATGATTTTTCTTAGCCTCTTTGGGGAACAGGACCAGGACCAAGCAGTATACAACATGTGATATATTAACCCATTCAAGTTATGGTGGATGTTTCACATGCATTTTGTCAGAAAAGTCCTGAATACTGAATTGAGCCTTGAATACCAACGTAACAACCGAACAGTGGACTATTTTAATTACTCGGGCCAGCCCTGATGATCACACACCCACAACACGAGCTAATAAGAATAAAACATTGATTCATACCTCTAGCAGCATGTTACTTATGCGCTGGATCTTTATTTTTGCAGCTCCTCCTGTTGAGGAGGCCATGGACATTATTTTCGGGGAGTACTGGTCCAGTTTTGCCATGAACGTGGTTTCCAAGTTTGCAGTGGTGATTCGTCTGAATTCTTCATTTATCTGCACACAACAAATGAAAATTTGAAATAAAGGCACAATCAAAAAAGTTTTATATGTGCTGTAGAAATAGCAAATCGAAAACCAAGTACCTCTCTGTGTTACAAGATGGTTCAGTTAAGCAAACACAGAAAGAACAGAAAACACAGAAGCCTGCATTAAACTCGAACTGAAAATAGGCCTACCAGTATATTTGTATGTTATCCTGATGTACTGTATTCGAACTAAGTAACAGCTAACATGCCCTATTATTTTACATTAGCTACAGAGTTGGCACGTGCTGCTTCCAACAGGCTTTATTACCCAACTTTGCCCTTACACACTCAAAAACAACAAGGTGAAGACCAACACTTTGCCCAGTGCCACACACACTCACTTTTATCTCAAGCTACATAAGTCAAGTGCGCCAATAAAGTCAGCTTGCTCTGGAACAATACAACCGAAAAAGGCTAGCTAGCTAGCTAACGTTAGCTAATGCCGCAGCCTACTATCAAGCTGCTAACTTAGCTTAGAATTTCTGGTGAAGTGCCGCGTAAAAACGATGTATTGCACTGTGTGATAATTGTGGCGAATAAAAGCAAAACGACTTAGTGCTGTTACTGTTACCCTATGATAGCATACTCGACGTGAACTCCGACTTCTTCCCCTTCTTTCACTTGTGGTGGACAACGTGGTCTGGCTGTGTGACCGCAGTGAAACATGTCTGGGCAAATTCAGGCGCCTACTTAACTTTCAAAATATGTACAGTTGAAACTAACCAGAAAGACAAGTTGGACTAACTTATTATTTCAAAAGTGTTGAGTGGACGCATAAATATTCATTCAAAATGGATACATTGATAAGTTAACACATTCTTCTAAATATTAAGTTTGACCCACTTATTTAGAATAAGTTGTCAATGGAATAATTCAAGTTCATGTAACAAACTCGTTTTTTTATGCTGAAAAACGTCTTTATTTTAAGCGTAATGAACTAATCCCCTGAATCATTTTTTAGAGTGCATGTCATTTATCTTCCTTCAATACATTTCACCTAGGACATTTACTTTCTTGAAATATGCGGAGATTTCAGGTCGAGGGCAGCCTATAGCTGATGTAGTTGAATAAGCACTTATTAGTAATGAACCCATGATGCTGCATGTATGCTACAAAAGAGCGTACCGCAAAGTATAGAGCCGAGTGACGCTATTAACTTGGCTGGCATTTCTGGCATTTCAGTTCTAGCAGTGATTCGTAAGCACTGAAGGGCGCAGAAGAGTGATTCACAAAAGGATTTCACAATCAGCGCTTCAGCCGCTTCTTTGTAATTAAATATTGTTAGCTGGAGACGCACCTTAGAAACACTTAAACCAAAAAAAATACACAGCAATTAAGAGGTGATGAACTGTCTGAATCGTTTTGTTACAATGGCTTATTCTATTGACAACATTACAATGTTAAAGACAGCACCTGTCGATCATATTACCAGACATACTGTCTAGATTAATGTTTTTTTTAAACAATGGGTCCTATTCTTCTTGAATGCTTCACTACATGCAACTTTATAAATACACTGTCAACACTCGCATTGTTCCTTTTTTTCTTTTCCCTCTAAAAAGGGTTTTAATCGTTTGTAGAACTGCTTGTTCCTTTTTGCTATTTGTGATAATGAGTTACATAAATATACATTTTACAAAGTCATCTCAAACCTTGTTTCCACTGAGCGGTGTGGCTGGTGTAGCTTTTTATTGGGCTGACACAGTCAAAAGTTGGGTAGGGTACCAAAAAAAGCGAACTGAGCCGCACCTAAAGGCTAAATAGCTAAACATCTCACTCCAAAAGCATGGACATTGGTGCACTGCTTTAACAGCCTCCACTCATTCCTTCAGATATGAAACCTGGCTGCAGGCATTTACTCCTTTAGCTCACTAGCATCTGTGAGGCCCAACGCTCATGTTGTGTGACAAGGCATGGCTCGCAGTCACAGTTTCTATCATCCAAAAAGGTGTTGGATGAGTTTGAGGCAGTTGGAAGGAAAGTTAGAAGGACAATTGCATTAAGAGTATGTTTTTGTCACGGGAAACCAAGGGGCATAGCACGTACCATGAAAAATAATCCCAGAGCAGAAGTACAAAGTGTATGGATAGGGGGCATCTACATACTCAGCGGTACAAGTCTAATTTGAGCCTTTACAGCCCTCTCCCCTGATCATCCTTTTCTAGTTGACATTTAAGCGGATGTGTGTGACCATTCGACTTTGCTTTTTTTTCTGTTGCTAGAAAAGCCTTTGCAGCTCCCTGATGGTAGTTGAGTGCTAGTCACCAACAATCTGTCTGTGTGTGTGTGTGTGTGTGTGTGTGTGTGTGTGTGTGTGTGTGTGTGTGTGTGTGTGTGTGTGTGCGTGTGTGTGTGTGTGTGTGTGTGTGTGCGCCCAGGCCCCATTGACTTTTTCTCTCCCATTCGTACACACATACACACTCAGCCGCCATACTGCAGTGACACCAAGGCTGCTCGAACACAAAAGCCTGCTGGCCGTGACCTATGTGGGCTGAATGCTAACACAGGCTAAAGGAATGCAAGCCACTGTGGGTAAACTCAACAGACACACACACACACACACACACATACACACCCTTTGTTTTTTTTTTTTTTTGAGAAGCACTTAAAACACAGTCAGAGTTGTTGACTCGTTGCTTCTTTTGGGGTGAGAGTCAGGGCTAAGGAGATGGAGGTGTAAATGTGGCACTGTGCCGCCCACAGGCAGGGTCAATGAAGGGCACTTAAGAAAAGAATGCTCACTGCTGGCATAAAATTGACAATGAACGGGGCCAAGCGGTATGTTTCTCTTTTCTCTCAGTGCATTCTGTGAAGAATGTGCCTCGGTTTGATACTGTTTGGTGACTTTTTTGGGCAAAACATCGCTTTCCCAAACTGACTTTTGGAAATAACTTTTTTTAAATGGCACATTTTCTTTCAGACGCCTGTGAACAAAGAACGCTAGCGGGCATTCATTCAGGGTGATTCAGAGAGTGCACAGTCATTTTAACAACAAAAAAGCATTGATGTTTCTAATTCAAACATCTTGACTCGGGGGGGTGGAGGCGGTGGGAGCCTTTTTGTCAAAGCGGCTTTGATTATTTCACCGACTAATGGCTGCAGCAGTTGTGTCAATAAAGTGTGATTATGAGTGTTTGTGTGTCTCTTTTTTTAGTTTTTGTTTACCGAGCCGCCCTTTCAGCAGCACTTTGCTATAGACTGAACTATTTTGACTAGTGTGCGGCCACAAACAACCATGGAACTGCCCACTGGATTCCCAGATAGTCTGGCAGCATTTAGACCATGACCCCTTGACCTCAACGGATGGTTTGGACAGACTGTGGGAACACAGTGGTTTTTTAAGGGTGTGCTCCTTCATCTGTCTTAAGAGGCTCACAGTAGGGGGGAGTGAGGTAGGGCAGGAAGTAGGGAAAAGGTAAGTTTAGAAGACATGGTGGGAAGATAAAGAGTGGTGTCCAAGGAAGGGAGATTTTATGTGATTTTTTTTTTTTTTTACAAAGGCTGCCTTGGTTATACTGCTGAGCTTCAGATGCTTCCTCTCAAAGCTTTCTTCCTCCTGCCAATCAGCATGTGTATAATGACCATGCATTTGCTGCTATTTATTGCCCTCACTGCCTTGGCATTTCCCTTTCCTCTTCTTCCCTCTTTCTGTCTTAGCTCTGTGGAATGTTCTTGTCTTTAAAACAACTACACTTCACATAATCATTATTTGCACTATTCTGGGATTGAAGGTTACAGAATGATTTGATCATATTTTGTTAGTTGTCTGATTACTGATCATGTGGCTCTTACAAACCTGCCAAAAATGTATTTGTAAGTTTAAAAAAATGTATGAGAATAAACAAGGCTCTATTCAAAATGGGTTCTGTAAAAATGGGACTTTATTGTATATTGTAAAGATTAAACAAAGATGTGCACTCTGGCTTTAGGCAACATCTATATATTAGTTTTTTTAAATAGAAGCGTATTTATACATAATTTGTCAGATATTGCCACATTTGCATATTTATTGAAACATTCCTTAAAAAAATTTAATAAATTTGTTTCATGCAGTGAACCCTGCAGTGTCACACATTAAGCAATTTGTTTTTAACATGGTTTGAGTTTTCTTACTTCAGCTATGAGCAAAGATTAAGTAAATAAACAAATAGATGCCTTACATCGATACATCTTGCTCATCCACCTTATTGTAACTGAATATTAAGTGGCTCCACTGGGGGGGCCTTAGTCCAGTGCTGGAAAATGAATCTTGGGAAAGAATACACTTGTAACATTGACATTGTTAACCTTGGTTAAGGTGGAAAACTTTATTGGTAAAAAGGCTAAATTCGGGAAGTGTGCTGTGTACATGTACACCGGTGGTTGTAGGTGTTCACGCCAACATTGTGTGCATTCACGCGCTTGGTGTTGACCTCCCGTGGGGTTTCTCACACCCAAATCCAGGTGAAAAAACAAACAAACAGCCTCGGCCTGTTAAAACACAACGCAAATAACCACATACAGGGGCTCCATTCTGCTGCCTTAAATCAACAGCCCACACACACATGCACAAACAGATGGTAATGCAAGTCACTCACCGACAAGTGATATCAGTTCCATTTATTTGTTCCCCCTCGCCTACCCACACATATTGTCTCTCTCCCTTCTCTCTCCCACACACACAAACAAACAAACAAAGACACACACACACACACACAAACACACGTGCGCATGCACACACACACACACACATACACACACATGCACATACACATAAACACAACCAATTAAGCAAACATAAGGTTGCTAACAAACATTGATTTAAACTAGGCTTAAAACCTGCAGTTGTTCAACACAAACACACACACGCACGCACACACACACATGAGAGTTTGAACGCAGACCACCGGTATTGCATTGCCAGATTGAGAAAGTTATCCAAATAACCACTTTTACAGCTCACTACAATAATACTCTACCGTTACCCCGCACACATTCCTGAGCAAGTGGTAAACGCTTTTCTCAAGGACACTTAGTGGCCACAGTAATTAAAGCTGAGCCTTAAAGCAGAAGGAGTTTACCCATCAACCTATTCACCAGCCCATACCGCATTATGAGCCAAGCAACATTATGAGAGCCTTATGTTTAGTGGACAATACCATTCAGAAAACAATGCATTTGACGACAAGACTTACCCTGCGTTTCAAATCGCATACTCTTTCTTTTTTCTATTCTTCACACTACATCTGACCATAACAATAATCTAGTTAGGGTGCAGTAGGCATACACTTGGGACATACTTTTACTTATTTATATCATCATAACATTGCGCCTTGATCTTGCCTCTTGCTTTTATATACGTCACATCACCGTTTGTTTTCACATGTAGGCTCCGTCGATGGGACGTCAATTCCGGTGCGCACTGGATTGTGGGTCAGCATCAACCAAATAGGATGCTGTTTTCAATAGTACAAATCTTGTCCGGATGTAGTAGACATCCGGTTATTTCTAACCATGTTAAATCCGGCCACAAGAATCGGGACATCTAAATGTTTTTTTCTACCATACTAAATTGTAGATAGTATGGGTATTGGAACGCAGCCTTAGAGTCTACTATCATGTACCCAGGCACACGGTAACAGTGCGTTAACATGCACATGCATGGTATAGTGTTCACCATGGTAACAAAATGTGCACTACATGTGGATAGAAAGATGACTCATGAACTAATAGCAGCTGTAGGTCCCTGAAACTAAAGAAGCTTAATGGAATTCAGCCATCAATCGTTTAAATATTTATGCTTACGTTTACTTGCACTTTGATCCTTAAGCGTATACACAAAACCAAGGTAGCAATGGCCAGAGGAGGAGCAATACAGTATTGACCTGTAAGCCCCATACATATTTAACTGAATTACTAGACAGGGTTGAAGAAGTAAATGTTTATGAAGCTCATGTGTTATTTGAAATCAATTACATATTTGCTTGATTGAACTTATTTTAGGAGTTTTTTTCTTTCAACAATGCAAACCACTGTAAATATTAAAGCTGAGCACACTTTCTAAGACGGATTTATAGACACAATTTGAACTATTCTAGCTCGTCTAGTGTGAAAACTATCTGCTCTGCTGTATACGCAGGCAGGCAGACAGAAGCCTGACAGCACCTGTCATCACAGACTCTCATCACAGTTTGCTTTTACATTCTGTCATCAAAGGCTGTGTGTGTGTGTGTGTGTGTGTGTGTGTGTGTGTGTGTGTGTGTGTGTGTGTGTGTGTGTGTGTGTGTGTGCGTGTGTGTGTGTGTGTGTGTGTGTGTGTGTATGTGCGTGTGTGCGTGTGTGTGTGTGTGTTGCTACGGGGATAAACTGTCAGGAAAATTATTGCGGTTTAGATCATGGCAGCAGGGCAAGATCAAATATACATTTGACCTCAAATATACCTTGAATGTAGTTTTGCGTTAAATACAGACATCAGCTGGTGCCAAGCATAGAGGCACACAGACACTTTTAATATCCCTCCACTGAAGCACAGAGTCTTGTCTGGCCCGTAGCTACAGCTAAAGCTACTGCATTTCCCCCCCATGAGCCATGGAGTGAAACCTTAGATCTTTTTGAGCCCTTTTATCCATCTCTCCGGAGAAAAACGCTCCATCCATCTAGTTCACTGCCATCCAATTGTTAAAGCAAACTATACTTGAGTACTAGAGTCTTGTTGGAAGAAAAATTTAACTGAAAGTTGGTGGCTGGTCCAATTTGTACCACAGGAAAAAAACACACAACCCTAATATGTTCTAGATTCAAACACTTGCCACTTTAAAGGGCCACAGTATGACTCATTTGCTATTTTCTTTAAAGGGCTGTGTCCGTATGTCAGCACACTATGATCATGCCAGTTAAAGTTGATGCATATTTAGTATGTATTGGTATTTAGTATTTACTTTTTTTAATTGAAATGTGTGAAAACATGATGATATACATTTTTTGTGGCCTCTTCAAAAGCTGCCATGACTGCTTTTGATAATCATATTATCATAACATTTCACCATAAGGGTACACTTACAACCGGTTACTTAATGCTTTAAAACATTAACTAAGCAATAACCAGCTGTTAATAACTGCTCAGTTAGTGCTTAATAAGCATTAACTAAGTATGAACTAACCGTTATGCTTGATTTATGCTTAATTAAGCATTAACCAATCATAACATGTCTGAGCTTTTATGCTTAACTAAGCATTAACTAACATTAATAGCATGAACTAAATGACAGTTAATTAATGTACCCTTATTGTAAAGTGTTACCAACATTATTTATATAATAGCTTACTAGCTTAAACATGAGGAGCAAGAGATAGCAGTTACTGGAGATTCAATTTCTAGTTGCTTACATATCCTTATAAGTTATTCATCGGAGTATATTTAGTCTACCTCGAGCTAACTATGCCCTATCAGTCTATCTGATGTAACTAGAAACTCATGTTTTATTAAACACAGTTTTATTTTCTTCAGTTTTACAATTCCTCAAGTAAACACTTCTTATGTCATGCACTCTATACTGGCGGTGTGTAGGCTACAGTTGCTGGACAGTGCAGTGCACCTACATACATAGTGGGCGCAAATCAAGTAGGTGTAATTGTTAAGGAATTGCATAGCCTAGTTTGAACTTTCTCATTTAACTTTGTTTGCATTGAACACTCATGCACTATGAGCAGACACATGGCACATTTCCACTCTACTCTATTGGCCTTTTTTGGTTTCCCACTATGAAAAAGTCCCTGGTCCCTACATTTTTGGACCCTACTCTGAGAGGTTCCAGGGACGAAACATTATGTGAAACACTGCAGACCACAGAGTAGGGTAGAGCCGGTACTAATGGAAAAGCGCTATAACCTTGCCAAATGATTTGAATGATCTGATCACATGCTGATCTGGTATCGTCACACCTAAAATTACTATCTATCTATCTATCTATCTATCTATCTATCTATCTATCTATCTATCTATCTATCTATCTATCTATCTATCTATCTATCTATCTATCTATCTATCTATCTATCTATCTATCTATCTATCTATCTATCTATCTATCTATCAACCAACTACTGTATCAATCTCCGTTAAACACTGATGTTAAAGTTTAACACCAATATGTTTCTACACTAGAATCTACTTTACATCTCTATACAGGTATGTATAGTAATTTTCAATACAATTACATTCGGCAACAGAGAACATATTTTCCCTCTTGCTCCCTGTATCTATCTCTCTCTTGACTTTTCTTTCTCTTGATCTTCTCATCTCTCTCTCTCTCTCTCTCTCTCTCTCGCTCTCTCTCTCTCTCTCTCTCTCTCTCTCTCTCTCTCTCTCTCTCTCTCTCTCTCTCTCTCTCTCTCTCTCTCTCCACCTCAGAGGAAAAGTAATCTGGGAAGCAGATATATCTCTCACACTCCCCTGAATAATGAATGGGGCTTGGGAGTTCTCCCACACAGTAGATCAAGCCCCTGATCAGTATGCCAAATACAAGAACACACACCCACCGCTGTTGCATTACAAAATAAATCCCTAACTCTTTACTAGTTTATGACATTTCCTGTTACTGTTAAAGCCTGGTTATGACAAAGTGTCCACAGCCACATACAGAGCATACTATGGAGCCTGTTCAAAAAACCTGCTGTGTTTGTTGCACAATGTACTTATAAACAACTTTTTTGTTTTTCTTGGTTCCTTGGAACTTGATAGAAGATACAAGCTTGTCTTGCAGCAAATGTATGCTGTAGCCTCCCTTCATTACTGGCATCATACGAAGCCCTTTGAAGGCTCTCTCCATGTGCCCCTGCCACCCTCCTCGGCTGACTTTTTGTTTTTGGGCTGCAGTCTAGTGGAATTATTGATCAGGCTCCTTAGGGGGTGAGTGTGGAGTTGAAGGGTGAGAGAAGGTTGTAGGGGTTTTGTTAAGGAGAAGTGTTGGGATGTAGTGTGATGTTCTCACTGCAGGAGGATGCCCCAAAACATCTTCTCACAGAGGCTCCACCACCAGCCCTCACATCTATAGTGGAATAACATTGGTGGGCCCTTAAAGCTTAAACCTTCCCAAAATTATGCTAGTGCAATACTAAATTAGTAAAGTTATTTTCCAGGTCACAGTCATGGCCTAGATTGGGGATTTTTTTTGCAGTTTTGAATATCAAAGTAGCACACTTTCGTATGCTCACCACCACACCCAGACCTCAGACATGTTGCAGCAGTACATTTGTCACTTGTCAGGACAATGTTAACATTGACCGTTAGGAGCATTTGGATCTATGCTCAGGACCCAGTCCATTTCACTAATATACCACTGTGTGTTCATGCATCACACTTGGTTACATATGGGGCAACATTAGCTGGCAACATATGTTTGAGTCATATTGCTTTCAATAGAAGCCCACATACTGGTGTGGTGTGTTGACATCACGAGGCTATGAGACCAGTGTGTGTTGTACAAATACTCTGTTGGAGGCTAGGTTAAGTAGTGCAGTGTGTCATATTACACAAATAACACACACTTTTTTTTCACCGTTGAGTCTGAAACAAATGTCTTGCCAATCAAACGTTTAATTTGATTTTAATCACATGTCATCTAGCTGACCCTTTTATGCAAAGCCACTTACATCTCGAGGTATGACGTTAGCATGAATGGTCTTGCCTAAGGGACTTGCACCCTGACATCGAAACCTGGTTCCCCATACCAAAGTCATTGGTGTTAACTACAGAGCTATCAAGCTCTTTGATTCCAAAGTCTTTTAAACATAACATCTATTTTCCAACCCCTCTAATAGCTGGTGTCCACCAACCTAATGCTTTCCTTGGGCACGACTTTAGATCCAGACTGACTCCTGACCTCCCTGCGCGGGGAACAAAAAAAAGATAATTTCCCCCCTGGGGAGTTCATTAAGTACCACATCATTACCATGCTATACCTGGCAGGTTGTCATTATACTGGCTTTGTGTGGGCAAACCCTTACCAACCTCCACACAAGTCCAAACTAGACATTGATAATTATTAGGTAGGTATTCCCTCAAGCATAAATACACACAACATGATCACGTACACAAATACACTTGTAAAATCACACCGTGTGCACACATAGCACTGTTTACTGTACAAGCAGACCGGCGCACACACACACAATTTCTAGATACACACACACACACAGCTACTGCACATCCATTTAAATGTGCTGTACACAGTGTTGACTCACACACAATCATTCCCCAAAACTATATCACAAACATAAACACACCTGCACTCTACCAAAAACAGCCAAGTTCAACCTTTGCTCGGCCCATGCCCATCTCACTTACAGCCCTCTTGTAATTCACTTATGGGAAGGAAATGTGTGTGTGTGTGTGTGTGTGTGTGTGTGTGTGTGTGTGTGTGTGTGTGTGTGTGTTAGTTAGGCAGGCCCAGGGCCAGACAGACAGGCTGGGCCGATATATATTTACCCTGACTGAGGGGAGTGGAAGTGAGGGATTAGTTACAACAACAGACTGGCTGATCTCTTGAGACTCCACTGCTGAAGGCAAAGGCACACAGTGCATCCAGAACAGGGCTGGATAGGACCACAAGAAGACAATGTGCTTGCTACCTGTCTTTTTGTTGTTGTGTAATAGTAGGTGTGTGAATTGAATGTGTGTAAATATGATTCAGGTCCACTTCAATGTAGCAAAGTCAAATACAAAATCATCAATCTCTTTAGACCAACCTCCATGTAATAGGTCTTTATCAAGCAACCGGTTAGAAGTTCAGACAAAGCACTGATGGAACTAAACATATGAACGATGACAGAGCAGCACTGTGTTTGACAGCAGGTCATAATGTCTGCTGTCAAAATGATCTTCTTATTACCTAAGAACTTTTCTTGTTTTAAATATTTGCCTGAAAAAAATGATATTGTACTCTATTGATACCTACTGTATCAGCGAAAATAATGCTAGTTTATATGGTTATTATTAATGTCTTTGCTCGGGTCCAATTTCCCATGACCCTAGACAAAACGATTTATGGTAGGCTGACTGAGACATCCTGTGTTTATGAACGGTACTAAATTAAAGTTTACTTTGCCTCACCATTGTCACATTGCCATTATCAATCTGACATGGTCACATATAAATACTTTACCTCATGGCCATGCATCCTGCAGTCTCTCTTTCACACGCTTCCTGAACAAATACACGAGCCGCCGGCACACACTAGCAAAGATCTTTAGGACAGGTGTCGTAAAACCACTACCGCTTTGGTCCAAAGGGGGCACAAGAATCAGCTAAAGCGCAAAGTTCTTCATAGCCATTTTAAACAACATATCCCAGTAGAAAAGCATCCTGATATTTGAATACAATGTGTGTGACAAAGCGATATATTATTTGTGTGTGTCCCTATTTTAATGAAGTTACAAGATTGAAACTTATTTATTAAAATGGTTCTGTAATTGGTAATATGGAACTGAGTGATGGCTTAGAGGAGTAAGGGACAGAAAGACAGCAGAAGAGAAGCATAGCGGAAAAGCAATGCCCCATATTTGCTCGTCTTATAGATAAATGGCGTTCTTGAGGGAGGACCGGGGACAGTGGAAAGGGAAAAGTGACCTCTGTGACCCTGTTAGTGAGAGATGGATAATGTGTTCTCAGACAGCCAACCTGAAACTGTGTTGGTTAACAATAGACGAGAACTGTTAGGAGCGTTTGCTTGGGGTAGCTCTCATTTGTTAGAAGGTTCCTTGGGAACTTGAGGACAAGAGTTTCAGAGTGGGCATGGTGGCATTTTGCTGCTTGTCATTCTGCAGTGTCATGATTTCCACATCCTGCAATTCCATCTACTGCCCTTTTCACCCACACAATCTCCTTGTATATCTTCTACTAAGAGACTGTGCCCAGAACAAGGATCGATAGATTCTCCTCGCAAGTATAAACAACACTTAATACAAATTATTACTTGGCAACCTTGCTAATACCAATATCTGATAGACTCCACAATCATATATCATAAATCCATTCAAATCTGTTTTTCATGGAATGCATGTCTTATGTTTTTAACCAGGATAAGTTGTACAATTTAAGTACATTTTTGCAACATTTTGATCACAAGATCTAAAGTTACTAACTAACTGCTGATGACGAGAGATGTGTGATCAACGCAGATTCACTTAACTGACGAATCAAAAGAAGTGATTCATTGGAGAAATGTATGCGTGGAGTACATTTAAAAAAAAATTAAATGTTGAAATCTCAGAACTCAATCTCAGAAGTGTTATGAAGACTCCAGATGAATAAATAAGTGAAGCTTCTCTGTGAAGAACGCTGATTTGCCGTGTTGAAGGGGTTAGCTCCAAAAATATATTTTCTTTAGTTTGTTAAGTCAGGCGCATAAATGTAAAGCTTGAAGCTCATAATGTATTTCCCAGTGGATTACAGCCATGGTTATATAAGTTGTGTATATGTTCATACTGTAGGTTTGTTTAGCTTGAAGATGATTAACAATGTCAGATACATCATGTCTAAACATCTTGTTCGCTCAAACGTGTAGCTGCCTGCTATAGCAGAAATATACTGTTTGATCCATGGCCACTCAGTGAACCCACTCTGCCATTTCAACATGCATACACTCACGCTTGCCTGTTGAGTTTGTTTTAACCCTGCTGTGTCATCATAGCATGTGCTTACAACAGTCTAGTAGCACCAGCAATGTCAATGCTCTCTCTCGAATTAAGAGTACTGTAACTGATGTAACTGTGACCTGTGTTGGAGAATGAATTCAGAAGAACTAGGCAAAACAAACACATACACCCTGTTTAGCCTACTCCAGAAAATGAATGTGTGGTGAAATATTTAGTCATAGTCATAAAGTTGCTGCAGTTAGTTAATTTAGCTCATCAGTTAGCTTAGTCGGTAACAGTGCAATGGGCCAGCGTTACGAGGACACGCACTGGTGTATTCTGTGGTTTGATTTTTGTGATTTTTATAGAAATTGTTTAACAGAGAGAGAAAGAGAGAGGTGAAATAATAAATACTCTTGATATGCACGTTCAAACTTTTCTGGGCCAGGCTGTGGGAGTTTAAGTGATGCGCCTTTACTGAATCATTTGTTTTGTTGCTCGCCCACACAAATGTGTCAATTAACAAAGTGTCCAGCTCAGGTAACAATGGTCAGCAAAGCACTGCGTTTACAGCAACAGGATAAACAAAGGGGCTAATGTCATTACAGAAAAAAGCATACAATTCATTGATTTTTTTCCTCTTCTTTGTATCTAAAAAAAATACACAAAATTCAAAATAAACACCAATCTAAATATATAAAGAGTTTTAAGCAAAAATAGTTTCAGGTAGTACTGAAACTGCTTAACATCCTGAACAGGATAATCTGGTTTGGAAGTGCGTTACAATGCAGGTTAATGTTTCCCATTATGAACAATGCTAAGCACATGTTGCACACCAGTATTCTAGTGGATACTGGTTATCAGTAGTTCCACGCGGCCATTCATCAGTCTGTCAGCGGGCTAATTCGGTCTACCGTTTCCTTAAGCAGTGCGTATTGCTTTTTTTATGTTGTATCGTGCAATGCGGTGTCTCGCGAAAGATTCCCTCATCGCTGAGATTAGACACATGGGAGGTTGTGTGTGTGTGTGTGTGTGTGTGTGTGTGTGTAAGTACTTTGATGCGTACCACATGATTAGAAAATGGTTTCCTGCTGCACTGACAGTAATCTCCTCCTGCCAGCGGTGTGGCGTGATGGTTTTGGGACATCGCACACTATCAAAACATTATGTCATTTTCACATAAATACACACACACACTAAACAACTTTAACATTTCATGTAGAGCTTGAACTGTATTCTTCAGCACCTACACCAATCTGGCAAGTCCAAAGCAACCCGTATAGCATGCCTTGGCTCAAAGAACATCCCTAGAGAATGATTTTGGCTCCCTTTCTTCAAATGTCAGACGTGCAGCCAGGAGCCCATACAGTATATGTTATATATGATATTGGCCTTTCATTTAGAGAACAAGTCACAAAAAACGTTCAATCATGTTGGTCATCCTAAAACAAAGTAATTTTTTGTTCTCTCTTGGGCTGATCTTGAGAAGCTCATACATTACCTGATCAAATCCTATTATTGCATTGCATTGTAGGCTACATTCTGAATACAAAATTCTATCTCATGCCCTGAGCTAGTACAAAACGCAGCGGCTCATTTTTTGACATGAAGACTACAGAAGAAAAGATCATATCAGCTCTGTTTTAGCCTCTCTTTTTCCAGTTAGCAGTTTGTAGAGCCCATTTTAATATTTGAGCCAATTTCCTTTAAAAGCACTTCACACTTTATCTCCTGCAGTTCCATTGCTGAATGAGCAGCCGTATATCCTCAGGCAGGACTTTTGATGGCTGTTCCGAAAATCTCCCTGCTCCCAAAAACTGAAGGTGAACAGGCCTTTGCAGCTGAATGGGCTTAAATCAGTTCTCCGAATTCTTGTATATTTTTCTTAAATAAGCTTTTTTTTGCATTAATGCCGTTACACTGTTTTATTTTCCAACATTTCTTATCAGTTGTATTATTATTGTTGCTGTTACAATCTTTATTATGGATGGGGATTTTAATCCTTCAATTATATCTGCCACAGTACTGAAACACATTAATCCTGGTGCAATAATGTTAAGCTCTTTGCTACTTTGTTTTGAAAAGTTCTGTGTAAAAGAAAGTGTATATCTACTATTATATGATTTATAATGTGCAGATCCCTACATATTTCACAAATTAAAGGCACACTAAGCGATCTCGAGAGAACTTTTTTTCATGTTTATACCACCCGTTTACATTGCTGTTAGTGCGTTCACCACTGTATTTAAACAAACTACGGACAGGTAGCAGATGGTAAGTAGATACAGTATTAGCTGATTTTGATAAAAGAAAAATCTGGATTACAATCGCTATGTATGCCTTTAATCCCTCCTTTAGATCGTAACGTCTTCACTCAAGGCTCATCTGTTTTTAACAAATAAATGTTGTCCTGGCAAGTTCTGTCTTCACACCGTCTCACACCACTTATTTTATCTGCTTTGTCTTGCTGAAGTCATGGGAGTTTTTCAGAAACTCCTGTCTGGCCGCGTTGCTTTGGAACACAGTAGCAACAATAACAGAATAGCATAATTAAAATGCCTCAGGTAATTTAAGAGTCGAGTGTTTGTTTGATGCCTTGTCAGGTGATGTGCTGACTCTTTGCATTTGCGTAGCCGTCATTTAAAAAAAAAAGGCCGTATCGGGCTGTCTGTGAACTCACACGCTCATGGGTGAGTCACACGGAATGAAGCCATACTTCATACCAGCCGATTTAATTCTTAATTTGTAGATGAACAAAGGGTTGATTGAAATAGTTGCGGTTGACACAAACGGTATCTATCACAGACGGGTAAAATGGGTGGATCAAAAAAAAAAGACATAAAAAAAAAAGCAGCTGCTATTCCTGCAAGAAAAAAAAGGATAGTTAGAATACAATAATCACTCCGGCTGTATTAGTCAGACAAACCAGATGCAGGACCGCTCATGTTTAAACCTAGAACCATGAATGCTTGTCAAGTCTTTTTCTCAAAGAACCTGTCCTGTTTTTACTTCTTAATAATATTTGAAAATCCAGGGTGAATAATCTGAACAAGGCTGTGAATTGCAAAAGTAAAGCCAAAAGCTGTTATACATGATGTGAGTTTGAGAAAAAGAAAAAAAAAATATTGCCGTATTATATTCCCGAAAGGCAGCTGCTTAGAATTAAACCTGTGATGTCATGCACTATACATCACATATGTCAAATGTAGTAGAGCTGTTCTTATGAAAAAACACATTTTAAACTGTGGGGTTTCTTTTGGCAGGCGCAGATACTTATCTTTCGAAGAGTTTCAAACATATCTGATATTAATATGTTGGCCAACATTTGTTTTCATCATAAACACATGACAAACATTATAATAGGCCTGTCAGTGTACATTTCTAAACTTCCTCAACTATACGGTATAGCTGAGGGGTTAATGTGCCAACCATGAGCATGTCGCCAGAGACATTTGTTGTTTGTCATTCCATATATACCCTCCCTCCCATTCTCTAAAAATAATATTATATCTACTGCAATGTCTTGTTAGCCTATCGGCTGATATACAGTATGTTGACACCATTATTGCTTCAATAAGTTCAAGTTTATTTGTAGAGTAAAATGTCAACAAATGCAATTTAAAGTGGGTTACACAAACAGTAAAAGATCACTGGCATAGATACAGTTCAAGCTATTTGTGTAAGCTCTTTTCCGTGGCCCATGTATTAAAGCTAAAATAGTTTCATGACAAAGTGTTATGTGAAATCCAACACCAGACACTGGCAATACAATGCTCTCAGCTGGTCAAAACTATGTGCAGCAGTGGAATAGAATAGGGAAGGATAACTGTTTGTGGATGTGGGTATCATTTGTTCTGGTTAAGATAATAATGTTACCTAAGTATCTGCTAAGACCCTGGAACTTGGAGACATTGATAGGTTAAAGGTGGAGTCAGAGATTGTGGAGAAGAAACGGAAGATCATAATGAGATATTCACTGATTTTGACAACAAGTAACATGTACCAAGTACAGGGAGTTAAAGTGAAAACAAAACGTTGAGTTTGTTTTCTTTGGATGTAAGCTTGTGTTCATTGTCCTGTGTGTTTTGGGTTGCCTCAGTGCCGTAACAATTCAACTTGAGTTGCCTTGTTTGGTCAAACTGCTCGTCCGAGATAAGGTGCACTTTAAAGGTGTAGTTAGCGATTATGGAGAAAGGTTGAGGTCAAAATATGTCCTCGTTTCTATCCAGTTCCAGCTCTGTAAACTTGTTTCCATACCATTCGTTCACATACCAGTTAACAGAGCCTATGCCGCGTTTCGGTTAGCTTTTTTTTTAAGTGATTTTGACAACAAGCATTCTCCAGAATGCGTGACCGCACCTTTAATTGAAAACCCAAGTGGGTAAAACAATATACATACCTTAATGAGATCACTTTCTATCCTACGGTGTCTCACACAGAGAGTTCTCAGACTGCTCTGTCACACATACATAAACACACACACAGAGTCTGCCTGCCCTCCGGCTGTGCTCTTTGTCACACCTCATTCATCCATGACCTCTTGAGGGGTCAACATGTGACCCGGGGACACGCTTACAATTGGGAGGTCAAAGGTCAAAGGGTTGGTAATGTTTTGCTGTCATCAAAGCCAGACTCCAGCAGACATGAAAAAGTCAAAGCTGGCCAGAATCTCAAGTGCTTTAAAATGTGTCTGAGCTTCTTTAAGGGGACAGGGATTGTTGGCATGACGGTTGCCATGGGAACTTCGAAGGGAAGTAAGGTTGATTTTTAGTGGCGTGCCGTGCCTGTAACTAATGCTACGCCGCGAGAGTTATTCTCCAATATAGACACACAGCCAAGAATAATATCGCCGGCTTTCTTCAAATGAAATCACAGAGGAAAATAATACTCCCGGGGCTATACTGTGTGTGTGTGTGTGTGTGTGTGTGTGTGTGTGCATGTTCTCAAGCATATTCAAGGGCTTCATTCTCATGTCGCCCACCCTTCACATAGACACACAGTCTCCAGACACACACGCAGAGACATGTATGGACCTCTAAATTCAACCCCTACTGTCTCCAAACCCCATGATAACCTAATTAAAAGGTGATTCTGAAGAATGTTTCTTGACAAAATCACTTTGCCCACTTTGTTTACGTTACCTTTCTTCACATACCAGTTTACAGATCCTACGCTGTGTATTAACACCAGATTATTTTTGTCCAGCGCCATCACACTACGGACAGCGGGCAGATTGTGAGGAGTAATTCACTGATTTGACAAAAAGTGATTTTGTCAACAAATATTCTCCAGAATCACTTGCCCCACCTTTAATATTACAATGTTAAGTCCCTGCTTTTCCCTTTTACTTCCTCTTCTTACATTGCTAAACCTGTTCGGTGATGCGCTCTATCTCTCTGTGCTCCTCTTAACTGTTTCTCTCACACACACACAGCACAGTCAAGGCTTATCATGATTGATTGAAACGAGAGACAGACGGAGCAGAGAGCTGCTTGGCAACCATTTGCATTAATTAAAAATGTGAAATGCATGATTGCTCTCCCCTCTGGCGGGAGACTCACCTCTCTCTCTCTCTCTCTCTCTCTCTCTCTCTCTCTCTCTCTCTCTCTCTCTCTCTCTCTCTCTCCAGGATGGTACACACTCCCACCACCTCCCACCTCGCCCTGCTCCGCTGAGCCCACACTCCCACACTGCTATGGTGGAGAGAAACAACAAGCACTAAGATCATTTATTAAGGGCAAGACAGTGCAGGTGAATAGGGTTAGATTTTTAACTTACATTAAAATAATATTTCTTTGTATGACGATTCTTTTCAGAATTGTTTGAATAAATTTGCACATTTTGCCCAATATCTAACTAAGAAAGACCCAAACACATGGTTTGGTCAAATAAACACCTTAATGTAAATTCTGGACCTTTCATTAACTAGTAAGAAAAAAGACAAAAGCAACATTTTGGAAGCTAGATAGGCCAAAATCGCAAAATTTACCACAGGTGTTGCCTACCGTGTCTCGCCCTAAAGGTCACATATTATGCAAAATACACTTTTTTCACAAAAAAAAAGTTTACCCCAGTTTGTCTAGAGACAAGTTTTCCTATCTTTTTGCTCACTCTATTTATATCCCTTAAGGTAGGCTAAATAACAAAACACTTCCGTGTATAATGCAAAACAATCCATCACTGACTTCAAACAACAACTGAAGATCATATGACTTTAATCGCTTACTGCAGTACTGTTGCGTTTGACTGCATTCGTTTTAGCTGTCTGTGTGTGTGTGTGTGTGTGTGTGTGTGTGTGTGTGTGTGTGTGTGTGTGTGTAGTTAGACAGACTGACAGCTAGACTGATAGGGGTAGATTGACAGGGAGCCGTACTCTGGCAGCTGGTTCAGATGAAATTACAGGAAATGTTACTATAAAAAAAACTTCTTTGTCGTTTGTATCTTGCGTCAGATCTTCACAGCAATGCAACCGCAGCTTTTCCGGTATGACACCTTTGACTGTCGGCATGACAGAATGTTCATCCAGACAGCAGTAGTGAAGAAATGGAAAACATCACATGATCCCTTACTCCTGCCACTCAGTGAAAAGGACAGAGTGACATTGGGGGCGACTGTCCAAGTTAGTAGGGACTTTCCAGGTACATGTCAGTGAAACAGTCCAGTTTGGATAGGTGTTTAATGGTTTATTAAAGTGACAGAGAGAACACAATAAACACACACCATACACACTACAATCAGGCACATACAAACATAGCAACTGTTACCACATGCATTAGGCACAGAGCAATATTCCATATGATTGCATATATTGTTTGGGCAGCCTATGAGAAACACTTGGGGTTGACTTCTTAATAGTGTACTGCAGCGACATATTGAATGATTGTCTGTTTACAAATGATTTATGACATTGGTTTGTGGCAGTGCAAAAGAACACTCCATTTATTTATCTTTTTATTTTTTTTATATATACAGTATATATTTTATTTTTTGGGTGTATTTCTCTTTATTAGACAGATTTGGAGAGACAGAGTTGAAATGGGGCAAAGAGGGGAGGACATGCAGATAACCGGCCACAGGTCTGCTGGGATGAGGACTGAGCCTCTGACTCCAACACTGTTTACCAGTGCAGGCTTCTCCCTCCTCAAGTATATGGCCTGCTTGCATTGCATGGCTTTGCTCACCTTTGAAGTTCTACAGAGATTAGCTCCAGCTATGGGGAAAAAAAGCCTTTGTTTCTATGGTTGCCCACTTTCCTCTGCACATTTCCTAAGGTGTACAAACATGCTCCAGGTAGAGGGTTCTCACTAGGTTTCATGGCTTCAGGTGAGGTTGGTTTGGCCCTCATCATTCCCCCGTTTCTCTGCATGCCGGTGGAGAGATAAAAGAGAGCAAGCTTTTTTTCCATTGTTTACATGTGGGCACTGGATTGGGGAATGGGGCTTGTGACATGCGCATTTATCTTCAGTTATAGCTTCTTGAAAGCACAGGCTCTGGATCTTCTCCCCAGGCCCCCCCTTCAGCTTTCCAGACAGCAGACTCATGCTCCACACAACTACAAAGGTGAGAGCGTCAGTGCCATGCCCAACAGGCAAAAAAAAAGGAGCAATGCAACAAATCACAATTCAAAGCTGCGGAAATGAGTGTATATGTGCCACGTGAGATACACCAGAACACCCACCTACTCCCTTAATCTTCATGCACATCACACTGCCGTGGAATGTCCTCCTAATTTCTTTGGCACCTGGGATAGTTGAGCAAAAGCTTTTAAGAGGGGAAATTGGAACCCGCGCTGAAGTGGTCTTGGCAGGTTAGTTAGTTTCCTTGTGTTTTTCTTGCTAGATGTGGGGGCTATTATCTGTAACCTATCCTACCCTCATGCATTCACAGCTGAGGATGTTTAACAATTTTGCCAATGTGGACGTGTACAGACACACACACACACACGCATGCACACGCGCGTGCACACACACACACACACGCACACACAGACTGGACGTGAGAGAAACAGTAGCTGAACATTGTTTGTTTTGAACCTGTTTGAGGGTGGAGATGATTCAGGTGAAGGCAGGTATGTTGTCAGTGCAACATTGGAAACATATTCATCCACCTATAATCTCAACAGGTATTAAAAGCTATTTCAGGCGTCTTAAGTGTTCATGTGAAACTTGCCTGTCCTCCTTATGACATGTCACTGTCATCTGTGACCTAGTGAAACTTTTCAAAGTAAAATGAAAAGGTCTTGTCTATCAGCAATTGACAGATAGTGGGGAGATTATTTGTAGTGATATTTGTACATACTTTTTTTATGCCGATTTTTCAGAAATAGTTACATTTGACAATTATTATGCTTTCAAAAAGTATGTATGCATTGATAATAATTTAACGAAAAAACACATTATTTGTAGAGCTCTTCAATTGAAGTTATGCAGTCATGTACAACATCAGAGCAAAAAAATACACACCAGACTTCTCTGCAGCCCTGCATCTGTTCCCTAAGCTACCAATGTCAGCATGCTAACATTGACTATACTAAAACACTAATGTAAATCGGCTGATGTTTACCATATTCATCCTCTCAGTCTAGCCTCTGAGTAGCCTGGCTCCGCCCGCCCGCCTACTTCCGGCCAAATTTTATTTTCCCTTCAGTAGTCAGTCTGGGTGTACAGCCCATTTCCCAGTTTTGCCGGAGATTCGACAGCCGGTCCAATCAGCGAACAGAGCGAGTGGCTGAGAGCGATGACGTCGAAGTCGCGCTCCAGTTTCAGTTGCCAGAAGCCGGCTCATGACACACGTGACGACCAAAGGTTATGCGATTGGTTGGCTAATCCAGAGTGGCACTGGGCAGATCCAATAGTTTTAAACTTTAACAGGCACCCGCCTCCATGAGTGAACGTTTGCCAATTACAGCACTGCCAGACCTTCTGTACAAATGAAATTAAGTACGATGGTCTGGTAGCACCAGGCTAGCCTCTGAGCATGCTAAGATGAAATAATTAGCAGTATAGTCAAAAGCTTAGCTCCAGGTTGAAGGCAGTGCCATTCATGTTGCAGGTATGAGCGATACAAGAGACTATTGTTCAACAAACACAATCTTGGTTTAAAGTAACACATATATCGGTTTTGAGTAAAACCTTCAGAAACACTCACTCAATAGAAAGAAAATGTACTCTCAAATCGAATAAAAATGTAATTAGTTTATATAACTGTGGAAACTAAGGCATTTTGGCTGCACTTGACACTATCCAATATCTAATAGTAAACTTGATTAACCCAACTGAGGTCCAATCAAATGTCAGATAAACCATGTTGTCAGTACAGGGGGAAGGACTCTTAAATGGTCTCTGTTTTCTCAGTGATTGACAGCAGTCCTGGTGACAAGAAGCACTCATCTGGCACACAGAAGACTATATCCAGATGTTTATATTTTGGTGCTAATTATAACAGCTGTGACATTTGATTTATTTTTGGTTTGGGATGGAGATATCTTATTCTTTTTTGTTCATAAGCCTTAATTCATTTAGCTGATTTATCTAACGTTCATCCTCCCCCCTTCCATCTGCACACTGTCATTCCACTGCACAGTTCACATCACAAGAACTGTAACGTGACAGCCAACTGACGGCTTATTAAACAGAATTAGCTAGGTTGCAACAACAACAACAAAACAGTGAATCGCAATGCATTTTGGTCCGCCCTGCATTGTTTTTCTTTCTCATGGCTATTTTCAAAAGGGAAATAATTGACTCAAAATGTAGTTACTGCACTGCACTGTATTTTCTTTTATTTGCTGTAGCCGCATATATTACCAAGATATACTAATATGCTTTAGATTGTTCTTATAGAAACATGATCATGAGGTGGTTGAGAGCATACACAATACACAATACAGATTCCCTGCCTACCTCCTGCATACACGTATGGCATGAAATAATTTAGTTATTTTAGATTTGATTAAACTATCTTTTATTTTATTTATATGTTCTTTTATAATGTACAACTGAGTCTTCGGGACAAGTTAAATAAAAAATAAAAAAATATTTAAGTCGTTATATTATCAGAATAAAGCCGTAACTTTAGGCTGTGTGTTATTTGAGGGAATAAATATTGTCTGTTCTCCTGCATTAAGATGGGAAACATGGAGCATATTGTGAAGTTATAGTTTTCATATAAGGAAATGCTTAATGTTTTGCCAAATCGGGACTAAGTTATAATGAATTGCTCTTGACAGTGGGTGACATGGAAGCTGCCATTGGTGACTGCTCTCTCGCCATCAATTTGTAGTCAACCGGTAATATGTTTTATAATTTTCACATTAATTTCCAACTTAATTCTCTCAATTGTATTTAGTAATATTTCCTCGACGTGACTGTGTAAATAAAATATTGTTTCACTACATTTCTTCTCGGTGGCGAAGCAGATAGACAACTATGGAAACTACAATGGAAGTTATTATGCCACTCTAGACTACTTCCTGCAGAAACCCCCTTTGATTGTGTATTGTTCACTCTCTTCCTCATTTCAAAACACAACGTCCATTCATTATCAATTGGCAGTTGGTATTCAACTGTTGCGATGAAGACAATGTCTTTGTGCTTTAAAGGTTGGGGTTCAACAAAAAGCAGTGTGTTCAAGCACTTAAAGATATGTTTTTTGTTTTAGAGCTAGGCTAATTTTCACATTAGCCTCTGTGTTGTACTAAAACTTAATTGTCAAGACAGCGTCGCAGACAAATGAAAGTTAAAGGAGAGGTAATGAGGACAAAGTAAGTGGTGTTGAAATGCACTTGTGTCTTCTGGGGCCGTAATGTTTACATTACAGAAAACATGTACTAGAAACGACTGTTTTACTTTGTAGCGCCATGTTTTTTTTTAGCATGGAAAAGTGTGAACTATACTTTTACTGTTTTCACTAGTTCAGATTTAGACAAAGACAGGAAGGCTGCGCTCTCACAGACAAGTGAAGTCACGAGAAAGTATGAAAACGGGGAAAAAAGAATTCCCCTGGGGTGAGCGCCGGGGATTCTTACGGCTTTCAATCATCCACAACCATAATTGGTTCAAACTGAGGAGCAATCATTTCACACTTGCAGTCAAATGTATCTTTGAACTCGGGAGTCGTGTGCTGACGGGAGTTGCATTCTTCTCTCTTGTGTTTGCTCTGTGTTTTGCATACCTTGTCTGCCTAAGCTTAAAGGAACCAAATGCTTGAACACGCTGTTATTAAGCCAGGGCCTGGTACAAGATAAGAGCTTATACAGTAAAGACAGTGGCTCTTGCTTTTTCCACACAGGTGAGTCCATGTGTTACCCTCTGGCACTCTTTACATAGCAACGGCCATCATGCCAAAAAGTCAAAACAGTCAGACAATTGCCAAAGCGCCCTCCCATATTGCAAAATTCCCCGCCCACAGACACACACACGCACACAACACACACACATGCACACACACACACACACACACACACACACACACACACACACACACACACACACACACACACAATCATATCACACGCTCTTTCCCTTTGTGTGTCTTTCAATTTTTCTTTCAGCCAATTGTGATCATAAGCGTAGCAGCGTAGCTATCCAGCTTGCTGCTTGACTGGTTGGTTTGCCCTCCACTGACAGCTCCACTTTTTCTCCCCCACTGAATGTTATCTGCACAGCTGTGTTAGCCTACATTCATCCCATCAACAATAAGTGAGGCTCTCGTAGACTGTTAAAAAAAAAAAATACAAGGAACAAAAGCATCTTTTGTACCTGCTGTCTGTCCTTTCACTGGTTTATTGAAAAAAGAAGGCTTACCTCATTTTCTATTAATTACATGAAAACAATAATTTTGTAGCCAAAGATGGGCTCTTCTCCCCCTTGGCAATTGTAGAGCCACTTAAAGCGTTCTTTAATCTCCGTTATGAACAGGAGAACAATGAAGCTGCTGTGCTGCGATGCAGGGTAGAAGAGAGAAAAAAAAATATTTGAATAATAGTGGGATAATAGGCGAGCAGTTTGGCATTGACTGGTTACGAATATCTAACGATCTTGAATAAACTTGGTTCTTTGTTACGATGAAAGCAATAATACATTGTGTGAATGGATCCATGTATTGTGCCCTCGTACGTGTGTGTGTGTGTGTGCGTGTGTGTGCGTGCGTGTGCTTGATGGTGTAATTGTGCCCGACGTTGCATTGAAACTACGTAATAATGCTCAACAGCCGTGTTAAGCATTGTCCTTAATCCTTGTAACAGGAGCTGTGTCTTGCAAACAATTTAGTTCCCCCTATTTGATAATGGGCCTGCTTTACATAGAAGGCCAAAACTATAGGATGGGGGTCCAGCAGTCTTCAGTAGGCAGTAGCTTCCACCATTTGACACTTTTGACTCTTATTTGAAGTATAGGAGGTAGCAACAGCATGTTCCTTTCACTTAAAAACAACAACAACTAATGAGCAAGATTTTAATGTGTGATTATCTAAGGAGTAGAACACTGAGCTTCTACTTAGTGTACCGCCAAATAATCAGTGTTAATTCAAGTTGCTGAGTGTTCAAATGAAAATGCCTAGTGCTGGTGCAAGTACACAACCATCAGAGTTCATTTAGTTTTTGAACAGCTGCCAGGTATAACGGCTTTCTGAGGCAGATAAACAAGACTCCAATTAACACTTGTCAACACCAAATGATCATAGCTGAAGACTGTGTTTATTAACACATTAAAGTTGCATCGACTCTGTAATTAGAATAGCTTACGGGGTTGCTTCATTTTTTAAAACTTAATCCGACTCATAGATTTGAAACGTGGTGTGGTGCGTGCTCATTATACATTACATAATGCGGTTCAGCCAGAACATTGTTCAAACCCATAGAACTCCATGTTAAATGCCAATGGCGATACCAAAGTTCCTAAAGATACCAAATGTGACATGGAGAATATACCAGTTTCCAGAAAAGGTCATACTGTGTGAAATGAGATTTAAAAAAAAAATGTGCACGTTACTTGCATGTTAATTCAATAATTCAGTAGGCCTACTATATTTTTTAAATGGGACATTATTGGTTCAACATTACATTTCTATAAAGCTGGGAAAACTGGAAAGAGACATATTTTCAAAGTTATGGTATTCGTGGGCCAAGATATCCTGACTTTTATTCGGGAATATGGGTCCAAGTACCAAGAACGCTGTATCCTACATTTCCCATAATGCCACTCCATTGCATCTTTGGCTAGACACCTCCAGTTTCTAACAGAGGCTTTCTGTAAAATAAATAAAACTGCCATCTCAATTGCAATGCAAGATGAATACATCAACGTCATATATTCGGGGGTTATGTTGCCGGACTTGCAAATCATGCAGACATTATATTACTGTGTTCAATGAGTGTCAGCCCACACCTTGTTTATTGTTTCATATTCATATTACTCTGCACAGAAACCCTGAAACATTTCTTTATAGTGTTGCAGGCGGAGAGAAAAAAAAATCAATATTAATGAATGAATAAATCTTTATAAATGCAGAATTGCTCCGTCCCAATGTCATTGCATACATTTTGTTGAGGCTGTTGACTCATGGCCACTTTAGCAGTGGTGATATTTGTGTTGTGACTTATCCACTTAAAGCTGCATAATGAAATCAAGCTGAGCACTGAGCCAAAGTCTTCTGATCCAGGAACACAGGGGAGTGGACACATGTGTCACAAACCTCATCCATCCAGTCAAGTGGGATGATGTTCATTCAAACAGATTCTCAAAAAAGCTGATCTCTACTGGAAAGTACTTCATTTAATGTCAAAGAGGTATTATGACTCAAGACTTAACTAGACTCCCAGTTCTTCTTGCCTCTATGAGCCATGCGTGGTTTGTGACAACAGTAAACACTCTGAGTCATCCCTCTCTCTATGGGCAGATTTAGTATCACATCTGTGTTTGTGTGTGTTCCCACGTTCCCAAAAGTCCCCCAAAACACCATAAAGACACTTTTACAAGGTGACGAGTGTGTGACTGTGGCTTTGCACTAACTAAAGTTGCCAACACCAAAAATATGAAGGTGTGCCTACAGTATGTATAGTGACGGTAGCCCCATGCCTCCCATCAGATAACACACACAGTCACAGTCACATACTGTATCCATCCCCCCCCCCCTGCTTGCAGTTGGCATTCTCCAGCACTTGGGGTTGAGTTTAATATATGAGACAGTTCCATGGCTTTGACACTGTTATCAGAAATGAGCTGGGTGGGACTCTTTACTTCAGTAGCGGTTGATAGTAATGAAAGTAAACTGCCTCCTATTGTGGGAAATTTAACGTCTTGGCAGATGAAAGTCAAAGTGTGTGTGTGTGTGTGTGTGTGTTGGCGTGAATCAGGGGGAGTAAGTCAGACAGCCGGGCTCGGTTGGTCTTGATCCCACTCTGTAGTTTGCTGCTGTTTAGTCTCAGAGGAAGATGACTGGGTCTGCTTTGCTTTCTGAACGGCTTGAAGCATGTCACAACCTCCAGGGCTGGGGGTGAGACACTTGTTTCTTTGTGTAATGAAAAGGCTGGTGAAATGTTTTGTGGAGTACTGCTTTTATTTTTTTGGAAAAAATGGACACTGGTAGAATCAAAATACATAGGCCTTCCATATACTGTAAATACATAAAATGACTCCAAGATGAACTGAACATATTTTGGAGGTCATAGTTCAAAGGTCAAGATCACTGTGACCTCATGCCTCAAGAACGCAATACCTCGTGAACACTTTGAGGGATTTTCTGCAAAGTTTGCACAGATGTCCACTCTGACTCAAGCGTGAACTGAAAGGTCCCTGCAACCTTACATATAGTCAGCTCACAGTTACCTTTTACCATGTCATAGCTTCTTAGGAGCACTTCTTTACCTTCTTTACAACATTGCCTACCGACACTGTACTTGAATTGTCCTGCAATCGTATGCCCAATTGGTATTTCTAGTTTAACCTCTAGAAAATGAAGCAACCGTGGCAGACAAAGTTGGCATTGTTTCCCAATAAACAAAATGTCACCTCTTTTAGGCCTTTCACACCGCAGCAAAATCGGAGCCGGTTCTGGGCTAGTTCGGAGCTAGAGACAGTGTTTTGGTTTCACAACGCCAAAGAACCGGCTACGGCCTGTAAAAACCGGTTCAACTCAAACACCAGGATTGAGCAGGGTCTAAATCAAGAACTGCTTTTACGCCAGGGGCAGGGGGCGGGGTTTTCCTTACCTTCATGGAGGGATTATCCTGACCAACCAGACCAACTCAAAGCTTAAACCTCATGCCAGCCATATTTAAAAACACCGCTACTACGAGACGTAAACATAACATAATTACCGAACGTAGCGATCAAATTGACCGGCGAAAATACGCTGTATGGGTCCTGTTTGCAAAGTAGGGTGACCAGATCCCAATTCACCAGATGTGGGACAAAGACTACGTTTGTGCGGGACAATGTGCCGTTTTTTTAAGCAAAATAAACTTGTGTCACCACCGGTAATGCCAGAGACACGGCTTTCTATATTAAAAAACACTATCTTTAGATCAGTGCGCAGCAGTTAAGTTACTGTTAAACAAATAGAGCATTAAGGCTGCGGCTTCACATTAAAAGCATTTCACTGGCTTCACATTAGGATTTCACTGGACAAACGTGAGTTGGCTTTTATTTTGAAGTAACAGGAAAGTAAACCCACTGTGCCGAGTAGGGCGACACAGACAAACGGACACAGACAAACGGAGAGACGCACACTCACTCACACACACACACACACACACACAAACGGAGACATGTAAAAATAACGTATTCGCCGCTGTTGTTGTGCTTAAAGCTAGCGGTAGCTTTAGCGTTAGCCACAAGAGCAGCGGCTTCGGGCGACGTACACACACGTTTACAGTGACGTCATGATGTTGCTCTCTTGCCGGCTCCATGGCTGGCTCTGGTAGTTGTGAAACCAACCGGTTCATAACTGGGATAAGGCTGTAACCAGTTTTGAACTGGCCCCAGCACCAGCCCGGAACTGGCTCATGGTTCTTTTTGGTGTGAAAGGCCTATTTAAGAGTTTTAAAGCTCTAGTGATTTGTCGTTCCTCTCACTCACCCCACACACAAACCCCATGAGTGTTTTTCATTTCTTTGTTCTTCTCACTATTGGCATATTTGAACAGGTCACGCCACACCCCTGAATTCTCTCTTAACTCTTATTTGTCATGGCTCAGCTCTCCTTCCGTCCATCCACCTCCTCTTGTGTGTTTAAATGGAAATGTCCATCAGAAGACACACAGCAAAGAAGCCTTTTTATCCAGTCACACTGAATGTCATTGTGCTTTGACGAGTTACTGAATTACTCTTCATTAACCTCAATTGTAGCCAATGATCATCTACTATCCCCCCTCACTTCCACTACTATGTGCGTTTGGTACATTAATTAGTCCTGCTGCAGCCTGGTGTGTGCATACATGTGGGGAGCCCTATTCATAGGAAATAATATCTCTGTAGATTTGAAACATATTAATTCACCTAATCTCCACAGGTATTAAAAGCTATTTCAGGTGTCCTTCTGGTTTAAGGGTTCATGAGAAACCTGCCTGTCCTCCTTATTACATGTCACAGTCATCCGTGACCTAGTAAAACAAAGTCAAATACAAAAGTCTTGTGTAGGCAAATGACATATTATTTTTATTTTTTACACTAGGTTGTACAATTAGCTTGTAAAACAATCAATATTGTATTAATAATAACAAGAAAAGGCAAACTCGATTTACAGAGCTCTAAACCTGAAGTTACATAGACATTCACGTAAAAGCAAAACAGAGACACATGTGTTCAGAATCACAAGACTAATCTACATCCACGTGTCTGTGCTTTGAGCCACATACTAATGTCAGCATGCCAACATGCTAATACACTGATGTTAATCAGGTAATGTTTACCATATTCATCATCTTAGATTAGTTTATTAACATGCTGCAATTAAACAATAAGCAGTAAATACAGAGCAGAGCTCAGCAGGTTGAGGGCAATGTCATTAGTTTCGCAGGTATTTGCGATATAGTAAATAAAAAAAATACAACCCTTTAGTAGAGAATCTTGATCAACAAATGCCATATTCGTTTAAACATTTTATTTTATCCCATCTGAATGAGAGTAAAACCTCCTGTGAGACTGGCACATTGACTAAAATGTCCTGTTAGTCAATGCAAAGTGGCAAACAGGAAGCTTGTTGTTTTGACTGGGAAACATCTTGTCTTTTGTCTATACTTTGGTTTCCCCCAGTCCAGATAAGGAGTAAACACTGGTTGACAATCAGTTTTTCGTGAGCCTTTGTCTCTCTCTCTCTGTCTCTCTCCTTCAGATCCAGACAAGGGACAGGAGATGCTGCTGTGTGTGTGTGTGTGTGTGTGTGTGTGTGTGTGTGTGTGTGTGTGTGTGTGTGTGTGTGTGTGTGTGTGCGTGTGCGTCCTCCTGTGTGTGTCTCTGTGTGTCGAGTGAGCCACTGACTGATAGCTCACATGTGTTTTAAGGTGTCGGCGTGTGCGCCTTCCAAACAAACAAGCCAGGTTGACAGCAAGCGTTAACAAGTCCAAACCACAAAACACTATTTAACCGTGTTGCCTTTTTTTCTCTTTCCTTTGAGACTGGCTCCAAGTCAAATTGAAATGATCAGATGTTCAATGTACAAGTTCTGTAATTTCATAACGATGGGTCGCTGAAATCTATATTTAATTATGTGGCACGGATGGGGGCCAGAATCTAACCACACACACACACACACACACACACACACACACACACACACACACACACACTCAAGCGGGGCGGTGCTGTGTTTTCATTTCATTGTTGTTTTAATAGTCCTGAGTTGTAAATAATTAACTGAGAGGCTCAACATGATAAAAGTCTCTCTCATTATATTTCAAATGAGTAAAACACAACCAAACATAAGACAATAGGTGGTTAAGCAGAGGTCTAGGGGACAACAGAGCGACCACAGGAAAAAGTGCACAGAGAGGCAAACAATGCCGTGGATGAGACGGTCCTGCATGGCTTCCATTGAAAAGCGTCAGAGAAACGGTTGTGTGCTATTCTTTAAAAGAGATTTGATTAGCCTTTAGCAACCCATGAACTTTTCCCCCTCCATTTCTTTCCCTCTGTTTTTCTTTCTCCTTTACTTTCCTTCTAGCATTGGACTCTGTTTATCTTTTTCATCTTCACTCTTCACTTTCATAAAAATAATACTTTTGCTGTGTGATGAAAGGTTGTCCCTGATGCGCTTTTAAGGCGAAACACTGCAGGTAAAAAGGCTACAATGTTGGATAAAGCCAGAGTTAAAATCTTGATTTCATTTGTATATTAGTATCCAAAGTTATCACATACAGACAAGGTTAAAGGCCTACTTCACCGGTTTGAATATGAAGGTGTATTGAATTCTGAGATCCTATGTAGTATAAATGTGCGAAAAAAATTGAAATCGCTTCATCCTAGCCTGAGAAAAGGCAGAAAGAGTGTTTTTTTAACCCTATATTTCTCTTTCTCGTGACATCACAGAAAGAGAAATATAGGGTTAAAAAATAACTTACTTTGTAAATATTACTGTGATGTCTTTTACTGTGACATCACAGTAATATTTACAAAGTACGTTTTTTTAACCCTATATTTCTCTTTCTGTGATGTCACGAGAAAGAGAAATATAGGGTTAAAAAAACACTCTTTCTGCCTTTTCTTAGGCTAGGATGAACCGATTTTAATTTTTTTTGCACATTTATACTACATAGGATCTCAGAATTCAATACACCTCCATATTCAAACCGGTGAAGTAGGCCTTTAAGTGAAATAAACACCTAAATGTACATTTTGGACATTTTGATTCATACTAGTATGAAAGAAGACATGTTATGGATGTAATATAGACACAAATCTCAAAATCGACCAGTGCTTAAAAAAAATGTTTTTGCCTGCAGTTTCTCACTTTAAAAAAAATAAAAATAAATCCCTCCAGAGTAAAGCCACAGATTCCTAGGAATTGGAGGGTGACGCATTGGGCCACCCCACCCAAGATATCAAGCCACTTCTAACATTTCTAAATTACAGTGACTACAGTGAAAACTATAGGAGAAATGTATCAGGAGATTACTAGATAAAGGGAAGGTAAAGCAGTTCTAACTGGATATAATAATGAATTATTTCCATGGGCTTCCAAAGATAATGGAAGCATATGTGTGCTTTTCATCTGCCCGTGTTTGCCTTAGCCTCACCCTGCCTTTGTGTGCGTTCCAAGTAAGAGCTGATATCTAGACACATTTCAGCACACTTACAACACATGAGTGAACTCTTTGTTTTTTCAAGGTACATACTTGAGTCAAAGTCAAACAGCAGTGTAACAGCCGATTAAGATATGTATGATCGGGGGGGCTGTTTTATTTGGCAAACAAGAAATGGCTGTACAATTGTGCTACAGCCTAGATGTTCATTAATCATACAATCTAAGGAGTAACACAGCCTTTATGAATGCTCTCTGTCTGTCTGTATGTGTGTGAGTGAGTGAGCATTTTCATGCTGGTGGTTATAAGTGTGTGTGTGTGTGTGTGTGAGGCGGATTTCAAGTTCCCTATTGACCAGTTCTTTAAAAAACAATTAAAAAAGCAACATTTGATTAATATTCTGATAAAAGACCTTTAACGTAAATTAACTATTTTTTTACCATAATTATAATTCAACACATGGTCAACGTCGACTGATAGTCCACTTGTGTGTGTGTGTGTGTGTGTGTGTGTGGGCATGTATTACTCATGTTTGCGGGGCATTTTTCTGTTTACACAGTGATAATGTGGGGCACTTTCCTTTTGGGGACAGAATGGAAGTCCCCATAACGTAATAATTACATTTTAGGGTGAGGACTTGCTTTAAGGTAAGGGTAGACTTAGGTTAAGGTAAGGCTTAGGCCAGTAGTGGTTATGGTTAAGGAAAGTCTTCAGGAAATCAATGTAAGTACATGAAACATCCCCATAGTGTGCATGTGTGTGTGCATTCTTGTTTTGAGTATCTAAATATGAATAGCCTATGTCTGTGTGTCACATGCTGGTGCTTGCAGAAGAATGAGAGATTAATCTGCACCGCTTTGTAGGTAATTTAGATGTCAGGCTCTCTTCTTTTTCTTCTGCCCCTTTTCCCCCTCTTGAGTAGTGTGTGAAAAGACCTCCCTCCTCTCCTTTAATCTGGGGCCCGCTCCGCATAGCAGCGTTGGCCCTGCTGTATTTCAAAGTGTCCGCCCGGTGATGTATAGGGACTGATCAGGGAGTAATAAGAAGCAGAGCAGACCTACAAAAGGAGTTGTCTAGCTCTGCACTCTGTACCGCTATAATACGGCAAAAACATTAGCTAATAAGAAATAATAAAAACCTATTAAGAGTTTATTTCCATGTGGATAAACACAGTGGTCCCAGTTTTGATTAAGTAGACAAAAGGGAAAAAGGAAATTGCTCTGAAAACAACACAATGCTAGATAAGCATCTGGGTTTTGATCCACTATATGATAAGCCCAATGAGTACTTCCTTTTGAAATCTGGATATTATTAATTAATCACAGTAAGTACTCTAAGTCCTACTTTTTATTTTTAAACATGAAGGAAAGTGAAACAAAAATTAAGGTCAGTGCTCAAACATCTGATCAGCCATTCTAACTGGAAGGGGGGGGGGACTTCCCGTCTAGTCTTTTATGCTTGATGAGTACTGTTGTAGCTATCACTGGCTGCCATCTGTGGTCAACATTCATAGTTTTGGGATTTGTTGTTCAAAGATAAACAGGCAATGAGTAAGACGGAGAGTCAGCACTGCCCTCCAAACGCAAACATAACCATTGTGCCTTTGTGGGACCGCCGTCACAATGATGTGGCAGGTAGACAATACACCTTGGTGATGAATCGTGCACCTTTAACACGCTGTTATTGTGAAGAGTGTTGTTGTGGTTGTATGTCAGACAGATGTACACAGATGTAGCCATAATAGGAATCCAACTATTCTAAAAGGAATAGATACATGACGATACATGATATCATAATGTGAATTTTAGACACCTGTACACTTAGGACAAAAATTTGCTCAGGATTTGATGGTAGACATATGTTGAACACAGCATGGAAAAACACAATGAGCAGTCAAACAAGTTTTCACCCTCATAACATTAAGATTTGGTCAAACTGAGGCAAACATATTTTAGGTAAACTCTTACATGATTGCTGTTTTCTTGTTCTTGGTCTGTTGAAATCATGGACTGATGTCCTTGTGTACTCACATCTGTAACTAAGCACATCATTTGAGTTAGTCAATTCCATTTGCAGTGACTTCATATATCTATTTATCCCTCACTCAGCCACACTCATCTTCAACCGCATTGGTTGAAGAATTTTCTTTGAACAAATTGTCTTTCATGAGTGTGGTTCTTTAACTGCAAATGTGACATTTTAACTCAACCACTGCATCTTCCTTATGGTCACATGTATGCAAACATTCGCTGCTGAAACTCCTCGCAAACTGCAAACTTACACATTATACATTATATCCACAGTATGACCATGTGTAGCATACTGTGTCAGCTTGTACATGTGCACCAGCCTTTGATCATTTGATTAGTGCACACACACACACACACACACACACACACACGCGCGCGCATTCATGTACGCACGCACACACACACACACACCATGGACTATCTATTCAAACGATTAGCTGTTTTTCCTCAGGCGGCCCTGTTATCTGCAGGGCTGGTACACCGCTCTGGCCTGAGCTGCGCAAAAGCCGGAAAACACTGGGTCACCTCTCACCCCCGCCAGTCTCTATCTGTACTGGCTCAGAGCTGGTGTGAAAATATTTCACCTGAGAGAGAAAACAAGGTTATTACAGAGCCACAGGATGGGCTAAGTTATTCTTCTGGCCTGGAAGAACAATAATGTCGTGGCCTCGCATGAAGAGAATTTGCTGCCAGGATTCAGGAGGAAAATAAAAAACTGTTAATATGTCAGTGTGTGTGTGTGTGTGTGTGTGTGTGTGTGTGTGTGTGTCTGAGAGTGTGTTAGTGTGGAGAAAAGTTATTTTATCCATCACATGGAAAGAAAATGTCAAGCCATTGGGGAGTGAGAGAGGAGCAGATAAAAAAAGATGTACAGACCGGTGGAAGTTTGAGATAAGTGCCATGTTGGAGTGATTTGTGAAGGGGGAAAGGGCAGAAAAAGAAAAATTAAAAGATTTGAAAAACAGACATACTGACAGACAGACAGACAGACAGACAGACAAGCAGACTATACAGTGCAGCAGTTTATTGTAATGACCATGTAGACATCTGGAAACAAGAATATGGAATTAAAAATATCTTGATTAATATCATATGATTATACTCGTAAAAAAAAAATAGAAGCCTGGATCCACCTAGCAATTAGCTCTGCGTTGGTGTGAAAATTACCCCCAAACAATTTAGGGTGGAGGGTGGAAGCGCTGTGCCTGTGGTATGTGGAGCGCCGTGCTTGCTCGTCTGTCATACTCACTGAAATGACTGACATGGTTTCCATGGAGGATAAACAAACGGATTCCTCTTCAACCATCATTAGGAATGAGCCTGTGACGTTGTGTTATGACATGTGCAGCTCTCTCTTCCTGCCTCCCAGACAACAGGAGCGCTGGGAACCCTGGGAAATTATGGCCGGTCAGCACATCTGTAAGTGGAAAAAAAAGAGTGGACCCATTGTTATGTCAATCACTTTGGCACGGAGAGCTCTCACACTTGAATTTAACGATATTTTAATGTCAACGTACTCTAGTGTTTGTTCATCTACTCTAGCTAACTACAATTCCTCATGTGGGGCAACCATAAGTGAAGGGATGCTGTTTAAAGCTCCGATATTATACACTTTTCGGTACTATTATACACCATATTATATGGTCTTAGTGGTCCCTAATACGTTTTTCTTTAACCCTCTGAACCCTAGGGCTATTTTGGCCGTTTTGCATACTTTTGACCAATCCTTACTAAACTACAGTAAGAAATGTTTATCATGCCAAAGTTTGGTATCTTTTTGTTCAAAACACTCTAACCTATATGACCTGATAGTTATTTCTTTAATTTTGACATGTTAAATTATCATTTTGGACCAAAAACAACATGATAAATGTAAAAACAAATTAAAAAATATATTATTGCTACCAAGGGTAACTCAAACAGTCATATTGCATTTTTTTGAACGCTGAAAATAAATACATGGAATGTTTTTATGGTAATTTAAAAGTTTGATTGAAGTGGCATCAACCTTCATGCAAATTTTATGAACAAATAGCAGGTGAATACATAGGCGTTTTCCCCAGATTCCTCAAAGTTCTGTCAATCATGACACAGAGGGCACATACAAAAATGTTAAGCTTGCTGTGTTTGGTATATTTTGTTTCAGTAAAACTTCACCTACATTACCTGCCAGTTCTTTTTTCAATTTGACATAATATTTGAACATTATGGATCCAAACCACAAAAAAAAGGAAAAAAAACATGTTTTTTTCATATATGCCTTTTTATTAAAAAAAGCTAGGCCTAGATAGACCTATATAATAAAACATACAGTGTATGGATACATATATAACATGTATATGTAAAGAACAGATTATTAGGCTACTGTGTCTGTAGGCTACACGTTATGAAGGCTGGCTGCTGTGTGTGTACTCAGTGCTTCAGTCAGACAACAATGGCTTTAGAGCCTACATAGTCATACTTTAACTGAGGATGAACTGTCCTCCTCCTTCACGTCAAAGAACAAGCTGATAGCTTGACTCACGTTCAAAGTTTTCTTCAATATGACTAAAACATTCTCAGTAGTCTATCATCAAACCTCTCAGTACCTCTCAATCTTCCTCCTGTCAATTTTGTTAGCTAGCAGCCTCGTCTCTCTCTCGCATAGAGAGACTCTCCCACAGCTCCCGCCCCCTGTCACTCTTCTTCTTTGTCTCTTTTGGTGTAGCTTCGTATCACTCCGCCAACCCCTGTCCCTCCTCCTCTCTTCCCTGGTAAATGCAGCCTGTTGAGTAGGAACTAGTTTCCGGCATCATTTTCTGATCGTAAAATGACAAAATAATGGCCGCGACCATCGAATTCTCATACTTTTGAGCCCGCGAAAATAAAATATATATGTATCAACTTCAAACCATTATATCTCTGGTTATACTGGGTCAATTTAAATGAAACAAATACTGGCATATAGCTTTAAGCCAGTACTTTTGACACACCCCGTCGGCGAAGTTGTCCCCGCTTTAGTTTCTATGCTGCGTCGGATCGAAGGTGATCACGTGATCAGCACGTCAAGTAACGCAATGCTGCGGGCTCCGAGTTGGAAGGGTTAATTGTTTGCTGAAAAAAACTTTCAGATACTACTTTCACATTCGAAATATCAACCGCCTCCGCCCGTCACTCACTCCCAACAGCGCCGCTATCTTGGTCCACTCTCTAGTCACCTCACGCCTGGATTACTGCAACTCCCTTCTGTTCGGACTCCCCCACAAACTCCTCCATAAGCTCCAGCTGGTCCAAAACGCTGCTGCACGTATCATCACCAAAACCTCTGCCATCTGTCACATCACCCCCATCCTGCACCAACTTCACTGGCTCCCTATCAAACACCGTATCGAATATAAGATCCTCCTCAATACATTCAATGCCATACATAACCTCGCCCCCCCATATCTGTCTGACCTCATCCAAATCAATACTCCCACCCGGTCACTTAGATCCGCCTCCTCCATCAACCTACACGTCCCCCCAGCTCGTCTGTCCACCATGGGGGCTCGAGCTTTCAGCCGCTCCGCCCCACGCCTCTGGAACAGCCTTCCCCCGGACATCAGAAATATGGACTCACCTCTCACCTTCAAATCCCACCTCAAAACACACTTATTTAGGCAGGCATACTCACCCATGGACTGAAAATCTGCTGCAAGCTCTGTGCTTTTTAAACTTGTTTTAATTGTGTTTTTGCCTTTTTTATGCATGTTAGGCGACCTTGAGTGCCTTGAAAGGCGCCATATAAAATAAATGTATTATTATTATTATTATAATTTATTGTACTATGCTGATGTTCAGCTAATCTCACAATGGCCTATTTTTTTAAAAGCGCTGCAGCTCCCCTCGTAAATATACAATCTTTGACCTGCCCCCGCCCCCTGTCCGGAAGCGAAGCCAGATACGCCTCGCCCTCTGTCTGTCAGGGCCGTGGACCAATACGAAATAGGGGTGTGGGCTGCACAGTGGAAGCTTCTGGCTTTCCAGTTTGTGAGGTCAGAAAAGGGGAAAATTCTGACTGGAGTATATTGGGGGGGAGGGGTGGGGGTTTCAGAAAGGGGGAGAGTGAGAACAGGAGAGATTGTTATTTTTTTTATATTTTGGCAGTCTCTAGGCACACCGTGGACCCATGGATATGTTAGAACACATTTAAAAAGTGCATTTAGCATAATATGTGACCTTTAAGGCAAGACAATGCAGGGGAAGAGGGTAAATAGTTTAACTTTCAGATATCATCATGACACTTTGGCTGTTGACACAATATAAGTGTCAACAGTTTTCACAGTACCGATTTTGGATACCTTCTTCTTTCATTTTATAAATCAAAAAATACTATGTACGGTTCATAATATGCATTTTTCTGCACTTTTCAATAATTAATTGGATCATAAATCACACAATTAACAACATATAAACAAATCATTGTGTGATAACCTCCAGAATACTGCTAAAATGATTATGGAAAGTGTAGTAGATGTAAGTACTTTAGAAGTTGAGATTTTAGGTTAAGAGAATTAAAACTAACTAATGTTAAGATAATTGCGGTTAAAGATGGTTGTATGATAGAAATATACAGATGAAACATTTACAGTTTAGTCAAATAAACACATAAATGTACATGTTGCACCTTTTATTTATATTTATATGACAGAAGACAAGTTATGGAAAACAAATGAAAAAAAAAACACAACGTTTTTGCCTATCCCGTATTGCCCTAAACTGAAAATGTATGAAAATATACTTAAAAACAGTTGTAATAATACAGAACATACAGCAGGGCTGTACGCTTATTTTTTTAGGTGGTAGCACTGGTGCTAGCAAGCAAAAAGAATCAGTAGCACAAAAATAAATTCAGTAGCACACAAAGTATGATCGAAAACTTGCATAACCTTAACCCATGCATTTCGCTCTAATTACCTTTTAGCCTGTCATCTTGGTCTCATTTGAAATTCTCAATTAATGTCATATCCTAGTGTGTGCAGTAATAATTGTAGAACAATTAATATGGGTGCACTGATTGTAATTTAGACAAAATAATCTAACCTGCCAATTGCAATTTTTTGCTGATTCACAATTATTTCTCCCCATAAAATTAATATCTATATATGTTTTGTATATACATATCATTATTATATTCAAAATAATAAACAGTTTTGGTAAATGTCCTTCTGTTAATTAAAACCTAACTTTAAAACATATAGCCTATTAAATAAATAAGTATACATATTGGTACAATTTAGGATAAGTTAAATAGGTTGTTGTGAATGTGTTGGGAGTAGTTCTTCAGTGGCTTCAGTTATTTCAAACTTTGTTTACATAGACTACTGTTGTTGACTGCTCTCTGCAGCTGAAGCAGTTGCAGGGCTGTAAAGCGCAAACTTCCTGCTCTTACCGGCTTCAAAAAAAGTCAACTCACGTTTGGCTAGTAACAGGCTTTTAATGTGAAGGCGCACAGGAAATGTTCTGTTTGCACACGCGCTAACTTAACTGCGTGCCGTCTCCTTTCGGTTATTACCGTTGGTGAAGTGTATTAATCGCCGCACAAGCACAGGTCCCGAGCACACATCTTTCACCAGCCAAAGTGGAGGGTGGACTCAATAACTTACTCGCCTAAGACCACATTTACCCGAATTTGGCGAGTGTTAATGTAGAGCACTCTAAGCAGTGTTGTACAGCGCTCCTCTGTGTCTCAAACAGACAGCATCTGCTCATTAGCACTCGTGCGAGTGGACTAGTATTCATCATCGCACGTGATCAATTTCAGTAGCAAATGCAATCAAAACTGTCGCACTGTACAGCCCTGTACAGAATTACTTCATAGCCGACTTACAGGCATATGATCCACTAATGCTCTTATCAATAACGCCTGCAATGCTCTAATTGCTAGATCATACAATAATTGTATAATGCTCATACATACTGAACAGGGGGACTATACGTTTACCCTTTCAGCGATAACTATACAGGATGGGCCATCATGCTGTAAAAGCTTTGATTGTGCTTAAAGCTCTGATCTCCTATTAGTCTGGGTTTTAACGCTAATGCTATCCAGATTTCTGATCATCTGCTTCCTATCAGGCTTTTCGGTCTCATGCTGCTTTTGATTATATTGGAGATAGAGCGTTTACAAGGGACACCAGGGACCTGTTAATGAAATCCCTGTACACATGATTCTAACGCTGTCCAGGTTCCTGAAGGTCTGCGTGCAGTTTTTATCTTGATTCAGCAGCATGTCACTCACTCATCCACTTTCTTCTAGAGAACTGCATACAGAATGTCCAGGATATTGTGTAGATATACAACATATAACCACTGTACCCCACAAAACTTGATCATCACCAGGATACTAGTGTGCCTGTTAGCACGCTCAACATATGTGCTTTATAGCAACGTGGCTAGCTAAAGGTGGACCTGTGTGCATGGATTTTAATACAGTGCTTAAGCGTTTAACATGATCGTTTGACCTTATACAGTATGTCACAATGACATTTTTTTAACTAGCATTTTTTCTGATACCAAGGCTGACCACATACTTATGTTTAGCCAGAGCCCCGTTTCCACTGAGCGGAGCTCGACGTGCATTTATTTGAGTTTTCTCTGTCAAAACTTTGAAAGGGTACCAAAATAAGCGAACTGTGCCGTACCTATTTGTCAACCTTTCCTTGGGGTACCATTGGTCGATGGAATCATCATTTATGTGCATGAGAATGGAATATATAGTCCTGTATAGTTATACTATAGCCTATAGCTACCTATAGCTTAGAGAACCAGACAGGTACAGAAGGCTACCTGTTGATGGTCCACATTCTGCTCGGCACTCATCAAGGCTTTATGAACACTTCTATGCAATCATTTAAACGATGCAAATTAGTTGAAGATATTTAAGAAAAGCCAATGAAAGCTTCAAGGGAGATGATAAAATTAGCTTTTAGAAACAAATACCAGTCTTACCTTCACACCTCACATATAACCTTGAAGAATAACCCTAATGGTCTACACATGGCTCTCAATAGCTTGTAATTATCTTAATTGTGTACTCTGTCGAAGGTGCCCGATGGCTAATTCCTTCGCTTTTAAAGAAGATAAATAAAAGGTAAGTGAATTCATGGGTTGTCTGACTTGTAAATGCACTGTATTCTTCCCCTGTTCTGTCTGTCTGGCGCTCGGTCACTGTTTATCTCTTTCCATCTCCCCACTCAAACAGCATTCTGGACCTTAAAAATACATTACGGAGAGCTGACAGAGGACCAGAGTGCCATCGATTTTCACCTGAAGTACAGATGGCTTGTCTGCAGGGTGTCTGCCCATAATCACAACAGGGTTTTGATAATGATAATAATGTTCGCCTAGCTGCCTCTGCCAGGTCACTGTGGCTCTGATACAGTTGACTGGGACGTTCAGCAGTGCTCAGTTGCCTTTGAACACTTTTCCCCCAGGACATTTGTGCAGGAAGGAATACAGCTTGACTGGTGATGTTCCACCGGTGTATTAACCTCACCATACTATATTACAGCTTTGATGCTTTAGATAACTAGGTAACTGAAGTAGCTACTGTTAGCGACTGTCTAAAAGTGCATTTTTGTTAGCCTGTTCGAGACCAGCCTGATCTTGAGAGCTTCACATTTGTTTTTCTCACGCATCTGTCTAGACTTTCTCCAGTGGGGATTAATCCGGCCCAGTCCGTTAGTGGAAGGCAGCCCCTGATTGGTTAATGTAGTCATAAGTCTAGCCTCCAGTCAGACCAGACCCTATTCAATTTCCGTCCGTTAGTGGGCAGCCCCTGATTGGTTTAGGTAGTTGTTGAGGCCAACATGGATAGAAGAATAAGCTAGTGAGGTACTGCTGGTCTCACAATACGACTACACTAGGCAGGCATTGTTTTGGTGGCTCCTCCCCTCGGCGATAGGAAAAAGTCCAGACATTTTGTAGCATGGACAAAAAGTCCATGCTACATTTTTGGTTTTTGTCAATAGCTTTTTCATTTCACTTCCAGACATTTCAAACAAAAATCACCTTCATCTAAGCTTTCTCCCATTGTGCATACACAACGTCATCATGCCACATGGACCCATGCAATTCAACAATCTCCTTAAATTTTTGTCCATTATCACATATACAAAAACCAATAGTATATTTAGGAAAAATATAGATTGTAGCCTTGTGGTACATCCTAATAGAAGACTATTGGATTCACAACTACAACTTTCAAACCAGCTCTTTATCAGTTAATGGCTGACTAATGGCTGACTATAAAAGTAGCTGTTTTCCGCAGCTGATTTTTACTGTCTTCACCATCACCTTCAGTTCATTAAATCCCTGCAGCCATTTGCAGACGGAAGGACAGACATGTGAAACAATCTCTAGCCTCTGAAAAAATGCACATTCCATACTACTGTCCACTGCTGGAGCTATTACAGAGCTACAAGGCTAATGACTTGACCATACAATAATTACTCTCCCCACACTCTGAAAGATGGCGGCCAAAATGCACAACACCTGGGAACCATGCATGTGTCATTAAAATATGGCCCTGTGTCTCCATAAAGAGCCATACAATAAAATCATTGGTTCCAGGTTTTCTTATAGAAATAAAGAGATTGTTCAAATTCAAAATGACATGTTGTAACAAGGCACACAACTAGAAATATATCTTCTGTGCTTTGGTACAGTTGGCTTTGAAATTTGTTCAAAAACTATTGTGTTATCATGTTCTTTGGAGTCCTTTAAAGAACAGCATTTCCCACAAGGCCAAGAGGTTTGTGGACCAAACATCACAGCAGTATAAGATGGCCCAGTGGCATATATGTTTTACTAACAAAACTTGAGAGTGATATGTTATTGACATTACATAATTATGCTATTTGGATTCTGAATGGGTTCCGGATGAACCTGCATATTGTTTTTAGGCATCCTCTTCCTTCGAGCAGCTGAGCCCGCTTTGTTCATGGATACTGTATGTATGTTTAGATCAGATCTTGATATTTACACTCTTCCTTCATTTCAGTACTTGTAGTAGTTCATTGTTCTCTGTTGTGTTGAGTCACACATTGGCAGTGACTTCAACAATATTAAGTTACAAGGTGAACCCGTATTTGAATGCTCCTGGGCAGCCCTGAGCAGCACCACAGTCACCCTAAATCAATAGCCCGCCTCACCGTTTACAGCCATGCTAGAAAGAGAACAATGGCGTCTTTTATGTGCAACGTACAATGCTCCGTTAAAATGCTTTGACAAGTTGCGAGCAGGGCAAGTGATGGCCAAAGCATCTGTGTTGTCACTGAGATTATTAATGACAGTAACGTGTATTCGTCTTGTTCCCACACTTTTGTCCGTCTTCCACGGTGACATGTTGCTCATACCAGGTTTGATGGAAGTGAATGGGCCCATACCTGGATTCTGCACGGTTTACAAAACATCCTGAGGTTAGGGATGTCTGAGCACGGTCTTAGGACAAATGAGTCAGGAGTTTAGAGCTAATAGCAGCCTGCATTAAGTCCAACCACATTTCAGAGATTTGTGCGACACAATAAGTCATGGTTGATTTTCCTAGAATCTGGTGTCTCGCCCTGAAATGTGTAGCTCTAGGAACTAGAGCTACACATTTAAAAAACATGTTTTTTCAAGCACAGGTACATTTTGAGATTTGTGTCCATTTTGCTTCCATGACATGTATTGTTTCATTGTTAATATGTTGTTAATAATCTGATTTATGATACAGTTATTTTAATTTATGGGATGAAAAAAGGCCCTTTCAAAAATCTGTTCTGTAAAAGTTTGGACTCTAACATGTTGTAAAATGACATTAAGGTTATAGCTCTGGATTTATCCAACTTGTAGATTTTTTGTTTTTAAAGGGATACAAATTTATAAACATAAACATTATTGTCAAATGTGCATACTTATTTAAACATTTAAGAAAACATTTTAATAATATAATTTAGTTTTTTATGTAGGTAATCAACTGGCAAAGTTTTATGATGACATTTATGAGTTAAAAAGTACCCTTTTCACCTGCAGTGTGTCACCTTAAAGATTATTTGATGTATACACACAAACAGACCACCCACAATAGCGAGAACCTGCCAGTTATCTAAAGTGCATGTCCTTAGGCAGCAGGTAGGAAAACAAAGCAGATAGGCCCCTAACCGGTGTTGCATTATATTCTGTGATCATTAATGTGTGACCGCAGACAGAACCTGACTCAACCAACCATAACCAAAAATAAATTGGAAGCCTTTCAACCACGGTGTCAACATCACATATTTCGCCAGGGACTAATGTGGTGTAACACCATGCATTATGTGCCTGTCACCACCATGTGGATTTCAGAATAGGCATGGTTCCTGATGACATTGTGTAATTACACAGCAAATCAGCAACTCCATCACACTTTTGGACACACCTTGTAAAGGCTTAAAAGATCAAATCTAATAATAGTACAATCATAAACACATAATACTCTCCTCCCATATGCAGTATCATAATGCAAACCTCTGTTGCCCTCCACAAGCAGTCTCTAGTGACCCAGAGTGAATTATAGCATGTTGCAGTGATAAGCTACTTATCTTTTTTTAAAGATAGGACCCTCCATAGGTTCAGACACCTCAGTCTACCCACAACTGATCCTGCTCCATCCTGCTTTCTGCAGAAAGGCGAAGTTCATTTCAAACACACAATAAACTAAAATTGATTACGCTATTAGGCAGTAACCTGAAGGAATAATTCAATGTAAATTATACAGGGTAATTTGCATCATTATTCATTGTTCAAAAGCAGAGCTATGTGTGAGCACAGGGCCCACCTGCCTCATTGGTGCTGTGGGGATGTATTAGAAACAAGCAGGAAGCTCAGAAAATAAGTTGAACTTGACTCAGCCTTTGCCAGATTGCAACAAATTGTCATCAAGCAATGCAGAGTGTTGGCAAATCAAATATGTGCATAATCCTGGTAGGTTACATTCTAGCGTCAAAATTATCTATAATTGCTAGCATGGAAGCGATTTTGTATAATTTCAGCCATGGAATCTTTCCAGAGTTGAAAAAGTCTTCCTTATAACACTTTCAACTTCTTAGTGTCAGATAAGACTTGAAATGCATGGATACATTTCTCAAGCCGAATTTACCAGACTGAATTAAAACTTCAACATGCACCTTGGAATTTCCAACATGACATCATCCTCTTGTGTTAGGGGAGCCCGGGACTTAAACATTTGGCACATGCAACCACCATTTGTGATTTGCATATGTGAGCAGTGCTTGCAAACTGCTTTGGTTAATGGGCCCCTGGATAATATTTAAAAAAATATTACCGGTACCTGGAATAGACCATCCCACCAACTCAGCCCATTGCATTTGTTTTCTTCCAAAGAGTCCATGGAGAAATCCCATTGTTGCATGATTAACTAAGAGAGGTTAAAACCCCACATTCATCATCCAATGCAAAAATGACACCTAATGTAAAGTTAGCTATTAGTCTTGTGTTAGTCTCAGGTAGGAAAATCATTTGTTTTCAGTTTTTTTGCAGCAGGAACGGGATAAAAACACAACGTATTTTGCGATAAAAATAATGTAACTTCGGAACTTACCAATTTATCAATAGATGGGAACTTGTGGGTGAGTATGTGAACTTGTTTGTGAGTGTGTGTGTGTGCATAATCCTTGCTTGTGACTAGTCCCATTGTGTCCCTTGGTATTCCCTTGTTAGTCCTTTGGTGTTTCTGAAGTTGACATGCCTTGGTTTATCTGTTACATGTCACATTTAAGGAATTATTTGGATAAAACAATTTGTATCAAACATTCAGGGTCATCCTGTGATGTTAAGCAGTGGATTGTTGGACAAAGGCGTCTTCAAGCCATACTAGCAACATGTCTATTTGAAGGCAAGACTATTTGAAATAAATAAAATAAGATGTTCTAAACTGATTATCATTAATTTAAACGTATACAGTTAATGGTTGAGATCCCAAGTAAAGGCTCAATAGGTTACTATATAGTGCAGAAGAGTACAGTATAGTGACTGCATTTTAGCTACTGGCAAAAAAAAACAGAGAGAGAGAGAACATGTTCCCACAATCCATACGTATATCATTACCACCACAGAAGAGAACATATTTATAGAACAGCAGGCATACACACATTTGCTTGAGTGAGCTCGTTGTGAAGTGGAAATGGAAAAATAAGGTGAGAGACTGAAACTAAAAACCCCATTTGCACAATGGTGAGGAAATGGAATCTGTATTTGGATAGGTTATCTATATGAGGAGAAACCAGTGTTAATGCATGCGGAACGTATTGAGACGGGAATGTAATTATCAGTCAGAACACATTAGGAGATGGCCCGGCTCACATTGTGATCAAAACCTCTGCGGTGGGTGTATATGCAATCCATACAGAGGGTCTAAAATCTAAAAAATCTCTCTCCATCCATAGGTCACCTAACTTCACCACCTGTTCCTACTTAAGCAAGTCAGGCAAAAACTATAAGAGTTAGCAGTAGCAGACGTGTCTTCCCTCTACATTTCTGTGATCTGGTCAGTGTGATTTAGTGAAATGTGTGCTTCTTGTTTGCTTTTGTCATAGAACAGACAGAGTTGATTAATGTTAAGTCTATTACCAACTAAATGTATTACCTAATCCAAAAATGAATCGGACTTCATGATACTTTTAAGCAACTCTACATCAATACTGTCACAATTGTGCTTATTTTTCTCAATTTAAGTTAATCTTGGCTCATTTAAACTACATAGACAGACAATGATGCTAAAATTTGACCCTAATTATGAAAAGGGCATCAGATTGACTGTAAATGACTCAAATCCATAGCCGTAATAGTTTGTCAACCACCACAACGTTTAGTGGTACGTAGCCACAATAGACATATTATGGGAATCACCCAATGAATCATGTGAAATTATGGGTAAATATGGATTTAATAAAAATATTTGACTGCAGGGCTAAATGCATAGGGTTGGTCATAAACTTACCCACTGTTTGATTCATTGGGCTTTTTGGGATAGTATCGGGTTGAAACACACCACTTGCTAGGCTGACTTTTAACCCAAAATTTCTCCTTTTTTCGCTTCACCCAACTCTGCCTGTATCTAAGTGGAATTTGGACACCCTTTTCCCCCCCCTATTATGGCTTTGGGAGATTGCCATTGTCATTTGCTGGACACCTGTCTCAGTAATACTCTCCTATAGTGAAAGCTTGACACAATAAGCCGCTCCTTTCACTGTCCATACACCACTCTGTACAGACAGTGACATTTCCTCGAACAAAAAAATAAGCTTTTTGTTCCACAATCCACCATGACATGTCAATTTCACACCATTGTAGAGTTTTTTTTCTCTCCTCAGATAGTGCAGGCCTTGAGCAAATCCAGTGCCACTGTGCTTGTTATGGAGGTGACGAGAGGATAGACTGATCATTAGACACTTATTCTGCCTGCCTGTCTGTCTGTCTGTCTGGGAGTCTGCTGGCTTGCCTCCATCTTTTTTTTGCATGCCCCGCTAGCATCTTCTCTAGTAAAATAAGCACCCAAACAACACAAGTAACTTCCCCCCTTCCCACCACACACACACACACACAGACACACACACACACACTCACACAGCCACGCTGCTATGCCTGCCAGAAAGAACTTTTTTTTTTCTTTTTTCTGCGATGCATGCCGTCGCTCTAACCCTGTTATTACCTCTGACTGTAATAGGCACCTCTGTTCCCCAATCAAGTTTTTACTTTCTGCCGGTGAAAGAAGAAAACGCTTTTGGAGCAGACAGACATTTTTATTCCTCCGCACACAGGCAGTAATGTCTTGTCGTGTGTGTGCCGCCTGCAGTGCTTTTTGGCTGCCGGCCCCACGCTCGCCCAAAGATTGTTTCACACTGCACTCTGTAGCGCGCTCATAAAGACCTGGCAGTGTTTCCAGGATATGTGTCGGAGAAGGTTCAAACGGGGGCCCTGCGTTGTTGTTTTGTTGTCTGCTCTAGTGAGGTATGGTAGGTGGTCTGTCTGTAGCCTACACAAGACGTCCTATCTTCCAGCAAACAACAATGGGGACTTGTGCACATACAGCGCTAGATTGATAACATGCAAAGAGATAGACTGGGGAAAGGGCAGGGGGCATAGGCCTAGATGAAGGGGATACTGTACATCCCCATCAATATTGAATAGAGGCAAATGTGTTCCGCTCCAAAAATTATAGTTAAAACTTCACAATAGGTTCCAGTCCGACCGGTGGTCGATTCTCTGCATGTCCTCCCCTCTCTGCCCCATTTCAACTCTGTCTCTCCAAATCTGTCTAATGAAAAAAAAGAAAAAAAAAGTTTTCTTTTCTTTTACTTAAATAGTTAGTAAACATTTTTTTAATTAAATTAATGCAGAAAGGTTGATGCCTTAAAAATTCACCAGAGTGTAGGAAATGTCAAAATCCAACGCACCTTGAATTCTTGCTTCCCTTCTGGCTCTCTATATTATCTATGTGCTTTGCCATCCTTGTTTTTCTCCCATATTAATTCTCCCTGCAGTTGCCTTTCACCTCTCTAGCACGTCAAGGTGTTCTGTTTACATAAATCTCTCAACCACTTTTCAGCGATTTGGGGGATGATGCTGTTTGACAATGTGCTCACAAATGTTCAGAAAAACAGTGGGCCCAGGTAATTGCCGGAGACAGGGAGGAAATGGGAGCCCAGTCACCCTACAATTGTCTATCAGTTTTTCTCCCTGCTGTTTGTCACTTTTCTGGCTCTCGCGAATACACTCCACAAACCTAAGCGCAAAACACTCACAATCCATTTTTCTACTTTTCCACAAAACATCATTTACTGTAGACTGCCTGTGTCCTCAAGCAGTGGCAGTGATAGATCGAGGAAGTCCATTTAAACTAACTCTGATAAACAACACTAACCTGCAGGGTTCCCATGGGGTCTAACAGGGTTTAGAGCAAAACTTTGCCCTGTTGTAAAAAACAAAATGCAACAAAAAGTGCACGGGATCCTACAATGGCATGGAAAACATGATAGAGTGTCCTCTAAACGGAAACCCTTGTTTCAAATGAGCATTGAGGTTTGGTTCGGTATGGCACACATGTATCTGTAAGGTTCCACCGTTCCACTGTGCCGCACTTTTTTTTGTCACCTTTCCATTGGGGTACCAAGCTGTCCAAAAGGGTCCCAAAAGGGTGGAGCTACTTAGTGCAGTCTGTTACCAAGTAAGGGTGCTGTCAGCAGTGGAAACGTAAGCCAGATCTATGGTCACAGTGCCGAACCGAACTGTGCTGCTCAGTGGAAACAAGGCATCGGGTGGAAAACACCTAATGCAGTTCTCTGTACTCCAACATTAAGAATTAAAACATCTAAATAGATAAACACTTTAAAGCCTTTTGTGTGTTTTTATTTATTTATTTATAAAACATGTGTAATCATAACCAGGGTTTGGAACTGTGACCTTCTGAATGCATACATCCCACCTCATGCAGCTGGTGCCCTATATGGCCTTGTTTGTCCCTGCCCTTCAGACAGCCTGAGTCAACCACTTTGCACTGAGTATCTACAGTTATTTTTTGCTGCAAACAGCTGCGAGCTGATGCTGCAAACAATGTTAGTGAGAGCTGTGAGGGCGAAACCAAAACGGTAAAGTCGTCCGCCGTAAAACTAAAAACAATGAGCTGAAAGGCATTAAAACACTCAGTAGAGCTAAAGGGAACTGCATAGATGGGTGATTACTGTCTATACTATGGTATCACCACTGTAAGTGACATCTTTAATATCACAAGTAGGACATTATGACTCACTGTCAATGTGCAGATAACACTTAATCTGCTTAGTGATGGGGGGGGGGGGGTACACAATCATATAACTTTTGTTCTATGGACTTAATAATGCTGGATTATCTATCTATCTATCCATCTATCTATCTATCTATCTATCTATCTATCTATCTATCTATCTATCTATCTATCTATCTATCTATCTATCTATCTATCTATCTATCTATCTATCTATCTATCTATCTATTAAATGATAATGTTAGTCATCATCCAGTGAACCAAAAGGTGAGGACCCTGGCACATTTAGCACATTTCAGTTTTGCAGTGCGAGAAGTACGAAATGTTAAATAAGATCTGTGATTTATTTATATATTTCATGTCTCCTTGAGTACCAACAATCAATATGGTTTAACAGATGATATAATAGGATTTGAAGGGTCATACATTTTTACTTCAAGGAGAGACACTGCAAGCAAAAACATTGATTTTTTTAAGCACTTGTCAGTTCTGAGACCTTGGGCTATTTCTTTCTCTTTGACGGTCATTGTATCTCATTCTCAACATTAGTTTTTTTCTATACTCTGAACCAAAAATCTCAACTTCTAAAGCACTGACGTCAACTAAACATTCCATGATCATTCTAAGCACTATTCCTAAGGTCATTACAGAAGTAGTTGTTCGTATGTTGTTAATTGTCTGATGTATAGTATGATACATTTTGTTCTTAAAAACCTGAAGAGAATGCATTTTTAAGAACTGTACTGTCTTGATATATGGTAAGATATTGCCACGTTTGCATAGAGATGCAGGCGAGCGAAGGCAGCGATGTACAATGGATTTAGCAGGGTCATTGTAGATCGGTCAGTGTGAGACGGTGTTGCATGGACACCAGTTTCATCTGTCCTACAAATAAACAACATAAATGAGACACTATTTTTTCATATTCATTGGTACGATATTACAGCCGGTTTTGCAGTGAAAGTCATACAACCCTACACTTAAAATCTGCAGTAGCATTTTGTCACGGAAAACAAATGCGCACAAGCAGGCAGAGCAAGACTGCAGGAGATACAGCTGTTCAAGCGACTCATCCGAGTTTGAGGGCAAAGTGGGAGAGAACTGGAAGGTGAGTTTCAAAACTGTGTGCATCCATCTGTGTGTGTGTGAGTGTTTCCACCAGGGAGAAGAACTTGAAGGCCATGCTATTGAATGGGAGACCAGTTTGACCCATATTCCATTAAACACCCACTCTGGGCTATTGGCAGGCTTGGCCAGTGCCTTTAGATTGCCCAAGTGAAAAGCTGTGATTAAGCTAGTGGTATTGGACGGACGGAGAAAGTGATGGCTATAAGGCAGCATAATAAAAAAATAAAAGAACACAAGATCAATACTGTCATCTTTCCCCATTCTTTATTCACTCTTTAGCCCTTATCTCTGAGTGCTTCAGAAAGTGCAGCGGTATGGTTTAAGTTGTTATTAAAGTTGCTTGTAACTACCTAAATGGGCCTGGCTGTCATTGGTTTTGAATGGGCACCTTTTGTGTTTTTTCTTCTTCCAGAAGCACAGGGAGACTAGTTTAGAGTCCAAGGGTCAGCAGATAGCCGGGTAGGTGGAATTCCGGTCGAACATGTATTTTCTTATTCTTGAATTGTCAACCCTGTGTCGCACCAATGTCTCTTAATGTGAGAGTAAGCCTTTTCCGCTTGATTGTATTATCACTGTAAAGCCTATTGTTGATTGTCACACAGCTGGACTAATGACTCAAAGATCACCCTATTAATTGATCCATTTGTTGGAATGATTCTGTCGACCAATCAACTGACCTTTGTGTGTAGCTCCACCCTTTTAGGACCCTTTGGTACGACTTGGTATTTCAATAAAAGGGTGACACATAAAAGTAAGACACGGTTCGCTTACTATGGTACCCTTTCCAACTATTGATAGTGGAAATGCAAATAAATGCGTTGCCGAGCCGAACCACTCTTCAGGCTTTAGAGTAGGATGAGCAGATCGACTGAAAGAGCTTAATGATTTTTTGATCAAACATAGTGATCTCAAGGTCAAAAATAAACTTCCTTCATCGAATGCTTGAGAGAGTCAGCATGGAAACAAGCATTTAAGACATAGCGAACAAAAGCTTCCAGTGTGAATGTGTAGCTCATGTTGCAAAAAAATACACTGACATCAGTGAGAGATAATAATCCTGCTTTGGCTATAAATGTAACCAGCAGCAGAAAGAATGCTGATGGAATTAGGGTGAGAAGTCAGGCATCTCACGGTAGCTTCTTTCATAATGTGACTCACAACATGTGTATTTAGGGGCACTTTACACGACAACACGAAACGGTGCAAACGCGGAAAAATTCCCGCGTTTGCACTATATCATTTACAGGAAAACAGCAAACGCAGGCATGAAACCGCAGGTTTTTGAGATCACCTCCCAGGGAGGATTTTTTGGAAAACTTAACGGTTTTGGTTTCCTGTAAACACCGAAACCATTTCCCCTGATAACGCTGACGTCACGGCTCCACCCTCACACATGCGTAGTCTATAACTTGCTGTCAAAATATCCACAACACAAGCGAGTTATAAAGTTAGAAGACAACATGAATGGTGTCTCCACGGCACCATCACTGTGATCAGCGGAGAGTGACGTGCAGGGCTAAAATATAGCCTAACACTCGCCAATTTAGTCTAAGCGATTAGTAAGTTATTGAGACCGCCGGCCACTTTGTCTGGGGAAAGATTTGTGCTCTGCCGGTTTTTCTAGCCAAATAAACGTGTGTAGCTTCTATGCCAGGGCAGGGACACGGCTCTCTCTACATTAAAAACACTATCCATAGTTCAGCGCGCAGCGGTTAAGTTACTGTTCAACAAAAGGAGCATTAAGGCTACGGCTTCACAGTAAAAGCATTTCACTGGCTAAACATTAATAGCATTTCACTGGACACACGTGAGTTGACTTTTATTTTGAAGTACGCCTAACAGGAAGGTATCCGCTCACGAAGCCCCTTCACTATCAGCAAGTCTTCTGTTTTTACGAGTTCAATGCGGTGAAATAAGAGGACAGAAAGCTTGTCTTTTACAATATTTGTAACCCCAACCTTACACCAACCGCTTTATGAACGTTAGTGGCATTAATTTTCGGTTACAGTAAGGTTTTATGCATCAAATTGTACCGGAAGAGCTATCTACTAGGCTGTGTCACCGCTGACTATTAGCTTGGCATGGCTGCTACACTGCTACTACAGCGATTTCGGCCCGTTTCCTCTGAAAACATGTGCACGGGTGAAGATGTCAGATAAATTTTGTCTGAACGGGGTTTTTTTTTAAACCAAAAACTGGAAAACTGTCACGTTTTCACAGTGTAAAGTGCCCCTCAATGTACAAATAGAAGGTAGAATGTAGAATACGTTTCTGAATGGGGTTCAACCTTTGGTGCAACCAGAGGTTTGACTCATGGTAAACCACTGACATGAATTCAATAAAGCTGCAGATGAATGAAACATAACATGCAGTCTTTCTCCTCCCATTGTGTAACTACCCCGCCCACCGTGTGTGTGTGTGTGTGTAGGTGTTTGTGTGTGTAGTTGTGTGTGTCTCCGGTCTTGGTTTTCTGAGGATGTGCCCTGCACATGTCTTGTGTCAAGCCCAACTACCCAGAATTCTGAGGGGCAGGTCACGTTATCCTATAGGCGTATTTACCATTTTGAGCGCAGTGTAGCGTGTCTGTGTGCATTGTACGCATGCACGTGTGTCCACATACATGAGCGCTACTTTTGTACACAGTGTTTATTGAAAGTGAAAGTGGACTTGCTCTACTTGTCTGGCGCGCATTCCTCCCCTGTTCAGAGCACACAAACCTGATGTTGGCCCACTGCCGCACTGTTTAGGTTTACATTTGCAGTGAATATTTGTTCTACCAGGCTTTATAAACAGTAGCAGGATCGTATATTATGTCCCATGGTCACTGTGTTTTTCTGTTATGATCCGAACCCTGGGAAAATAAAAGGCTGGATCAAGTAACATGCAGACCGCTACATTATGTGGCATTTCTACTTTTTGTCACTTGACCTTTGCAGAATGTGGCCAACTCTATCTCTGTGAACTGTGTTCTAGTACATGACCAATGTTAGATGTGACAATGTTGAAGCCAGTGTTGCTTCCATTTGACCATGTTGTCATTATGTTCCATTAATTAACCAAGGTCCTGCAGTGATACTTAATGTCACTTGGAGCTGATGAATACTGTTTTTTTTACACTGTCTCATCACCGGGTCCATTTATAAGCTGTTCTGGAGCTTTCAATTGTGGTTGTCCAATATAATAAATGTTCAAATAAATTTTTTTTTAGCACTTTAAAGACTTTTCATTCAGCAGATGAGCTGTAATTCGGGTTTGATTTTTTAGTCTCTGTAGTTAATCAAAGGCTTGCACACCTTGAGACACAGAAATAGGTGGAAATGATGCCGTGTCCTCTGACTAACCTGTATCATGATCAGAAACAGAGTCAGTGGCAATCATGTTTAACATAGTTTTGCCATATCAAATACTACTTGACTTGCGTCAGTTTTCAATCACTGGCTCATTCATTAGCTGCTAGGTGTGGACCTTTTTATCACAGAAGACACACGGCATAGCAGGAAAAACACATGTGTTCCATTTAGATGTAGTATTATTGTGTGTGTGTGTGTGTGTGTGTGTGTGTGTGTGTGTGTGTGTGTGTGTGTGTGTGTGTGTGTGTGTGTATGTGTGTGATTCTTTTGTGCTGGCTTCCTGGCATGGCTTAGGCCTACTGGGGTACCTGACTGCAACAGGGCACTATTTTTTTTTCTCGCTATCCACTTATTTATTTATAGTTTACCTATTCTTATTTTCTCCTGTTAAATGACCATTAGAAAACATAAATGCAGTTGCTGCAATACTCCGGTAGAGTTGGTGGCGGTTTGCACCAAGAAAGCTATGTGTTGGAAAGGCCGCTTCCCTCATCCACCCGCACTCGCCGTACCCGCGCTCATCTTACTTTTGGACATTCCATGCGCACAGAGGGGCAGAGAGTTCAGTGGAGGAGTAGTGTCTGTTTGTGTGCGTTATTGACCAAAATGTGAGTTTGTCTATTGTGAACGGCAGATAACATGCTGAAAGTTAAGCCTACCGTGACTTATATATTTCTTAGGCTTTATGAGTGTTTAAAGTGAGTTTATTACCTGTTTATCACGGCCTGTGTTAAGCTAATTATTATGTAGAAAACGGCGATTTTGCCCACTTCATTATCCTAATTTATGCCTCCTTAGTTGAAGTTACTAGCCTGATGTCACACTATTATATGTAAGCCCCTGATATTAATGTTATTTCGCTACATATAGTGCCATTTCGGCGATCTTTTGTGTGTGTGAATTCGCAGGTCGTTTACTAGTGTAACGGTCACGTTAATGAGCCATTAAGCCCTTTATATATTTTTCCTGCCTTTGACCACTTAACACTGGTTTGTGTTTCACCATTGTACCACTGTGATAGTGAAAGAGTATGTTTGTTTAGCCTACCTGTAGTAATGCACAGGCAATACTGTTTCCTTCATCAGTTGTAGCCTATATTGTGAACATAGGCTACTGTAGCCTATATTATTTGATATTAATGTGAATGTGGTTTCTTGTTTATTTCCCTTTCAGACCACACACTTTGTCACTTATGCAGACATAAGCCCAAAGCCTATAAGTTAATTATCCTGTGAATTGCTGTGTTGTGTTGTGTTGTAAACCACCAAAGTCTGCTATTAAAGCCCATGACTGCATCCTATCCTCTACTGTGTGTTCTTACCGACACCCCAGGAAGACACTCTGCTCTAACCCAATATACAGTCCACCCATTTAACACTATGGTTGCAACCCGCCAATAAACGAAAAGAAGAACATGGCCTAATTAACACTATTAGTCACACACCTGTGTGTCTGCTGTGAAACAACTATTAATGAAATCTTAAAGTACAGGACATTGTGTCAGTTAAACAAGTAAGGGGAAACACTCTGTTCTTGTTTCAAAAGAAACAAAGACAAAGTCTGAAAAAGATAGGCCTTATTGAAATATGAAGCCAGTCAGACTCTCAACAAACAATAGAAACATGTGAAAAAGTAAGTTTTCCAGTGTTGCTAACTATAGCCGCTAACATGCTACTATAAACTTCCTCACAGCGATGGAGAGAGCGGGAGAAGTCCTGTCAACTAACAAGATGGCCAACAATGCTCAGAGGGACTTTTAATGATGTGGAAAATGAAAGAAAAGAAAGAAGACTTCAAAACTGTGAGTCAGAAACTCTGTGTTTGTTTGTCATTTTTCCCTTTCTCTTTGCTAACTGCTAGCTTTTTTAACTTTCTCTCTGTGGTGTGTGTTAATGTTTTGCTGCTGTGTGATATTATGCATTGTAGCCTGTTGTAAGTAAGTAAGCTTTATTTATATAGCGCCCTTCACAGACCAGGGTCACAAGGCACTGCACAATGCGCTTCCAAAGCGCTTTACATATTCACATTTTATACACACACTCAAACACCGATGGCAGTAGCTGCCATGCAAGGCGCTTTCTGAACTATCGGGAGCAATTTGGGGTTCAGTGTCTTGCCCAGGTACACTTCAACATTTGGCGGGTAGGCGAGGAATCGAACCTCCGACCCTCCAGAGGCGATCTCCCTACCCACTTCGCCACTGCCTCCCACAGTGTGTGGCACAACACTGAAAATGTTGTGTAACTCCTGCTGTCATAACGCACACACACACACACACACACACACACACACACACACACACACACACACACACACACACACACACACGCACACACACACGCGCACACACACACACACACCATGTATCAATTGATTGTGCATTTATTGGCTGTTTTGAACCGGATGATTGTGTGTTTTTTGATTGGTTTCTACAATGTGTAGGAATGTCTGCCATTAGTTGGTGAGAACGTTTAATTACTTTGTTACATTGTTGCTGAATGAATCCACTGGTATATGAACTAAATGCAGTATTGTAGGCCGTTTGTCGGTTATTGTTTGCATGTTAAGCTTATGGATAAGAATGAGTAAGTCATGTATGTTGATACATGCAAGGATGCTGTTTTGATAGACCCATACGATTTGTGTGTGTCTTTGTGAAAGAAAAGGCAAGTGGACTTAACAACTGGTTGAGGCACACTGTCCGTTTGTGTGTATCTTTGTCAGCTGGTTTGTTTCCTGATGGCTTTGTATGTAACACACACACACACACACACACACACACACACACACACACACACACATACACACACACACACACACACAACTTCTCACTGAGTAATATTTTGCGCTGTATCTTGTTTGACTGGACGCTGTGTTACTGCTGTCTTTACACACACACACACACACACACACACACACACACACACACACACACACACACACACACACACACACACACACACACACACACAGACATACAATGTTTGAGGAAAGAATGCATGTGAAAGATTGAGATTTGTGTATATGTATGTTTTCTTTTCTTTTCTCTCGTTTTTAACTACTCCTTCCAAGAGAAAAAGACGGTAAGTTTTCACATTTAGGTAAACAGGAACATCTAAAAGGTCAATGTATCCCCTAAGAAGCTAACTGACAGCAAACGTTGGAAGAGAGAGAGAGAGAGCAAGAGAAGTTCCCTTCAACAGACAAGACTGCAGAGGGACATGCAACATGGAAACTTCATCTTCATGGAAGCAACGAAAGGAGACTTCAAAACAGTGAGTCAGACATTGTCTTTACCTGTCTGTGTCTTTGCTAGCTGATTGGTTCCTGATGGCTGACCTTCTCTGCCTTTCTCTGTGTCAATGTGTTATTATAAATGGTATATTGTTTGCTGCTGACGACCCCACACCAACACACATACAGTTGGAAATAAAGCCCGCCGTGTCTAATTGATCTTATTGATTTATCGGTTGACAGTTTTTATTATTCTTACTTTATCTACCTACAGTAAGTGTATTTGGAAGTCAGAGGTCGGAACTGGGAGTGATGTCACATCTTTGGTTACTGCGATTCATGTTGGAATCACCTCAGGTTAGCCATTGTTAGTTATACCAGTTGATAACTTGCTGCCCCCCCCCCCCACTGGACATCATGTGGCCAATATGTCATGCATTGCCATGTCATGTGTGAACAGGCGAGAGATGGGATTGGAGCTGTACGTTTGAAAAGTGAAAATCACTAGCGGTGCATTCCTGGTAATTTAATGTATGAAAGAGGCTCTAGAGAGTGTCCTCGAGGGAGCAGATGTATAAGCACTTCAACTATAACTGCATATTCAGAAAGGGTATAAATCCCTTCATGTAAGTGTCTCTGATCTTGTAGATGATACTTGATACTCGGCTTTATTGACAGAGCATCCACGAGCAAGCTTCATAGTCTATTTTTTACTTTGTCTGTCAAAAGTGCACATCTTGAACGTTATCAGTTTATTGGCTTTAATTTTGCTCTCACAATACAATCTTGGCAATCGTGATATTCTTGTCAGCGTCAAAGCATCGCCATTCATTAAAATCTAGATCCACTTCATCTTAGACCCCCAGTCATCCCAACGATGCTTGTAACCCCAGAGTTTGAAAACTAGGGATTAGGGTATTGTTGGGGCTATACAATGACCAGGTCAGACTGTCTCTCTAAATGCAGTTTGTATTAACGCTGCAGCACTGTAGGGGTATCCATGTAGACACAGAGCCGTTGTGTAATTAGTCCTTGTAATGCTGTAGATGTATTTGTATTCTGACTGTGCTTTAACATGTGTGCCAGCTCTGATAAGAACTTCCTTCCCTAGCCTGAACTCTTAATTTATTCCAACCCTGGTGAGATTATACCGACTCTTTAAAATCACCTGGGGATCACGTCTCTGAACCTACTTTCTTTCCTCTGAAGCTACTAATTACTCCCCTGTAATGGAAGTAATCAGCACTTGAAGTGATGTTGCATGCGGAGCACTGTTTTTTTGTGATTGCCTGTATCCTACCGTCTTCAAGCTCTCAGTAGAAAAAGGCTTAAGAAATGAACTGCTTCACTGGAGCAATCAGATAAAGGGGACCGCATATCTTGAATATTGATGACACACTGACGCAGCGTCTGTATAAAAGGTTGGACATGATTCTGTACAGGATGAGGTACTGACATACACAGACAAGAAAAAAAAGGCTTCAAACTTGTTTGTTATGGTTTATCTTCTATCTACAAAAGAGGATAGTTAGCTTACATGCTAGACATAGGCACATGTATCGCGTTGTATTCACATTACCAGTGACATACAGGAGAAGCTGGGTCCTTTGATGTACTGCAGCTGGTGATCCTGGTAGATAGGACATGCTGGGATGAATTCTGATGCAGAATGCAGTCTTTGCTGTGCAGTGGAGAAGGACACGGGTCACTTCCTGCAGAGTTAGCAGCTTAGCACTAACTTGCTACGTTGCTCCTGTTTGATTGTAAAGTTAGCATGTAAACATTGTCACATAAGTATTCTGTAACATATAGGAATATGTGTTTAAAGAGCGTAAAACGTATAAGCTAGCCAGTAGGGATGGCCATTTAGAATTTTTTCTTTAACCAGTTAACCACAAGAATTAACGGTTATTAACCGGTTAACCGTTAAGATTTAATGTAGCCTGCTATTTATAGTGAAATACATGAAACATTATAGCAGGGCTCCCGACCTTTTTTAATTTAACATACATTTTGACATTCACACGGTACCTTGTCTGTTGTGAGAAGAGGTCTAGTATGCGAATGTAGGAGCAGAAAGTGAAAAAGTGACTGAAAAGGAACATTTACACACACACACACACACACACACACACACATATGCTTAGGGGATGGGTAGCCTACCGAAACCCGGTGCTACGTAGTGCTGAGCACGGGGCAACATTTTGAAAGACCGTAGTATTGATAAGCTCCGACGTTATCAGTACAGCATAAAGGTACTTTACGCTTTTGTTTATGACGGATTTTCGCTATTGATCCTCGCACACCTCTTTGTGTCTGTGCAGGGGCACTCACTGCCTGTCTGTCACTCTCTCACACTCACTGAGACGGTGATAGATGCAGGACAGCATCCACCTCAAGAAGGCTAATGCTAGCACTATGTTAAGCTAGCGGGAGCCCACGCTGTTAATTAAATTATACAAACACATGGCAGGGGAGTGTTGTGACCATACGTTGTGATCTTTCTGGGAGCGTACCATGGACCTATTATACAGTTGAGAGTAGCCTACATGACTCTTTTCATTCTTTACCGACTCTTGGCATTCTTACATCCGGTTTAGCGATATCAAAATAAGAGTCCGGATTTCAGAGAAATTAAGATGATTAAATTTTTTTTAACCGTTTAACCTTTACTTTTAACCGGTTAAAGATCTTCTTAACGGTTAACGGTTATCCAGTTAACCATGGACATCCCTACTAGCCAGCGGTGACTTAAAAGTGGTGTGGAAAAACTCCATACTCAGACTAGCTTACATATTTAGTCCCTTGTTGACCTGAGTAGTCCCGCCATGTTGCAAGCACACATGTGTCGAATGCAAATGTCTGAGAGGGTGTTATGTGAAGGAATGTTGTCCAAAGGTGTTGTGTACGTTATTCTAGTGTTAAAGAAGTAATTGCCAGAATGGTACATGTGCTTATGTGAGTGACTGTATGAATTATAGTAAACGTAATGTATTTGGAGCAAACTTGTGTTTGTTTGTTCAGGTGCACTTATTTTCTTTTAGGCTGAATGTCTTAGATCATTTCTTGTTACACCATTTCTTATTTAATCTGAAACTTTTTGCATACATATAATAAGATCATTTGACTTCAAATTGTGTGCATGTTGTACAGGCTTTGGCATGAGCACGACATTGGATGTGCGATGTGACATCGGGACACTCCAGTACATGAATACAGTAATTAAAAGACACTTGATCTCTATGTTCATTCTGGCCTAACAACTGGGTGTTGCCTGATCAACCCATGGAAGTTTAGCCCTACCTTGTGTCATGTTTAGTCTCACTGCTAAATTGAGTGGGAGGATAAGTAGAATGTATTTGTCCATATAGATGGCTTTTTATATTTCCTCGCAAACATATACTGGCTCCAATGATACGCCATGATGGCTGATTCTACTAATCTGGATTTTATGAACAGCATCCCCATTCCACTCATTGGTTCAATTTCCACTGCGGTCTGCGGTCAATATCGATGATGGGTCAGCACAGTACATTACATCCTATGTTCATCAATCAGGTGACATTTCAGTGTTGGTTTACCATTAAAACGTTACTTTTAGCCCCTCAAAACTACCAAACCCAGCGTAACCTTTTGCTCCCAGGCTGCCAGTTGGAATGGGACGGCTGACTGTCTGTGGAGAGAGAGGGTGAGACAGGAAGGATGAATGGAGTAGGGGAGGAAAGAGCATGTCGCGCTCCCTCCTCTTTATGTAAATATTTATGGCACGGACCGTTTGAGCTTGACACAAACCAAAGAGTTTAAATAAATAACATGCATTTGCTCAGTAAATACAGTTTGAGGGCCAACTGTGCCCCCCAAACAAATTACACTTTGCTTTTAGGGTGAGGCACTCCGGGCAAAAACGTAATTTTCTAAAGAGCATTGGTCAGTTTTGAGATGTTTGTCTATTTTGTAAAGGTCGAACATTTACATTTAGGTGTTTATTTGACTCAACAGTCTGTTTTCTATCTGAATGTTACTCCTATACAACCATCTGCAACAGCCATTATCTCTCAAACATTTCAACTTCTAAAGCACTTTCATCAACTAAACGTTCCATAATCATTGCACTATTGGTTATTACAAAACAATTCTAAATATGTTCTTAATTCTGAGTCTGATTTAATGATATAATTTGTTAAAAATATGCAGAACATTTATTTTTATGACCCATACATTGTATTTTTTGATGTATAAAATGAAAAAAGGCTGTATCCTAAATCTGGTCTGAAAAAACTTTGGACACGAGTAAAAACAAAATCAAGATTTATATGACTCTATCTAACATCTAGATTTTTTTTAAAGATCTCCCATTATACTACTTCTCTGGTCTTAAGGCGAGACACGGCAGGCAAAAACATCGTTTTTTAAGCACTGGTCAATTTTGAGATTTGTGTCTATTTAGCTTCCATAACATCGTCTTCTTTCATACTAGTATGGATAAAACGTCCAAAATATACGTTTTAGGTGTTTATTTTACTAAACTTTGACTTCTTGCGTCTGTATTTTGCTCCTAAATTCGTCAAAAGTGAGCATTCTAACGTAACATACAGCACCGCGACCGCTGTATGAATCATAATAACCATGGTACTGTTGGAAAGCTCTGAATCTCAAGTGCAACGTTATCGGATCCACATATGGTCATTTCCTTTGCATTAGTAACCTGCTAGGAACGCGACCTCATTGGCTAATGCACATTTCTGACGATGTGATTCGCTAAAAGGCATCACGTGATGCTAGCTGCGGTTAGCTTGAAAATCACAAAATAAAATGGCAATAACGTCGAAAATATGCCAAACCAACAAAAAAAAAACTTAATCAATTGGCTACGGACATTACATGATCGCCATTTGAAGGGGAGACGTGTTAAAGACATGTAAATCACGGCGATCACGTCGGAGAGACACAGACTGTCAGACGATCAGAGTGGAGATGGTGGGGAGAGAGAGCGTCTGTGCCGACTCCGGAGCAGGTTGACAGACCGTGGCTAATAATGAATGAATCACGTTTAAATTAGCATGTGGATGTAAATGTTACTATGCTATGGTTTATATATGTTAAACAGTGGTAGGCCTATATGGCATTGAGGGGTGTAGGGCCTAATTCAATAAATTACTTTAGCTATAATCAGTGATTATCAACAGAATTCACATTTTTATCTTTAAAGAGGACCTATTATGCTACTTTTCTGGTCTTAATTTCTTGTTTTACACTGCTATAGAGCAACCTGACACGAATCACATCACAAAAAACTATGTAGATTTTCGGGAAGCTCTTTCTCTTATTTTGGCGATCCAGCACATCCTGTCAACACTTGAGTGTGTGTGCTTTGGCTCCCTCCGCCTGTGCTTCGGACATCTCCGCTCCCCTCTCCCCCCTCCTGCAAACCCCACTCCGTTGTGATTGGTTACCTTCCTTCCGGAACACTTTCAGTGGCGGGAAGCGCGAGCATGGACCTATAAGGGCGCGAGGCAGACGCGAGGCAGACGCGAACAGGGAAGTGACAGCATTACCATACATGGAAACATCCGCGTGGAGACGTCACAAAGTTTTATGCGACGTCACAAATTATGAAAGGGTAGACCGCTTTGAACACGTGACTTCTCGACTGGCTAGAATAGTGTTTAGTGCTCTGCACAGACACCCCAGACGGTCAGCAGGGAATATGTCGAAATGCATGTAAGTCATTATTTGATCATTTAGTGTGGTTAAGCATGACTATGAATCATCATAACAACGTTTATAGGTCATAAAAGTCAAAAAGCATCATAGGTCCTCTTTAACGGCCGTTTTCTCAGAATGAGCTTTTTCCAATACTCTGAGAAAGATATCTCAACTTCTAGACCACTGACATCAACCAAACTTTCTATAATCATTCACAGCACTATTTTAAAGGTTTCTACTCAAGGATTTGTTAATATATTGTTAATTGTCTGATTTATGATACATTTTCCTCCTAAAAACATGCCTAAAATGCATTTATAAGACATGTATATAGTATTTTTTGATTTATTAAATGAAAAAAGGCTGTATCCAAAATATGTTGTGTAAAAACGTTAGAAACTAATATGTGGTTAAAATAAAATAGAGATTTTAACTCGGGCTTTATCCAACATCTCGATCTTTTTCTCGAAAAATGACCCGAAAAATGATCGAAAAATTGGTTACATATTGCCATATTTGCATATTTAATAAAATATTAAAGAAAAACATGTAATACAAAAACTAATTGTGTTGGTGTCAGTAATCAACTGGCAAAGTTTCATGATGATATCTAAAAAATCCCTATTCACCTTGGGTGTCTCGCCTTAATGTCTTGTTAAAAACTGCAGCAACCTGACACGAATCACATCACAAAAAAACATGTAGATTTTTGGGAAACTCTTCCTCTCATCTGAGCGCGCACTGCAGTCTCTCTCAACACTCAGCTTTTTGCTTCTCCGCTCCCTCCCCTCCTGCAAACCCCACTCCGTTGTGATTGGTTACCTTCCTTCCGGAACACTTTCAGTGGCGCGAGCATGGGCGCGAGGCGCAAGGCAGACTTGAGCAGGAAGGTGGGGGTATGTTGCAGCATTACCATACATGGAAACCTGATGGAAACATCCGCTTGTGTGATGAAAAGAATGTCCGGAAATTCTGAACCGCTTTGAAAACGTGACTTCTCGACCGGCTACCCTAGGTGTTTAGTGCTCTGCACAGACAATCCAGACGGTCAGCAGGGAATACGTCTTAATGCATGTACGTCATTATTTGATACGCTAGTATGGTTAAACATGACTATAAATCATTATTACAACGTTTATAGGCCATAAAAGTCAAAAAGTATCATAGGTCCTCTTTAAATGTTTGAAGATGCAACTGTATGCATAATTTCCTGACATTGCCAAAAGTGCATTATTAATACAAACAAATATTTATTTATTTTAATGTAAGTTATAAATATTGATATAATAATCATTATGAAAGCTATTGAGCTTTCATAATGATGTCTATAAGTTAAAGATATTACCCTATTCACCTGCAGTGTCTGGCCTTAAAGCTGGGGTATGTGTATGTGATTTCTGATTGGTCATAGCAGAGCGAGGCTCATTGTGGTTGTCCCTTGAAAACTAGTACTAGGACAAAAGTGTAGTCTTGAATTTAATGCATTTTTCAAATATACATTTTCACAGGTGGAAATGTTGTTTTCCTTGAATGAATTTTCTAATTACAGCTAATAATGATGTTTTTCTTATTATTTATTGGTGTACTGATGCAATTTATTGTTCTGCCAAACAGAGGGAACTGTTAATGTAGGAGCTTTCCTTTGCTAAATCAGGACACAACAATTTGTCGAATCCTGGCTGCCTATTTTTATTCAGGGTTTTAAGTGTTTTCAGCAAATTTATTTTTTCTCCTGAGACTTCAAACTCAGGAAATTAATTAACTACACGCCTTTATACTTGCACCACTTGCACAGACCTTAATATTTACTGTGAAATTCCACTGGGACAAATTATGTAAAAAAACCTGTGCAAATCCACACACGCACACTCTCATTCTGTTCTGTACACACACCCTGACTGGTTGTGGTTCCCATTTAGCCACTTTCTCATAGGATCTGTAGGAAAGGGGTGTAGAAAAGAGGTTGCAAGGAGCTAGGAGGTCACTGTGTGTGTGTGTGCGTGCGTGTGTGTGTGTGCATTAGACAAGAATCCACTGTCTACTTGTCAGAGGTCATGTAGGCCTAGGATTGGGTTATATAGCCACATTATAAATCTCATAGATACATGTGGATCCATAGGGATTGGTAGAATCGTTATTGACACCAGCTGGAGCTTGCATGTACAGAGCCTGGGTCTGTTGGCATCTGGGGCCATGGTAGCCATGTGGTAGGATAGATAATAAGTAAGTGAGAAAGTAGCCTATGTACTTGTTTATTTTATTTTTTTACAAAAAGGTTAAACGTGGACGTCATCATCGAAATTAGTGGAAGAGAGAGAGAGAAAGAGACACTGACCGACTGACTGTGTGTTATCTACTCGTCCCATCTGTTACAATGGACTAAAGGATCCTTTGCTCTCAACACTCCTGCTAACGTGTGCTGTCCGCACTGCATTGCCACTGACTGTCAGCCGCAGTGGGCTGTGCAGACAGACGGGGAGACAATAGAAAACACACTTCTGAATGGCTGGGTATAGATTACAGGATAAGGGAACGCTTCCCTCTCTCCATGCATTCCTTCTTCTCTTATCTGTTTTTGGCAGTTTCACTTTGGAAACATTTCTTGTTATTCCTTCTCTCTCTGTTACTGATTGTACTTCCTGTACACCATTCCTTCACTGAGCTGGATTCTCACACACGCACGCACACACACACACACACACACACACACACACACACACACACACACACACACACACACGCACACACACACACACACACACACACTGACTTTTTACTGCATTATTTCCTCATAGCTCACCGTTAATAAGCAGTGTGTTGTAAATATGGTAAATTAATAATTCACTAATGTTTAATATGATAATGATTAGTATTTACAGTATGACGTGTACAGTTTCTTAACATAATGTATATTCAGGCTGTAGTGCGTCAACAGTATTTTATATTGTCTATATTATTCTCATGCAATCTTGTTTACATAATGATTTCATGAGGTGAATATGATTGCATAAATAGTTTTGGCACTCAAGCAGAGTAATTAAAAGTGGAGGCTGTGTATTAATGCTTGATTACATTTCAGCGCACACACAGTACAGACAGATAGTGAATCATATGGAGATAATTTTGACAACACGCATTCTCCAGAATCGCTGACTCCACCTTTTTTCAAGGCAATTAACAATATAAGCATAATGTCAGTTTAAAATGTAGTACAGATTAAAAGGACTTGGGGGAGTATTTTTCAGGCTTGGCAACTGTAACGGCCTCTTCAGGGGTCTCTAAAAAAAAATCGATAAGAGTTGTGGGTCATTAGGCAAGCTGCTGCAAAGTCCTCGCTAACGCTAAGGCAGTGCATCACACCACTCCAGTGCTCTGATCTTTATTCTACTTCTTAGATCCGGCTGTTGGTTTATTAAGCAATACATGATTTAGTGCTAAAACATGGTACGTCAAATGTGTCACTGTCCAAAAGTGTCTGCCTTTTTAGTAGTGATTCTGTTTTGTCCCATCTAATTGTTACTTGTATGCTGTCTTAAACCCTATGTACAACATACAGTAAAGCTCAAGTTGCACGTCCATGTGGCCTTCTTAATCAAGTGAATGATCAGTGTGATTTATACTGTATAACAGGGTTGATCATTTTGCACTGCTGACTGAGGTGCAGACTCAACGTGTCCCTGCACTTAATGGACTGGGTTATTACTGTCCATCTAAACTGCCCTTTCTCTGCTAAAGCACTTAAGGAGCATTTAGAAAAAAAAATGCAATGATAGGGCTAAGAGTTTGAGAAATATGAAGGGTGGGGTATAGTGGCTGTGAGTGTGGCAAAGACACAAATTCTTACATTAATGGAGGGCTTTATTTTAAGGCAAGAAAGTGTGAAAAATATGGTGGATAAAGACCCTTGGGTGCATAGGGGTTGAATGGAGAAACCATTTCAACCCACCACCTCCAATAGATGAATACTTTTAGCACAGCGAGAGCTCCACGGTTCACTGCATACATGTCCATTTTTCTTTTCTTTTCATTGCGTCCAACCTTAGAGAATAATGCTGGCGGCAGGATTTAATTCCAGGTGTGAACTAAATGCACCGATCCACACACACACAGACAGTGCAATAGAAAAGAGCACTGTGACTTATTCATCATTTCTTGACACTTTTTCCTCTACATGTGAAGGCCTAATGCACGCAGCACACATTGAAGATAAATGGCACTCCAAAGTGCTAAGGTGCTTCTCTTCACAGGTAGGGGGTGACGTGGAGCTCTTTTAACAGATGTCAGCAACATAGCACTCTCACAGCCAAGATGGACAGATGTAGGCTGCGGCCGCAAGGGAGGCTCTTTTCATTTTAACAGTAATATAATGATGTAAATTAATACATACAAGTGTATTCAAAAAGTTCAAAAGCTTTAGTATGTTAAGCTGATATTCCCGTATCCACTTCTAGTAGTGCTCACCCCAAGAGAAAATGTATTTTCAATTCTTCTGTATGTCTAGCACAAATTGCAGAAATTGACAATGAAGTTGACTTGACGATTTGGATGATTAGCTTCAATTTATTTTACCAGTGACTAGTGAGTTTCTATTGTAATGGAACTGTTGCTCAGAGGTCTCCTCTTTCTGCCCTTACAGTTGTAATGTCTGCTTGAACCATTACAGACTTGTTTTCTTGTGTACAAACTTTTTCCTTTTCTGTTGCAAAATAACTATAACATATGTTTGTAAAGACATTCAAGCAAATAGTAGTCATCCTCGCAGCCATCTCTGCTCTTTCTGTCCTTGTTGCATTTCTACAGGGGTGGAGAATGATAGGTGTGGTCCCAGTTCTTTTCTTTTCTTCCGAAATAGGACGGACACATTCTTTATTTGTATAGTGCCTATTTTGTAGCAAGGAGGAAGTAAGGTTTTGGTTAGCTAGGGGTCAGTGTGTGGGCTAACAGGTCATGTGTGCGCACAGAGCACTATATGAGTCAACAGCAAATGTCCTTTTCCCATCAAGAGAAAAAGAAAAAAAATATGACTGTTCAATGAGTGTTGTGCACCAACATTTTGTATTACTTTATTAGCATTTTAACTTTATTACGCATATATTTAGAAGTAGTTGGACCGGACAAGAGGGAGTTGCAGCATAAAACATTATAAAAATAATGTGATCTGAATAATTTATCCACCAGCGATGATAAAGCCTCTTAGAGTCATTGTTACACCATCAGCTGATCACCATCTGGCCATGACTAAAGTGCATCCAATGGAATTCACTCATTGTAAGACTCACTATGAATAACCCACCCCAAAGACCAAGCAATGGTTTATTTCAAGAGCTGAATAAGGGCATATTCTTTGAAATATCTTGACATTGGGTCTGGAATATAGAGGTTAGGTCCCATCAAAGGTGTTTTCACAATTCAAATATGTATTTTTTTCTGTGTGGATGCAAGCCTTTGGACTCAGGGTCCAACCTATAAGGCGAGACACTGCAAGTGAATAGGGCCAGTTGATTAGCATCTATTTAACCTTATTTATTTCTGTTGCATCTGTTTGAGTAGCAGCAGTTATAGCTTATTCTCGTTGGATTGTAAATATGTATTTTTTTACTCTTTTGTTTGTTGTATCGTTGTGGGTTGTATGTTTCTTGTTTTTTAAAAAGCAAGCATAACTTTGGTCTTGTTTTGTTACCTAATAGAAACAAAGTATAATTTCTGAGCAACTAAATAACCAAAAATATAAAAAATATCCTGTTTCAACATACAACATATATTGTTTTGTTGCTTCTTAATTTCCTTTACTTATGGACACTTGGGCAATGAATTTATTTAGATTCACATATTTGTTCTCTTAACATTTGGCTGTTTCTGTCATCTTTAATTGACTCCCCCTAAATCCTTCACCGTATGTGGGGCTGGGCTTATGCTTAGAGAAGCTACAGCTTATTAAAGCGGCTACGAGTAACATTTAAATATCTTTTAAACAGTCTCATGTTTCCTCTGATAATCATAAATTACCTTTAACAGCAAACGAGACCATCAGTGCAAAGAAAGACATTTTTAAATAGTTTTTATTACTGCTTTTGGTCTGGTCGCACACCCAGTCCGATTTTCGGTTCGCTCGTGCAGGCTCAATGGTCACATATCCGTATTGGTCGCAGATTTCAGTGTGGCTCAGCAACGTGAATTGAGAAGCCTATCCCTCCAGGTGAGGGAAGGGGAGCGGGAGCTTTGTTTGAGACAGTTATTTGTCGTCATAATGACTGATAACGGGGCTGAACCATCAAAGAAAAAATGCAATGAAGAAAAGCTAAAAGGGAGAGTGATATAGGCTACGGGCGGGACCAGGGCGTTGCCAAGCAACGTGTATACAATTTCACGAGAGCGAAACTAGACTGCAGTGTTTACTCCTAAATGAATGAGCGGTTGGTACTAACACAAAGTTTGCTTTGCTTCACCATCATCAGATAACCATTATCTGAAATAGTCATTATTTACAACAACATATTACCTCATCGTGATCCATACTAACTGCCGTCTCTCGTTCATTCGCTTTCTGTGAGGAGTCGGACACGTAATCTTTCAGCTCCGTGAGAGAGAGTAGTTAGGTGACACTGCTGCATCAACTCATTACAATCAGGTGTGTGTGGCAGTGACTGGCATTAGTTCATGCAGTGTCAAAACCACTCTCACGGAGCCGAAAAGAGTCCTCACACTTTCAACACAGGGACATGCACTATATTGCTCCCTTCTCAGTTCACACTCGCGCGCCTGGCACGAGCTAGAAAACAGCTTTGCGACAGCAGGCGTCGTAAAAATACTACCGCTTTTGTCCAAAGGGGACGCCAACGTGCCATGTTACTCGTAGTGGCTTTAAAGACAATGTGGATCTTGTTAAACGCAGTGCAAGGCACCAGCGCCTCTACTGACTGTTTTAATGGAACTGACATCCCAACCTTAACACATAGCCGCACTCTACCTTCTCCAACACACACAGGTATACTGTGTGTGTGTGTGTGTGTGGGGGGGGGGGGGGGAGTGGAGATGTTCTTATATAAGGTATGTCAGTCACTGTGTGCATGCATGTATGAGTGCAACCCGTTTAAATTTCAGTTTAGTTCATTTCTCAGAGAAAATGCTCAATAATGCTCAATGTAAATGCTGCTCTCCAGGGATTTATACAGCACATATATTGAAACATATCAAACTAGTGTACAATTTGGAGCTCTATTGCACAAAGGAACAAGATGTACCAGGGGCTTGGTTAGACACACAAAACATTGTTGTTTGTAGATACAGTACATTCATTGTACTTTTCCTTTTTAATTATCTAATCAATTCACAAATGACTTCTGCTTCCAAGGCCAGAGAGACCCGCCTCTTTGTAGCGTTCTCTCTCCTGATTGGATAAAGGGTTGTTCGATACAAGATGAGTTTCTCCTCAGTTTAAGTGCCGAGCTGAGTGACTGAGAGAACTGTGTTATAAACGGCGCACACTGTATAAGATATTGAATGAGAGTGAATGGATGTATTACCATAATGACATCACTTACTCTGCTTAAAGGCGGATGAATACGCAAAGCACAAGTTTATGTTCTGCATCCCATGCATTAAAATGAGGCTACTAAAATACTCCGATGGAGTCTGGGAAAGATTATGCTTTTGGTTATGTGCTGGAAAAAGGCAGCACATCCCTGCTGTGCTTCCCGTCAGAGCTGGCTTTTTCAGAATTCCTTTTCAACTAATCAAATGTGAAAAAAAGAAAAAGTGTAATTTATAGCAGCAAAAAACCCCAGTGAATTATCACCAACTCTGCACTTTGAATGTGCTGTATTTTTCCTGCTTGGTACCTCACCACTTCACTGTTAATGTTTAGCAAAAAAAAAAGAAGTTTCCAAGCTATTTGCAAATGAATGTTAATTAGTTGTACAGTTCATGAACGCTATTTTCCAGAGACAGTGTTGGTGAGCATGTGTTTCTGTTTGAGCTAAGGACCGTGTGGAAAATTACAAATGCAATGCATCCACTGCAACACGACTGCTGTCTGCTTGTGGTATGGGGAAGAGAACAGGGAAATAATTGGCCTCCACCTTTGCACACATTTAACGCCCACACACACACACACACACACACACACACAGCAGGTACAGCTATGCCATCTTTGACTTCTGGGGCCCTTAACACGCACACACACACATACACACATGCACATAGACAGACACCCACACACACACACACCCACACACACGCACGCAGGTAAACACATGAGTGTGTAAACTACAATTTTCCTCCCCTCGGGATAAACCTAACGACCTCAGGGAGAAAGACACACACTCATTCCTACCTGTTCTTAAACTTTACCAGAAAGTAAGACATCAGGCAGAGAAAAACAAATAGGTTGACCAGGCTGATAATTAAGGTGAGACACTGCAGGTGAACTTATACATATCATCATAAAACGTTGTCAGCTGATTACATTTACATTGAAACAATAATTTATTTATTTGAGTAGGGCTGAGAATGATTATGGAAAGTTTAGTTCATTTAATTGATTTAAAAGTTGAGATTTCTGGTGTATTGGAAATATTTTTTTTATTTTGGAATAATGTCTGTTAAATATGGTTTGAGACAAATACAGACGCAAACCAAAGTCAAACGTAGTCAAATAAACATACATGTTAGGACCATTTTATTTTATACTATTAGAAAAGAAGACATGATATTGAAGCAAAATAGAGAGAAAATCTCAAACACTGAAACAATGTTTTTGACAGCTATGTCTCACCTTTAAAGAAAATGAAAAAATATTGAGTAGACAGAGAAGGTGGGAAGTATACATACACACACACACACACACACACACACACACACACACACACACACACACACACACACACACACACACACACGCACACAGTCAAGGAGACAGCTTGGAAGGGGATTGAAGAGGGAGGAGAGACAGACAGAGACGGGGTGGGGTGGAGGGGCAGAGAGGGATGGATGAGAAGATGAAAGATTAAGTATCATGGAGGAATGTTAAGTGTAGCTTAAGCATGTGTACAGAACTGTGGGGATTTATGGGTAGCGCACGCTCAGGGCAAAATAGTTTCAGAATTATTAAATGACTTCAATTAAAGTAATATAAGGGGAGAGAGGCAATGTGGGTGGGGAAGCGAGGGGGGGTGGGAACTCTCCTGACACGCCCCCCATCAAATTTGATTTATGAATCCTCTTTTCTTCTACCCTCTTCCTCCTGCAGTGTGTTCGTCATGCCCTTCCCCCACCCCCACACACACACGTATCCTGGTAGCAGTTTACAACGTCATTCTTCTTTTTGAAATATGAATGTGCTTTAAATTACATTTTGTGTCTGACAAGTGGCATGCGAGGGGTGGGGGGAGGGGTGGGGGGTGAATGTCAGAGCCCTTCAATTATTTCACATTTAATGTTACAGTCGTAAGCTTGAATTCCTATTTACATTCAATACCCCATATTATCAAAACAAAACTGATTTTAGAGTTGAAATGAGTTGAATTGAAATGTCCCGTTGTAAAACGTATCAAGACTCTTTGCGGTGCCACTGGAATGTATCCCAGGTGCCTTCTATTGCTATTAATCGGTTTGAGATGTTTCCACAACCTTGATTGGAGTCCATGAATTCAATTGATTGGACATGTTTTGACAGACAGACAGAAAGTACAGACAACCCAATATTCAAATGATAATGGGCTTTAATGTGAAAGATACATGAAGAACCACTTAAAGTTTCCAGGAAGCGACTCAATCTATGATCTGACGATACCAATATGTGTGCAAGTTTCATCAGGACAGACCTTTTTGAATATATTTAATTATCATAAAATGTCTTGACATATACTGCACAATTAAAAGTTGTAGTGATGGGGCGCCCTTAGCTCAGTTGGTAAGGCGTCCCCCCCGGGTCGGGCCCAGCAGCAGAGCCGGGTTCGATTCCCGCCCGCGGTCGTTCTCTGCATGTCACTCCCCTCTCTGCCCCATTTCACCTCTGTCTCTCTGCACTGCCAAATAAAGCATACAAATGCCAAAAAAAAATCTTAAAAAAAAAAAAGTTGTAGTGATGTTATGAGATATATGGGAAATATCCCCCCCATTCTAGTATAATCCCTGGTTGTGGTGGGGAAATGGTAAAATAACTGAGACTGGGTGTTAAACCAAGAAAGGACCAACTGGTTGTGATGGAGTCAGGAGGGAAATGTTGCATCAATCTTACATGTACAGAATGACACAGTAGAGAAATGAACAAATGTATACTTTACATTATTAGCTAACAGAGGTCACAGCAAAACCGAATTGGTTCAAACAGAAGGATTGAAAGCCTAAAGCATATTGAGTTGAAAGAGGAACACAGAGAGAGAGACAAGGAGACAATAATACTGGTCAGGGTTACAGAGATAAACTTAATGAAAACCTGGTTCAGAGAGTTAAGAACCGCAGACTATGGCATTGACCCTGAGCACACAGCCAGGACATCACAAGAGTTGCTTGGGGACACTCATTCATTTTTTGAATATCCTAGCCAGAGCCCTGACTTGAGCCAAATCAAATATGTTGGTAGAAAACCTGAACATTGGCTGTCCACTGCTGTTCCCCTTCCAACCTGACATAACCTGAATAATCTCTAGAGAAGAATGGGAGAAAACATCTCTAAATCCAGTAGTGCAAGGCTTCTTGTAACAGACCCACCAAAAATAATTGTAATTGCTTCCAAAGGTGCCTCAACTAAGTTCTGTGTTAAGGGGTCCGAATACATTTCACTATTTTATATACTGTAAGTACTGACTCTTTCAAAAAATTAATACATTTCTAGAACCATGGTTTATTTGCCATTATGTGGTATACAGCCTCGATCCATAGCTGCAACATAAGGCACTGTGACACAAGCAAAGCAGCCTGAGTACTTCATGAATGCACTGTGCATACTTGTGTGCATATTCCACTAATTAGTGCTCTTGAATGATTAATTAGTACATCCAAATTAACCGAACAATGTTGTTGACATAGTAACCTCAGTTCAAGAGATTTCAAAGAAAATACACGTCGATTAACATTAAGCCCATGTAAGGGAATATTATACAAAATCTAAATAATGTATAATATCAAATGTTTTGAATGTGACATTCCTCATGGTATACCTAGGAAGAATGCACTCTTACACTCTTGCCTTTGCAGCCTGCCGTGTGACCATGGCAACATCAGAAACCACACAGCACGCACAACTATTCAGGAGCTAATTTTACCGGTATCTAAGAGACCTGAATTATAAACTTCTTCAACAGCATTCAGTCCAGCACAAAGATGAAAAAAGTACATCAGAAAGAGCAACTCAATAACACATATTTGCTTGAAAATAACCTCTCCAAAAATTCTAAAATAAATACATTTGAATGCAGAAAAACACCCTTAGGAAGTTTGAATAAGACTAACTAGATTCCTTGCAACAGGGGAATAAGGAGTGTATTCCACTCTGCTCTCCCTGCATACTTTGTGTTCTTCTTCTGCCAGCCAGACATCTGTATCCTCACGCTGTAAAAGTGTCATGAAAGGCGATACATCCATGAATACTCCCTGTGGGAGTCTTTAAGAGCTGTGTTTTAGACGATGGGATTTGTACCATGTCACTTACTCTCGCTAACGCCTGGCATGGTCCATCCAAGTCAAGATGGCCCTCTCAGCCCCCCCATGTAATTGCAAGTTACAACTGGATAAAGCTCAGATTTATGCATTTTCTGCTGAGCCTACACAACCACTGACCAGTGTTTTTTTCTTTTTTTTATGTATGCATATGTGTATATAATTTGTTTGCCTTTGTCAGGGTTATACCAACAGGCCATACTCCTGTTGTTTACGGTCCAGTTTAAGGGCCGTTATTTGGAGGTTATATGGGCGAAGGTTACGAGCACAGGCAACCAGCCAGCTGGGCCGTCCATGTTTGATTGTAATCACTGTGGACTGCTTGTAAAAGAACAAGCATTTTGGAATCAATGAGAGAGGCCTGCAAGTGGACATCAGCTAAGGACTCATAGCAGGGGACAATAATGGAAGGAATTAATAATACTTAAATACATTTATGTTTGTGTCAAGATCAGTCTTTCCAGTTGTCATAAATAACTCTTCGCTTCAGGCTTCTCTAGCTCATTCACACACATACACGCCGTGACTGGCTAGTGATGAACCCAACCCAGGCTTCATGTTGGCTTCATGTAACTGTTCAGTCAAGACACTGTGCCAATCGCCTGTCCAGTCCGTGACCCTAGCGATGGCCAGTGTTGGAACAATGTTGGATCAAAGTCGTTCTGGGGGAAATGCCGCCAAAGCTAATTGGTATCATGAGTGTCTGGGTCCCAGCTGGCTTTCAAACAGGCCAGACTAAAGGGCCTGATAACCAAGATACTAGAGTAGCTAAGTGCAGGGCTGCTGCGTGAAACATAATAATATGGTATTTAGAGATTCAATTTCTCTGCTATTGGCATAGATAACAGCCATGAAAAAGTGGTATGGACTCATCTATTGCGGATAATTTTCCGATTTATATCGGTCGGGATATTACTGACACGGTTGATTACCGCGGAATGGAATGCTGACGACGAGAAATTGACAAGAGCAAAGGCCTTATTTAAAGTCCAAATGATAGTAAATAGGAGGGTTTTACTACTACAACATGCAGTACATGCTTGGTAAAGAACATTTCCTACATTCTCTCTTTTGAAAAGAAAAAAAAACTGTTCCCAGAAGACAATATGGCTGATTTGCTGTTTGAGGGGTTCCAGATTATGACCATATAATAGCAGGTTGGTTTAGCCTCTCACCATCCCTATAAAAGTAGCATATGGTTAGGGTTAGCTTATGTTAGCGCCTGTCGATTTCCTTTCCTCGCCATACAGACCTCAATCTAGTATGCAAAACAATTTTTTTTGTTTCTGCATTGACCGGAATGACGATGTTTTTTCTGTCTTATTGGACATTGAAAATTATTTGCACGATGCCAATTAAATCATTATATATTTCCAACTGAATTCGCATATCCAAAGATCAGGTTAAGCACTGGTTGATCCAATTCTCTCTCATCCTCAACTCACTTGTGACTTCATACACTGGTCGGTTTATATATGTAGATGCTCTGTATTAGTCCTTTTGAAACATTGCGGCTAACAAAAAACTATCTTATCTTTTTAAGATATTGTAAGCAGCATATGTGTGTGTGTACCGTTTAACACCATACGGCTACAGAGCTTACTTACTGACTCATTTGCTTTGAAAACTAATATTATTGGATAGATCCTGGACTTTCTCATTAACATAACTCAATGCAAGTGTAAATGGACCCAACCCTCAGTTGTCCTCAACATCAACTGCAGTGCTCTACATCTATATAGGGCTGCAACTAACGATTATTTTGATAATCAATTAATCTGTTGATTATTTTCTCGATTAATCAATTATTAATCGATTAGTGGTTTGGCCCGTTAAATGTCATAAAATGGTGAAAAATATTGATCAGTTTTCCAAAGCCCATGTTGACGTCCTCAAATGTATTGTTATGTCCAAAACACAAAGATATTTCAGTTTACTGTCATAAGAGGATTAAAGAAACCAGAAAATATTCACATTTGAGAAGCTGAAAACAGAGAATTTGGATTTTTTTTATTAAAACATTTCTCAAAACGATTCATCAATTATCAAAATAGTTGGCGATTATTTTAATAATCGATTACTAATCGATTATTCGATTAATCGTTGCAGCTCTACATCCATATAGCTTATTTCTTCTGCAGCACCACCGATTGACCTTTTGGAAAAAATAGAGTAATTGATTGATGGAATGCGATTTTCATTTGCATATTATGCTTCATTTATTCCCCTCTTCTTGGTTTACACATGTCATAATGTTTCCCCTTGTACCGTATGCTGAAGCCACACCCTGTTTGTCTTGTTTATTTATGTTTCACACCTGACATTGACGTATGTCGTGTTTACATCCATACAAAGCTCTTAATACAGCCCCAAATCCTACCTCCACATGCCTTTTGGCCCACTGAAAAATTCCTTTTTCTGAATCCCAAAGTGTGCACACATGAAGTAGACTTTACACAAATCCATCAGGGTTGAGGACGCGGACTCTGACATTTCTTTTGTACGAAGGCTCTCCTGCAGGATGTGACATCACCCGCTCACGTTGTTTCAGTTGAGCTGTGGTGCAAGTATCCCATAAATCAAGGGTGAGGATTTATACGTTTACATAATCATCTCACTTTTTCTTTAACAAGCCTCTCCCTCCCACTGTCACAGGGCAATAAATAATCCTCACCTAAACATTTGAAGTCCTACTTCAGAGGGAAGCTATGGCGCCAGCGTGGCCTGCTTTGTTTTATTGGCGTGTCAAAACTCCTATTGATTGAGAGTAGGATTGAAAGAACCGCATATAGCCCCTCAAAATGTGGAAGACAAATTGAAGCAGACTGGGCGTGTGTGAGTTATACATGTGTGCTCAAGGTTGTATGCGTGTGACTAAAAAGTGAGCAAAAGTGAAAGAGAAATATGTACTTTTTTACATGTACATTTGTAGCATGTGTATGTAATGTATGATACCTTCTTTCTGAATAATTATGGACACAGCATCCAAAAAAGTGTCAAGCCAGAAATGCAACAGAGAAAAAAACAAACACAGGGGAAAAATGTCTCCCTGAGTCAAAACTGTACTCCTGTATTTATAGCCCCACAGAGTGACATTTTCACAACGCTGCCACCAACCATGAGACTTCCCCTCCCCTATACTTTGCCCAGGAACGGTTAGCTGTACAGACAAGCAGGAGGTTGGAGCGGGGACAGAGGGCTGGGGAAGGGAAGGCAGACGTTGATTGATCACATAGAAAGTGCCGGCAGCACAGACATTTTTCGTGTTCACGAGGGGGGTGCTTGTTTGTGCAATTCTGATAATGTTTCCTGTCTTGTCCCAACTCTCAGAGGCAGGTGCTTGACTGTTTGTTTGGTGGCTGGCACAGGAGAGCGCCCAAGGTAGTGGACATGGGGCTCGCCACAGGGAAATACAGATGCCTGATTCCTTTTGGCTTTAGAAGCACAGGGGCTTAGCTGCAGGCTAAGTTGCAGGTACAAAGCAGTGCACACTGGGGGTTTGAACAATGCAGGTTTTGGTAGGCTGGTGCTACTTACAAGTACACTTACACAACTGTGCCTTCAATAAGAAATTACATGTATACCAACTAAGAACAGCTCTTTTACTGCAGAAGGAGTGTGGTTGAAAAATCTGTAGTAAGTGCTAGGGCCACAGGTTCTTCATGATGCGCTCCGAGAATATAGACAATATGTTATGAAGATGAAATACAATGTTGAGATGAGATTCAAATGTTCTGCTAAGAGTTGGATGTTTAGCTATTTTAAACAAGGATGGTCCAAAAGTGTCCATATTTAGCTCATTTGAAAGGAAAGAAAATGTACATTATAAAAAAGAAATCCAACAATTTACTTGAAAGTTGACTGTTGTATTTTATTATGTTTGACCTCATTCATCCTGTCTGTCTGTCAGCCACCTCATACTCAATGGCCCTTAATCATCTCTTCATCTTCATGTATTGTACATGGGTTGCAGCAATAGACCGTACCTCCTTTACAGTTGCCAGTGTTTCCCACTAATGTATCATTCCGTGGCATGCCGCCACACTTTCATTTTGCCCCGCCACACTATCATTTTTTTTTGTTGATATATGTATATTTTACTATTTAAAAAATATACATGTATACATTTCATTTGCAATGCGCGAGTTTCACTTGGAAACAATAGCATTTCCGCATAATAATCTTTAACGTGTGATTCGCGCTGTGATCTCAAGAAACAATATTTCCTTCAAACATGGACGTATTATCAAAGCGCCGCTTGAGGGATCGAGGCTTCAATCTCCCCGAGTCAATCAGCCCCTCCCCCTTCGGTGTCAACACGCGCTGTGACTGTATTGCCTTCAGGTAGCCTACGAGAAGAGGTATCAGCGCATTAATTTGACAAGGATCATCTGAAACTTATTGAGGTAAGTAGGAAAATTACCGTCTGTATGTCTGATCGCGAGCATACCATAGATAGTGCATACCATAGATAGTAGCCAATAAATAGCCTACGGACCGTAAATAGGAAATGAATGAAAGTCAGCTGTTAGAACATCGCTCGCTTTCGGGTCGGTGGTTAAAAAAACAGAGCAAAGTAGGCTAAGTTCAGTGTTACCACGCTAAATGTTTATTTTATTTTATAACAGTAATATTTTTGTTTGAATGTGACCAAACAGTTGTAGATCACCCTCGATATTATCCTACTCGTCCTGTGAGTCCAGCAGAGATTTTGGTTCGCTAATTTCAGTTGTAACTTGTAACAGAATATGTCTGATGATAAAAGATAGCACTAGCATGCTAATTTAGCTTAACATTGCCAGTATCATGTCTCATTCTGCGTCCGTTATGCTCTTTTCACTAGGAGAACCCAACTTGACAGCAAGACACAAAGGAGCAGACGCATTCCTAATACTGTAAATCAAAAAACACAGTCTCGAAAGAAATAATAAAGGTCAATGACAGATTAATTTGTCAGTGTCAAGTTAATGTCCTGTATTCATAAGTAGCTATTTTCTGCAATTTTTCCATCACAATTCATTCTGCGCTCTTTGAGCACCCTCTGCTGGAAAGAATATTGTGAGCTATCCTTCGTGATTGTAGTCACAGTTATTTGAGTACTAGTAATTCAACAATCTAATAAAACAAAAGGGCGCTTGTGTTCACTCTTCTGAACCACAGGTAACCACCACCTTTGCTTCATTTTTTTGATGGCTCAAATGTGTATCATAGAAAATTATTTATTCATTAACCATTGATAAGTGTGTTAAACTCCATCTTAATCACCATTTATATAGGAATAGTGTTCCTCAAAGTACACCAGATTGATGCATTTAACATTTAAAAGGTACATAATTTTCTTTAGGGGGAGCATACCCCCGGACCCCCCTAGGGGGGTCGGGGTCCCCCCCCCCACACTTTCAAAAAATTCTGTGGGAAACACTGCAGTTACCATAGTCTGAGACTGAGACTTGCAGAATTCCATGCTGCATTTCCTTTTCTTGTTTTGGCTGCAGGCCTTCAATGCACTGCATAAGGCGTAAGAGCCCCTCCTTGTACCCTCCCACCTGGATTTAGTGATGCCTCTGGCCTCTGCAGGTGGCTCCCTCTGATCTGCTGCCTTGCACTACATGACCTGGAGATGAGCACACAGTAAATGCATTATCAAGTTGACATCAGTTGGAGGAAGCTTTTTTTAAGTTCAGGTGGCTTTATCCTCCACAGGTAGATCTGGTATGGGTCATTATTCATTGACATGACCTTCTTCTGTCTATACAGGGCAAGAGAGAACTCTTCTCCATATGTTGTTGGTCATTAAGCGCACATTCCATGCCCTTTCCACAGGGCATAGGAGACAGTGTCACATCCAGACAGCGCATGCATCCCCAGGAGACGCCCAGACACTGTCATTTATGTCCATCTGCACTGCTGATTGAATGCAGGCCTTCCAAACCCAGCACGCCAACGGGACTAATGTGTCAATGTCATCACTTATACAATACATATGGTAGGTGCCCCTGCTCCAGCTGCTATCCAACGTGTAACTCATTAGGCTGACATCAGCAGTCAACGGTGTGGACCATGCATTGTCCCTGTGGTTCACAAACAGGATCTTATCAGCGCTGAGGTCATATGTGAACAGATAGGTGAAGATAGCTGTGGCATGTTCTATGTGCTCTTCATGATGCTTTTTGGACCGTGAAGGGCTGTGTTGAGGCCCATGTCATAGATGGGCTTGCTTTCAACTGTCTCAATCACCTCAATGGTTTTGGTTATCTTCTCAATGGTTCCCTGAAAGCCTTTTGCAAGAGAGGATCTTTGCTCTGCTGTGTACCAATCTTAAGAGCATTTAGCTTGTCTATCAAAGGATGAGGCTGTTTCTGGTACTCCGCCCAATGTTTTTTTTTCTCAAGAAGATCCCTTTGATAAACTTTTCTCTCCCATCTACCTCCTTATGTATCTACTCGGCTTCTCATTGTGAGCCACATGTGCACACAGATAACATATAACATTACATACTGTATGTATACAATACAAACATTTGTGAAATGCAAAATAATCAAATGCTAAACATGCAATACATGTGCTTAATCGAAATTAACTAAGGTATAGATAGATAGATAGATAGATAGATAGATAGATAGATAGATAGATAGATAGATAGATAGATAGATAGATAGATAGATAGATAGATATCATTGTAATTCTGTAGTATTTCTTCCACTGCAGTTATTTTCTAAACCCAATTTAAAATTTTAAATTTGTGGAAAAGGGAACTGCATCCACCTGAAAAGATTTTTCCTCACTGACCCCGTGACACACACCAATAATTAGATCCACTTAAACCCTGTGAGTGACATTTTAATTGCATCCCGCACATTTGTTACACTCCTTAACCACTTGGATGGAAAATATTGCTCTTGTCTACCATCCCTACTGCAACTAATGGTATTTTAATTAAAGTTTTTCTTTGAACAGAACCCATCTCTTTGTCCTTGGGTGAACACGTTCAGACATGTCGTGCAGGTTTCCAATAAGCTGCCAAGACACAGTAACAAATACCTTTAGTGGGGATTGTGACTCAGTATGGAGCTATTTCAGCCATCCAGTTAACCACTATTGAAACCACTAAATACGTTAATCACTTGTGTTAGTCAGTGTTTACATTGAAAGACACAGCCAAAACTTTATTGACGCTTACAGGGCGAGGCCATTCGCTGTCATATCAGAATACTGTAAGTTTTGAGTGAAAGTAGCCCAGTGAGTCAGTAAAGGTATTTCTATAAGCTCATAGCTGTTTGGTCACGGCTATCACATAGCTATGTGAACACGGGATAGGTTTATCTCAACGGACAACAATTCTCACAGTCTCTTGGCATCTCATCTTTTCCAGGACAATGATGATTCATTTCACATGTGTGCCAGTATGGAAACTAGTCAAAACAGTTCTCCAGTGAATTATTGTAAAACTAAATAGAGAATGTTTTTTATTAATATATTTTTTTAGGTTGGTACTGTTTATTGTAGCTTAAGATAGAGAAGTTAATTACAAAATGAAATATATTGTAGGTACTATATGAACTACAGAGGACACTGTTTTTGGTCCATACACTTTACCAAGGTGCCTTTCAACATGACTGCTGCAGTGACTTTGGGAACTGAGAAAAAGAACAGTTATTTCAAAATATACCATTGGAAGTCAGTTTGAGTAGAAATACTAATATCATCCTATAGGCTCAGGCACCTGGACCAGAGCTGATATTCATACAATGCATTGCTCTTTAAGAACTTGAGGAATACTTACATAACCGCACAGGACACACTTCACTAGAAGATGAATTGGTCTCTGAGGAGCGGGAAATAATAGCTCAGGTTATATAGAGTAATTCAACCTTTATTTGTCCAGGCCAGGGAAGGAGTTTGCTGAGAATGCATGCTCTTTTGCAGCTGGGCACAGCCTCACATTTACACAAATACATATTGGAAGGTTGTTTAAGATACAGCTGTACTGGGGCGAAAATTGTCAAAGTGCAGAATTACCATTTTCTACAACAAAAAAGATAAATGTTTCCTATATAGGGTATGCCAACCAATTACTGTGATCTTTCATCAAAGGTGCCTTTTAACTTCAAAGCCTCCACACCTACAGCCTACACATTGGATCTGCCTAAAATGGCTTTCAGCTGAGATTTTCGACTCATTGTTCAGATTTCTAGCCTAGAACCGCAACCGCAGACCAACAACCGGAGTTCAAAAAGCAACATAAATTCATTGATAAATGCACCTGAAATGTAAGGAAATTGTGCAACTTACCAAAATAAGGATGCAAAAATGTTGTCTTCAACTTTGGAAAAACCTGACACCACTAGGTTCAGAAATTTAGATCCCATTTACACCAGTGATTAGCCTGTGATCTGTATCTACTGTATCCCTCTCTAATCTGCCCTCTACGGTAGCCTTTTATTGTCCACTGAGAAGTTAAATAACAATAGTTAGGGGTCAATGTATTGCTAAAATGCACTTTGAAGGGGGGAAATAAGTAACACCCTGCTGGCTAAATTACAAAAGCTACCTTTTACAAAGTAGCAAAACCCATTCCTCTCCACCCATCCTTCTCTTTAGGTTGGTCCCACACATTTAGCTGAGGTCATTGTCTACACCCATCTAGTCAGGCTGCTCTGGACTATCTTTATATTCTACAGTAGAGAAACAACCCTGGAGCAATGTGAACATGTGCTTGAAGATAGGAACTTGCAGAGATAAAAAGCAGGATCAAATAAAAACAATGGTTTAGAGGTTTCTCAGGATGTACAGTATTTTCTCACATCCTTTATAGCTGATGCATTGTATACTGCATTACCAGTTACACTTCATCCATTCCCTGGGTTGACAAGCTGGCCAGGAGGGAAATAATATTTTTTTCTAAATAGTGTAGTGGGTGTGTAGGTTGGTGAGTATTACTCCCATCAACAGTATAGGCAGAGTCAGTGATACTGAAGAACGCTTGTTATCACGACCACTTTTTGTAAAAATCAGTGAGTATCTCTTCACAACCTGCTAACTGTCCGTATTGTGTGTGTGGGCTGTGGACGGTGGGCCCCCTTTGTTAGCATACCCTTTGTTTACATGCCAAATTACAGCCTAGGCTGTGTATTGACACCGTATCTTTTTCACTGATTTTGACAAAGTGATTTTGACGACAATTCTCCAGAATCGCTACCTCCAACTTTTAAGTACAAGGTGTCTCCAGCCGCTCCAGAATGTCTCCATCAACAGAATGATTCCTCTGGCTCTTGATTGACAGACCCACACTGTCTCATTTCCATTCGGCACAGAGATAAAGATGGATCAAAAAACAACATAGAAAAGGCCAGATCAGGAGTAATTAATCAAAGCGCTCAAACACACAAACGTCTACGCAAAGACAAAACCTTTTAAAGCTAATTTTAAACAAGCCTTTTTATCGTTCAGACCTAATTTGTCCGCACAATTGGTAACGCGAGCCACCTTTTGGCCAGAAGCGAACGCAAGGGCCTCTCTTTGTTAGCGTGCCAGCGTTGCTGTCCCCATAATCAGCAGGCCATGCTTTGAGGTTTCGCATAATAGAGGGCCTACTCTCAATGAGCTGCAATCAGAGGATATGAGTGTGTTTATTTTTGTGAAGGCAGACAAAATATAATACTTCTTCCTGTTCTATGTGTTCTCTGCCCTGTGCTGATTGAGAGAATTCAGCCCCTGAAGAACTAAGGTATGAATTGGATATCCTTTACAGGTCAAACAGACGTAGATATTCTAAGCCTGCAATGTCAGACAGCGGAACTCATCCTCAAACATCAGATATGCCCAGAAATATTTCACCAATCCCATCATTTTCTCTTGAGCACCACAGCGACCACATGAGTGTGCTGGTGGCGTCACCGCAAGGCAATCCGCTCAGCGCTGCCATATTATTGTATCTCCTCAAAAGCTTTCACTCTAATCGGGTAGGAAAGTTGTAGCGAACAGGCTAACAGCGCAGACCAGGAGCTCAGCTTTCACCGATGAGTGACTGAGAATGGAGGGTATCTGGTGTCCCTGTTAAGCTCACCCAGGTAAACGTTCCCAACAAGAAGGAATGCCAGAGTATCTCACAACAAGCACTCCTATTTGTTTGGCTAATTCAACTTATTTGCATTTGAGCAACTTCCCCATTCTTGTTATCTACCATCCCCGGTTACTTTAAAACAAACTCTTGATTGTTGTTTGCCGCACCACTGCATACTGTAACAAGGAGGAACTTTGGACCAAGTGGTATTGTTTTTACAACACCAGAGCCTGCTGTTCTAAAGATCAGCACTTGCATTAGCTAAGGAAGCTAGTGAAAGAGACACAGCAGCAAGATGCAAAAAGTTTATATCCTCGGTCAAATAGGTAAAAGTTAAATCTAAGGAAAATCTGTTTGGATAGATGGAGTTAAAGTACCATAATTGGGATGTCTGGTGCTAGCAGAGACATAATGATAATGACTCGAATGGCTTGTTCACATGTTTGTGGTGTATGATTGGAAATAATGGGATTTTAGGAATATATCAAACTTTCCTTGCCAGTCACTCCACGAGTTGCTGGAGCTGTGGAGTGAGATGCTTATAGGCACTGGTGTTGGGAATACTGTTCTGTGTGGTTGCACCTTCCCTCAGCCTCCATTTCACACTCGCTTCACTCCATTTTAATAACGGCTTTTTTCATCCTCACTTTCTTTTTATACCTCTATGCTTCATTCTAACACCCCCCCATTCATCCACACAGTGTTTTTGCACGTACAATATCCCCTACCCTTCTTCATTCTACCACTGCTTTAACAGTCAAAGTATTTTCCCTGTTCATTTTATTTTCTCACCTTCACCTAGTCTTTTTTTATTTATCCCACTCTCACTGTCTCAATGCTTTGCAAAGATTCACAAAATAATGTATTATTTAAATGCCTCTTTCTATTGTAGATTGTTTTCTTTCTTATCTTATGTCAGCATGTTGGTTAGTCAATCCGTTCACCACTTTACTCTGGACGAAAATGCCTTGAAAACTGTTGGATTCATTGTCATGAAAGAAAGAAAATATATATGAATACATGAATATTTACGTATAAACTGTATATGTATGTGTCCATGGGATGAAACATATTGATTTTGGTTATGCCTTGGCTCTCTTCGTCAAGCACCACCAGCAGCTAAACATGTTCACAAGTTTAATATCATGTAGATAGATTGGCATTACACATGGTAACAACATATCAAAAGGTTGACAATTGGGATAAGCATTCTACAACTCCTCTGTCTTAAAAACCCTCCATTCAGATTAGGAACATTTACCTTCTACAAAAAGCACAGAAATAAATCATTTTGAGGACAAAATGGTGAAGTGATCCAACACTATTTCTTGTCCCAATCTCTCCTCTACAGCCTATAGTGAAAGCTTCTCTCGTGGACACCCTGCCTGTGCAATTAAATACATGGGATACATCAACTACTGCCAAATACTAATGTCTATTGATTCTTCTGGAGATCTAACATTTCAATCAAGAGGGGACGGCATACCCCAGGCCTTCCAAACGTATTACAATCAATGCACAATAACCATAAAAGCTATCGTGCTGGGAGAGGAGGGGAGGGATTTAACAACCCAGTACATTCAAATCAAAGGTTACCACTCCACAATGCCATCCTTACCGACCTCATTTGGCTCTGTTTAAAGTCTGAGAGGGCAACGCACTGTGTTCATCAGTCGGGGAGACAAAGGCAGAAAAACTAGTTTCTTTTCTAAGAGGAGAGTGGGAGTTAATTAAAATGTGAGACACCTCGCTGAATATCTCTAGCAGCCGTTTCCAAGCAGCCTTTCCAATGCCCCGGAGTAAGAAAAAGAAAAGAGGGGATGGGGGTAAGATTTTGAGTAGGTGAGACAGTGTAAGAGAAAAAAAAGGAGTTGGAGGGCAGCAAACACAGTGCTATGTCAGCACGCAAGATCTGACAAGACAGGTTGGAGCCGCAAATTGCTTTTAGCAGTCAATTTCTCACGTTAATTAAAAGTGTGTGTGTGGAAGGAGCTCCAGCTATAGGCTACATCTCTTTCAGCATCTGCTTTCTATGATAAAAGTGGGACAGTGGTGGCCTGTTTTTTTCCCACTATTCCTGCCTGCAAGCTCCTGTTGATAAGAGGCATAAGAGTGGTGTTGAGTCAGGTCAAACACTGATGCTTAACCTCTGGTGTCGAAAAACCTCAGTCGGCTCAATGGCTATTAATTGTGCTTTTGCCAGCTCGTCCTGTGAATTTGGCACAACCCATTTATCTCCCTTATTTATTTATTTGTTTGTTTAACTAGTAAGATCTGCAGTCACATTATGGCTCCAGAAGCCATTAAATGTCTGGTTAATAACACTGACATCAGCCCTCTGAAAAGTCAGTGTCCAAATTCAATTCAACTGATTGCTCACAAGGAATACAGAGTATTCACAATTGTGTGTTACCGCCACATATTCCACATTAATAGATTCACTAAAAATAACATGTCATTTTGCAGCTATTATGTAGAGTTTTGGAGTTGCATGCACGCATCGTTACACGTTTCGAGCTGCTGCATATTTCAGGTTGTTGGCACCGTTGTGAATTGTTATCTTAAAAAATTCAAAAAGCATGAGACTGCTCCGCTCCCACAACAGAGGTGAGACCATTGAAATGTTTGCTAAGAGACAGCGACTGTGTTCAGACAGAACAACCCCAGTAGACTAAACCTCATTCAGCTCAATAAGATCAATACAGGGGTGACGGAGGAAGGGAAGGAAACGCTAGGTTGTTTAGAAACAAAGTGTGTCTGTCTCGCTCACCTTTTCACCAATTGAATTCCTGGTAGATTACCTAATAAGCTGAATGTCATGTTTCTACTGTAAACCTGTACACTTGGGTACCTGGAGATTGCAGACCCTCGTTAACAAAGCAAAAGACCATAGTCACCACTTTCATACTTATTTTACAATATAATCTGATAACCTATTACCAAGCCATGCTACAAAGGATGATGCATTACTTATGTTGGGCGTCTCCAAGCTGTTATATGTATTTAAGATGAATTTTGATATAGTCTATCTACAGTATGTGTCCTTGTAAAGCCACTTACACCCTTTATATTAAAGGGGTAGTTCAGTATTTTTAAAGTGGGGTTGTAAGAGGTACATATGCATAGTTAGTCTGTTAGCTTATGGAGATGGCGGTCAGCACAGTCATTTTCAGGAGTTTGGGGGAGACATTGCTTTAGCAGAAGTCAGCCTTGTACTGTTGCAGAGGGGGGTTCCTGCATTGGGAAAAGGGGCTATAGAAAGCAGGAGATGAACTACTTCAGTATATCCTCAGGATCAAAGGGGCTGCAGTGGACAGGAGGGTGGACAGCTTCAGAGATCAGTGTTTGCATCACAAAGGGCTGATCATGTTCCTCTCCGTGAAGATCTAGGTAAAGAAAGCCTGTCAGCTTCTCTTCAGAGGCCCTAAGGCGCTTCAGGCTGCCCTTCAATGTGATGAAGACTTTTCTGTCCCTGCACCATTGCAAGTTTCCTAGCAGGCAATATCAGTGCTGGGTTTGGGAAAAGCAACCAAGTGAAAATGTTTTGCCATGAATGACTTAAACTATAGGACACCAACATGTTGCCTTATGTAAAATGCTGTCCCTGCATAGAATGTGGCATGTTAAACACAACTTTTGTCTTTGTACTGTTAATTTCATAACATATTGATGAATTCCAAGGATCATCTGTAGCTGTGAGCATTTTGGATGGTTAATCAGGTAATTAGTGTCCATGAAATTGGCAGGGTAATTTTTTTTCTCCAAACGTTCTAGTCAACAAAGCCCATTGAATTGATTACATGTTGGTCTTTTTTCCCCTCTCAGATCACTAATACCGTAAGATGTCACACCCTCATCCCTTCTGCACAATGAAAGAGACGGTTGTAGATCAAGGACTACATTACAGGATTAATTGTCCTGTCACTCAATACATGTTCATATTAGATATAAATACAGTGAGGTGGGTGTCTTTAATTAAAGCTTCAACAGCAAGGTTATATCAGTAATGCAGCCTGTGAGAGAACAAAACAGTCATATTCCCCCTGATCAAAACATGTACAGAATCTATCTTTCTCGTTAAGTGAAAGGCTATATATAATAATATATAATTAATATATAAAGGCTTTTTGTTTATTCAGGCTTTTTGTTTTTACAACATATTACCAACAGACATATTACACCATGAATGTTTTCTATTCCATGTCTGAAAGGGTGTATATTGAAATAATAATTGTAACTACAATGTGACAATTGTGTACACATGTTAACTAGGCAACACTTTAGCCAGATAATCCAAACCACTTTATTAGAAGGTGAATCTGAGAGAGCATAGCAAGTAATATCACTAATCCATCTTTAAACAATAGAAGCATGAGTGCACACAGCCACAGCAAGTCAAAAGGTAAACCAATTTAATTGCGCTGTAAAAGTGATGGACAGTTTGGGTTGTAATTTTACAGTCCACTCTTGTTTTTTTTCTTGTCGTGTTGGCCAGAGTCACAAACATAATAGCCAATTTGTAAATAACTGTTTGATACTTGTTTAAGTTGCCTGCAGCTGTTTTTATGTGCATCAAAAAATTTACGACATAAACTCCCCCATATTCTAAGAGAACCTTGAACAGACCTCCTCCTCTCTGCCTTTTGTTGGAATCTTCTCTTCTCGTAAAAAAAAATCTTTTGATGACGCCCACATGGAACAGCCTGGGCAAGTCAAACATTGAGATCACCACAAGCTCATAAATCCCTGATGGATCAGGAGGTAATTTTACTACGGCCCATAATCAGCACTCACTGATCAAATCGAGCCGGGCCCTGACGCTGCGAACGATACATAGAAGAACGTTTCCTGACGGCAGTTGAAAAATGACATGGATGAATGTCAAAGAAAAACATTCAATTATCTTTAAGCGGGGTTTACACAAGTGATTGCCCCTGCTGATGGGGGGAGGGTGGGGGCTAACTAAAAGAGTTAAGAGTTAATGCTGGAGGTCTGTTCTGACTTGATGGGATTCGTTTTGATGGGCCCCGAGTTGACATTTCCTCTTTGTGGTGACGGCTAAGCAGCGAGCAACAAATTGCCCCCTTGTTGGCTGAGGCCATTTTGGAAATATGATGAAGGAAAATTACACATCACATCTGCCCTCGTTTTGGGCCAAACCGTGCCTAAAATCCTAATTTTTCCCAGTTTAAAAGGTTACCGTAGGCTTTAGAACAGTCTGTGTGTTCAATGCAAAGAACAGAATATGTGCCTTTGGGAAGGAGTGTGTTCTTGTGTATATTTGCGTAAGTACTGTACAGTCTCCAGGCAGCTGTCACACTGATCAGAGGGGGGGCACGTTTCATAGCACTGGTGGATTATGGGAGGAGAGGAAACATTCCACTCGTGCTTGGGACTAATCAGGCTGTTTCTTCTTGCCCCATTTTCAGAGACCCAAGTAAATTGGATGATTAAACTCTTTAAACCCTGACCTCGGGATAATTATTTATGGGTGGGGAAAGAGGTGAGTTTGGAAGTTCAAGGCCGGACTGACATACTGACATGCGTTCAACATGGAGTTCGATGTGAAGGTTGCAGTTGAACAGGGGGAGCTGAGAGTCTACTGACAGTTCTAAGTTCCAACCTGTCTGTGTTCCAGTGCATCTGCTTGGGAAAGTATGGACGCCTACAACCTTTCTCATCCAAATAACTAAACGTTAGGCTCTAGCAAGTTACCGTTGCCAGGTACCGGTAGATCCATAGACTACAATATGTAGTGAAGTCAGAAGCCGGCTCATGACATACGTCTGACCAAACGTTATGCGATTGGTTGGCTAATCCAGAGTGGCACTGACACAGATCCTATAGTTTTAAACTTCAACAGACACCCGCCTCCAAGTGAGTGAACTTTTGCCAATTAAAGCAGTTCCAGGCCAGGCTAGGTCCCCTGTGTGACTCCTAAAGTTTGAGAAAAAAACAACCTCTCTTTTTCTCAGATTCTCTCTCCCTATGATGTCATAATGGGATATGACACACTCCCTCATTACCAACCTAATTTAGCACTAGCTCCACCTGTAATAAGCCACACCCCCAGATACCTCTGAATCTCACTAGCAATTAGATTCAAACCGGCAGTCAGAATCAGGGCCAATCGGAGCAGACTGGTCTTTTTTGGAAGGCGGGGCTTAAAGAGACAGGCTCTAAAACAGAAGGTTTCAGACACATGCTGAAAAGAGGAGATTCAGCATTAACCTTGTGAGACATAAGGTTTTTTGGGGCACTTTACCATATCAATCCAAATGTTACAGTAAGCCTTTTTTGTTTAATTTGTGTTTGACAGCTGACTGTCATTGCTTTAAGAAAATGTAATTTTCAGCTGAAGTTTTCTTTGATAGTTTCCTGCATATGTAGTGCTTTATTGTACTGTATGTATGCGGACAATAGTGTCGGTGTGGATCTACAGAGGCAGCTAGCTTTGCATAGCTTTAAGGGGGCGATATTTTGCATAGCCTTATACACACAGGTCAGATCTGCATGATACACTAAACAATAGAATAGTTTTGATAATGGTCGTGGTTCAGTGACTCAGCTTTTATTTTCATCATGCAAGTTGAAGACTCATTTTGAGTAGTTTATGTCAGGTGTCCTCTTTCTTATTCTGCAGAATAGTCAAAATGCAGAAACTGTGATGAAAGACAAGTAAAGCCCGAACAGGTGAGGCACAAAATAAAAGAGAAACCGGGGGAAAGAATAGATTAGATAGATGACTGCATAGGTGGTGACATGAAGCAGAAGGCATGGCTTGGTTTCAAATGAAATGCTGTAGCGAAAATGGCGACATGGAAAATAAACAAGGAAAAAGGCCATGTCAGACAGTCAAAGAAGGTATAAGATTTGAATGAGTGGAGGTGAACAGATACTGCTATACAAATTGAGAAACGGTATATAACAAAGTAAAGCTGAGTAGAAAGAGTAGAGGTGGAGAAAAGATTACAACACATTCTCACTCCCAACCCGACAATTACTGAGGCTTGGTCAGTGGCCCCTTTCTTAAAATTGCGAGGAGGTACAACTCTAGATTCAGTCTTGCACACAGAGGGCTGTTCAATAGATTGCAATTGTGTGGTGTTCCAGTCATAAAACTGCCCAATTTTTCTGCATTGAGGAAAAATGTATCAGATAATAGGTACATAGGCTATTTATTATTTGGACCTGCAGTCAATACACATTTGTATAGAAGCTACTGCTTCATCACAGCAACAGTGTAGAAAATGTAACAGAACACATTTTATTTATTTATTATTCTTTCGGACAATTCCACACAATACACAATTTTCTCTTGCAAATATTCATACATCATACTTTGTGTTGTCCGAAGGGAGACGGAAGAAGCCAAAGGCTTATCAGGTCCCGCCCCCATTTTCATCAAATTCGGATTCAGATACACAGTTACTGTTACAGAAAATAAAAATAAAACAACATAAAACATTTTTTTATATATATATATATATATATATATCTATATCTATCTATATATATATATATATATATATATATATATATATATATATATATATATATATATATATATATATATATATATATTGCAGTCCAATACACAGTCAATTTTAATCTAATTGCTTCAGCTTTTAAGATCAGTTCAGCACAGTTTTTCTGTGACAATGCCAAGTGTATAAAGTGTGAATTGGCCTTGTATTTGGCCTGTTCCATTTCTTAACTGGTAGTCGTAACACTTCTGCAAAAGTATTCAAAAACAAGTCTGTCTGCTGGCCTGTATTTTTCGTTACAATATTGTTATGAAAGTGACATTGACATTGTGCTCAGGTTATTAGTCTGTAATTTTCAATAATTTTTGAAACATAATTTGCTTTGAAATTGCGCAAACTGCAACTCCCTGTGACAACTTCATCAAGTCCATTCCACAGCTTAATACCATTTACAGAAATCAAAAAGGATTTAAGTGTGGTCCGTATATTTTTCTCAGTGAATTTACCTTTTCTTCTTAAATCATGCGAAACTTCTCTGTCTTCAAACATTACTAGTAAACTGTTAGGAAGGCTTTTTTTTGAAGCCTTGTAAATAATTTGTACTGTGTGGTAATTTACCACATCACGTAATTTGAGAATTATACCTTCAATAAAAAAGTTATTAATGTGTGCCCTGTAATTGGCTTGGTAAATAATTCGTATTGCTTTCTTTTGAAGAATCTCCAACGGTTGCAATGTACCTTTGTAAGTGTTTCCCCATATTTCAGCACAGTAATGCAGATGTGGGGAAACTAAACTCCAGTATAATACAAGTAAGGCCTTTTGATTGAAACAATGTTGTGCTTTCCAAAGTATAGAAATACTCCTGGCTATTTTGCCGCTGAGATGGCTAACTTGTGGTTTCCAGCTTAATTTATCGTCAATTATTACCCCTAGGACTTTGTGTTGCTTGACCCTTTGAATTTCAATCCCATTTACCTTGATTTTTACAGCGACATCTGATGCTCTCCTGCCAAACATCATGAATTTAGTTTTTTCTAAATTTAGTGATAACTTATTTCGGTTTAACCACCCATGTAACTTAGTCAATTCAATGTTTACGATCTCAACCATATTATTCAGATCTTTCCCCGAATAGAAGATGTTTGTGTCGTCAGCAAATAAAATTACACTTAAGACTTTCGACACTTTACATATGTCATTTATATAAAGCAGGAATAATTTCGGCCCCAAGATTGACCCCTGAGGGACCCCACAAACAATATCTAAGCATGTCGATGTGATCTCCCCTAATTTCACAAATTGTTTCCTGTCATGTAAATAACTTCTGACCCAGTCATGTGCCAAACCTCAAATGCCATAATTCTCCAGTTTACTAAGAAGGATGTCATGATTAATAGTGTCGAATGCTTTTTTGAGGTCTAAGAAAATTCCTATAGAGTACAATTTGTGATCAATAGCATTACTAATAATTTCTACCGAGTCAGCCAAGGCCAGTGCGGTGGAATGATTCTTTCTAAAGCCGAATTGACTGTCATACATAAGTTGATGTTTAGTAATGAATTCATCAAGTCTATTGCTGAATAACTTTTCCAGAATTTTAGAAAATTGTGTTAAAAGTGAGACTGGTCTATAATTAGTAAATGAATGTTCATCACCATTCTTATTTAAAGGTATAACCTTAGCTACTTTCATGTTAGAAGGAAAAATTCCTGTTTGAAAAGATAGGTTAAAGAGGTGTGTTAGGGGTTTAATAATACTTTCTTGCACTGATTTGATTACTTTCATGTGAAACCCAAGCGCGTCTCTAGAGGTCTTTCATTAACAATAAATCTTAAACGGTGATAAAGCTCTATTCAGAATCAATTGACTAGTTTTATTACATGTACATGTCTTTGAGGATGACATATTAAGATCATATTGGAAATTAAGATAAACTGTGGTAGTTCAGAAAACATTGTAACTAACGAGCCAGAGCAGAGATCAAAAAGCAATACTTAAAAAGAGGGGGTTAGAGAAATAGAGAAATGACTAGCAGAAAGTGGAATAAAGATGGCAGGAAGGTGTTACAGTTTGTCTAAAAAAAAGAATTTAAAAAATCTGAGCCACTCGTGTTCAGTAAGTGCAGTTGACTGGAGTGTAGCTTTGATGGTTTTTGACCTCACCTTTATAATCCATCTTTTATTCACCTATCCGACATTCTATGGGGCTGAGCTGGTTCTGAAAAGAGCCTTAGCACTAAAGCCACAGTATAGCAGAGTGGAAAGAATCTCCCGTGCTACACAGAAAGAGCTGGGATCAACCTGTTCTATGTGGAAATAACTCAGCGTGGCACAAAACCTTTTCATTGAAAAATTTTTTTTTTGAAAATTGAAAATGCTGCTTGAGTCAGAAGTGACTTAATAATTCTTAAGTGATTTGTTACGGCCTGGTGGCTTGGAACTGCCTCTGCTTTTGCTTAGACAGTGACAGCGCTGAATATCTTTTCTCTTTGCTAATTTGCTTCCCTCTTTTTTTCTATCCTTGTTCCATTGATGTGTCATACTTTCTATAAACACAATTCACTGCCCCTGTGTCTCTTGTTTCTTTCTCATCTCATAGTAAGGGGATTTGAGACCCTACTAGGGTTCTGGCTGTGGTTTGCATGGGAGCTAATCAATTGTGCCAGCCTGCTCTGGTTTGTGTGTGTGTGCGTGTGCATGTGCGTGCTTGCCCAGGCCCGCAAGCATGGCTAGAGGGACAGGCCAACACACACAGGGGCCGTGGCTGCAGGGCACAGAGCAGGCATTGGGGAGGGGAGGTGCAGGTTGAGGTTGGGGGGCTTTTGGAATTGAAATGCAAGTGTTTCTGGCCCATGGATGATGGATGGAGAGCAGCCAGGGAGTGGAGTGATGACCCTCTATGTACCCTACTGTCACCACCAACTACAACCCCAGCCCAAAACCATCCACCAGAGGGGCTGCTGGAATGATCCTCTTGGCAATGGAGCATTCCACTGTTCCCCATTTCAATTGCCATGGATATTAGCTGCATGCAGGGAGCCAAACTCCTTTTTTTTAATTTATTTTAAATTTTGGATGTTTTCTCTATCACCAGTGGAATGGAATTTGGGAGAGGAAGCAACACAAAAGTGGATCTATGCCTTTGTTATCAAGAAGCTCAGTCTTAGTCATACGAATAGACACTAAGAGTAAGCCTAAAACACTTCTCAATCTCAAGGAACATTTCAGTAATTCAGAAAGCCTCCTCCACTTTACAGGAACAATACAACGTAGAGGTCTTAAAAATAACAATTTTCAGCATGTTTTTAAGAACAAAATGTATCATATATCAGACAATTAACAACATATGAACCAATCCTCATGTAATAACCTTCAGAATAGTGCTAGACATGATTATTGAAAGTTTTGTCGATGTAAGTGCTTTAAAAGTGAGTTATTGGTTGAGAGTATTACAAACTCTAACCACTACGATAGTTGTAAAGGAGAGATAAACAAATGCAAACAAACAAAGTTTAGTATGACAGATAGTATGTTAAGGAGGCAAAACAGACATACATTTCCAAAGTGACCAGCAGTGCTTGAAAAAAAACATTGTTTTTGCCTGCAGTGTCTCACCTTAAGCCTCACATTCTTTGCACTGCTAATGGGATCTCTGAGCGTGTACGTCAGTGGCATCTGTCATTGTTGCTCTTGATCCTGTGACACGATGAAGATAGCAGAGTGTTAGACAGCAAGGGTTGTCATCATCTGTCAACAGACGGCAATGTGCCCTGACTTACACGCCACTGCACTGCTCTGGATTCTTCTTATGAAAACAATTATTTTCGAGTGCCTGGAAAGAAGCCTACATTGGATAATACTTATCCGAATGAAATGGAACTATTAATAAGTGTGTCCCAATTCCATACTACAATAAGCATTACACATACAACTCTGTAGTCATGTTGCTCAAATTACTTCCTACAGTGGATAGGCAGAGTAAGTATTTCACGACAAAATATCAGACAACATAATTAAACAAATGAATGAACAAGACAAAGTAATGACCCAATACATACTAAAAGATATCAGTATACTGTTTGCTCTTCATTAGCATCCAATAGTGCATGGACTTTACAGGGCACGGGATGACAAGGTTGCTGACTTTGTGAAATTGCTCTTTTTAATAGAGCTGTATGCAGCAGGATGGCAACTTTTGTTGGTAGAGGAACACAACAGTGTATTGGTTGATCCAGATTTCCATACAAGTTGGGGCATGGATGTGTTTACTGGGTTTGTAAATTCAAAAGAGTAACATGAGTGCAGAAAAGGCAGGTTGGGATTTAAATTGGGCTTGTGCTATTTTTTTTCTTATAGGTAAGCATTGACTGTAAACTAAAATATACATTGAAATGTTGTGTGGCAACAGTCATTTAGTTTTGAAATAAGGCAAATCTTCCATCATCATCTGCCCATATCCAAAATAAAATCAGACAGTGCACGAGAGATTTTTATGTGGCATACATTTTTGTTAAGCACACTGCATCCTGTTAATGGGTAACATATCTTTAGAATGTCATGGTGGTATCGTCAACATGTGAAATCCAACTAACATAAATTGACTTGCACAGGCATAATTTCACCTTAAGTGTAGGCATGCTGACAGTCAGAGAGGAAGTGTGCACACCAGTCAAGCTCTTCCGCATCAAAGTGTGAGAACATTTCTTTATAGAGTTTGTTTTGTCCATGGAAGCATTGTGAAGTTTTAACAGGAAAGGGACATACACAAACTGTTGACAAGTAGGAGGTTCATTCAAAAGAAGCTAAGTTAGACAACTCATAACCAAGTCCTTTTTCTGGCCTGTTTGGAAAGCAAACTAAATACTAAAGCAGTCTGCATTCATATTCTTATAATCATATTTTTATCATTATTTCATATGATACATTCTAGCAGTATGTATTGTATACATCAGCAGCTACTTCATATTGTATGACAAGCCTATCCTTCCGTTCCTAGTATGACACAGCTTCTTGTAGAAATAAAGTGGAGTGCAGTATCATGAAATATGGACTGTAATGTTCATATTGTGTTTGATGACATGGTGTAAACCTTAGGTTTACAGTTTATTTACTGTATAGGTGCACACATCCCATTACTAAAGGCTAAACACCAAAAGCATACCTTATATTTAACTTGACTTATCACACACTAGTGTGCAGATTAGCTATGGGTGGTGAGAAAAAATGGATTGATGTAAAAATGGTGATTCCTATTTTCTTAATAATTTTCAAAAGTCGATCAAAAAAAGTACGTTATATGTATTTCGCTGCCACCGCTAATGTTGACTTGCCCTAACATCACATGCGTTACACAATTCACATTAAAATAGACTGATAAAATGAAGATAGATAAGACAGGGGACTTAAATGTAATACAATTGTGACCCTAAGAATCGGAATCAAATTGTGGGATTCCAATAGATTCCCACCTGTAATGTGGATGCTAAATACTTTCCACTTTACCATTTAAATGTGATCCGTCATGGTAATGCTCTTTATCTTCTATTGATGTCAGCATAACAGCATCAGTGTGAGGGGGAATGCAATCAGCTCTTATTGTCGACTTAATTAACTTTCATTTGACAGAGACGATGATCCGTAATCAGCACCTCAACCTGTGCGCCAAGAGAAAAGCTGCAGTTTGAAAAAACACAACCTCTAGTATTCTACAGCACATTTCAAAGCCAAGGGCCATCCCTATGTGCTGATCCAGCCACTGTTTGTTTATATATGACACCTTAACTTTCAATATGTGTTGTTTATCACTAGAACCGCCAGCATTCTATTTATACCTAGAACCGCCAGGCGGGTCAAATTGACCCGTGCATTTCTAGTGTGATATAAAGTCCTAAATTAGTTTGTTTAATAATCATCTGTGTTTTGGACCTCTTGTTTTATAATCTAAGTATCTTTAAGAACACTAATCACGTTTCGTGGCGACTCAGTAATGAAACTGAAAGTAGATATAGCCTAATATCGCAAGTATAGTAGAAACAGAAGGTCAAAACAGCGTCCAAATGAGCTAAAATCCTAAATACAATAAACAGTAACATGGCAAACTTATTTTTAGGTAAGCTCTAATTGATTATTCATTAATTTTTCCCCACGTTGACATGTTTTGAGGCGGAGGATCCCTCCGACGCTCTCTGTCCGGCTCACAGACAGCACTCAGCTGTCTGCCAGTTGAGCTGCGAGCCGCAGTGTGTGGAAGACAGCGCTCAGTTCTGATCTCTCGCTATCAGACTGGCATCACTCATTTCACTTAGTAACTATAATGTTGTTAGGTATTTATCTTCATCTCTAATTCATTGTAAGTGTTTATGAATGACTGCACGTACAGTTGTCAGATTGCGGACCCCAAACAATGCCGTTGCCTAGCAACCTGCTCGAAGATATTCCATTTTCCTGTGCGGGTCAAATTGACCCAGTGTGGCGGTTCTAGGTATAAATGCCTGTTTTTTAAGCCAGTTTAATTGTGACATTATTTAACCATAGGGAGAGCATCACAACACAATTTTAGGAAAAGTCAATAAGTTGGGGGCTTCAATATTTCGTAAAAGTATAGTTATGGGCAGTTGAAAGGCAAGACACTGCAAAAAAACACATTGTTTTCTTCAAGCACTGGTCAATTTTGAGGTTTTTCTCTATTTGACTTCCATAAAATGCATTTCTTCTTTCATACGAGTATAAATAAAAAGTCTAAAATGTAGATTTAGGTGTTTATTTGACTAAACATTGTCTGTTCAAGCCTGTATATTTATCTTATACAACCATCTTTAATGGCCATTATCTCAACTTTTGTTTTCAATATTCTGAACCAGTTTCATAATGATATCTATAACTGTTTTATCAGATTCACCTGCGTCCTCACCTTAAAGCAACAGGGGGTCAGAGCTTGGGAAAGTGTGGAAAGTATTTTTTGTTTGAATTCTTAGGTCTCAGCTGCTTTGTTCTGACATGGCAAAATATGCTAGTTACTCAGATGGGAGTCTGCAAATATTAGTCATCTTAGTGTGGGGGTATGCAAGATCACTGCTTTGACAGAGCCTCTGTTTGCTTCTCCAATCCTGTAGGAAATGTTGGCAAAAAAAGGAACAAAACAAGACAGTTTAGTATATAGTCAATTTCTCAATAACGTGCCCTGGGCTTTTTTTCCTCTGCTCTTCTGTCTGCACATCTGAGTCTAGCCTGCCCCTCTCCACTGAAATGACCCACTTGACTGTGCATGGCGCCATATGGGAGCCCCTATTTGAAGTTACTAGCATAAAACCACACAATTAATTCTGAATTACGCCAGACAAAATCTGCTGCGATACGGGCCCTTAATGAAACTGACGTGAATGTTTTTTTTTTCTGGGCATGCAGAGGGGAGAGTGAGAGAAGGCCTTCAGGGCATGGTACATATACATAGTCATAAAGCTAGCTAACACCAACTCTTGATTCACACTGGCACACACGCAGACAGATGCTGCTGCTGCTCGCATGCATTCACACACCACAGTCCTGCAAGTAATTTAGCTCAATGCATTTCTGTTTGCTTCTTGCATGGCTTGGCTGGCCTAAATTCTTCCCCGCACCTTGGGTCTGAAATTTAATCTAATGTAGCGGCTCCCCACGAGACACACCGAGCAGAACACTGGTTAATTATTTAAATAAAAAAATAGGAGCTTTTGGACTGCATAATTTAAGCGAAATAAATGAGGAATATGAGATGTAACCCAACACAAGTGTCTGTTGACTGGGTTGTGTAGCTCCTTTTTCTCACGATCTCAACATGGAAGGCGAGTGTGCGGTGGGAGTGTTATGTTCGCATGTGTGTTTGTGAATAGTCAGCAGGAGATGGTAACAGCTCCTATAGAAAAAAACAGGGTATAGTAAGTATTGTGTTCATTGTTATTTTGAAAGTTGATTTTGACAGCACTTTAAAATCACTGGTATGAACAAATTCAATGGCAGCTTTTCCATGTTTATACAGTATGCATCAGTTTGAATTATAATCCATTTCAAAACCCTTTCGCCAAACACCAGAGGGTAATAGGCTTATTAGTTGTATGACAATTTCCATTTATCTATCCTGCCCCTTGTTCAAACAGTTCAGTGTCTACGTAGGGGCTCACAGTGCTACACTATACATGACTGTGCTGCAGTACTTTGCAGTTAGATAAATGTGACAGTGCTACCACAGCAGCAGCCTTGTCCTGAATATACGGTGGCAGCTAAAGCTAGCGTACCATGCTTTAATTCCCATCTCATTCCTCATGCACAAAACCAGACGCCGGGCTCCTGCGCTAGCTTGCAGCTTGTCTTCATCTGTGTCCCCGCATCTTCAGTTATTTCAGCCTTAGTACTAGGCCCTTCAATTATTTAAAGGTTTTTCTCTTTCTGTGTGTGTGTGTGTGTGTGTGTGTGTGTGGAGTTCGGAAAGGGGGCAAGTGTACGAGCCGAGTGAAGGGGAGGCAGAAGACACTCGTCTTTGCTCTTCGCAGCGATACAACGAGACATTGCAAGCACTGGTTTTCTTTCATACTATTATAAATCAAAGGTCCAAAATGTACATTTGGTATTTATTTGACTACACCTTGTCTGTTTGCATCTGTATATTTCCCCTATACAACCATCTTTAACTTCAATTTAACCATCAAACATAGTTGTTTAGCTACTATAATCTAACTCATATAAACATTGTTGCCCTGCATGACATTTTAGTGATCCCGTTTAACCCCAGAAGAAAACTTTGAAGTGATTTTTTTCTTTATGTTGAATTTTTTCACAGAGGACATACTGTAGAAAGATGTATATGCATGCAAATATAAATTGCATTTCTTCCAGTCAAGTGGCTCCTGTTGGCAATGTCATCCACAACAGATGTTAGCAGATGAGCCATGACACGGCAATGTCCACTTCTCCCACATCCACCTACAGAAAATGTGCCAGTTGGTGTTTTTTTTTCCGTCCCCTATCCCCACCACAGATGGACATTAATTATATATGCCACCCTTTAACAGGACAGTCATCTTGTTCTTACGATGATCAATAAATTACATTCAAATAAATAAATAAATGGAAGAATGTCTGTGTCTATATCATGTCATTTTCCCAACCTTGCTCCATGCTGAAAAAGCCTTCTCGCTTGGAGCAGCTGTTACCTGGCCTACTACTCTGACCCCGGGCCGCTGGTTTTTGGAGGACATAACTCAACCCCGCTTGGAGTTCCTGAAAGATGTGATTTCACGGTGTCGACCAGATGTTCACAATAAATCCCTCCCCCCAAAAAACAGAGATATATCCACTTTGACTGCAGCAAGTCAGTAGCCACGGCCTTAACTCATGTTCCCTATGCAGATGTTTGTCATCTCATCAAAACCTTTCTATAGGGGAGCTTAATGTCAGCGTGAGAGGTAGCAGCAACGCTCAATCTGTCCCATAAGGAGACGGAGAGAGTGAGAGAGAGACAGAGAGAGAAAGAGAGAAAGATAGAGGGGGGTCATAGCAATGAATTACCAAAGCATGTGATAGCAGCCGCACAGCTGGTGGGAACACATGTAAGGGGGCCTGCAGCACATATGTTAGGTATTTAAGCCATCAAAGAGATTAGAATCCACCAAATTGAGTGGATTATCATTACGAGCATCCTTTTGAAGCAACTTTTAATAAAGACAACACAGCCACTGTGTCTGGTCTTATCAAGAAAGCCACATCACCCCCAGATGAGATCAAATGAGCACACACTTCAAAACCTAAGTGTGCCAAATTCTTACCATCTTCTTTTCTTGTCTCTCTCTCAATTGATATCATTAGGGTTGGGACTTTCTGCTTTGAATGGATTAAGTCAATCAATCATGTTAGATGAATTGAATCCCCGTCACAATGGAAACATATTTCCTTCAAGGCGAAACAATGCAGATGAAAAGGGTACATTGTTTTAACTCGCAGATATCATCATGAAACTTTGACAGCTGATGACTGACATTAAAACACATATTTTCCAGAAATGTTTGAACAAATATGCAAATGTGGCTATAGTGAACTAATTATGTGTACATTTGCATCTCTTTACCAACGAGAAATCTAGGTGTTGGATAAAGCCACAGTCTTTATTTGATTTGTACGACATATTAGTCTACCACAACAGGTTTTGGATACATCCCAAAGTTATATTGAGCTTTATTTGTGTCCATAGGGAACTGTGCTAATGGACTGAAAAGTTTGGTCTGGTTGTCAAATTTCCTTTTGGATAATGCAGCACCTAGATTTTGTGGAATGTGGAATAAAGATATAATATATATGGGGTAGGGTATCAATTGCAATATCTGATTATGCTTATCGGTTACATGTCTTATCAAATCCAGGTTCCTCATAATTTTTTAACCTTTTATTTATACAGGTATATCCCATTGAGTCCGAAGACTCTCATGCCCAACCCTAGTTACTGCCGCATCCATTTTAAACGGTCCATCATGAGTGTGCAATCCTTAATCGATGGAGTAATCTTTTAAACCCTGTTCTAAGATTTTAGGTCACATATCATCAGATCTGAACACAAAGCACAATGTATTGTCAAAGATGTCCATGACACACAGTAGCTTTAATGCTGCCCTGCTTGAGGCATCTTTACGTCCCTCAGAAAAATAATATTTACAAAAACATATTAATTGCTATGTCACAGTATTTTAATATAAATGAATATTATATTTTATATTTATTTATGACATTCTGAGACCTGTATCCATTGTTAGTATTGAGAGAGAGAGCATCCACTTGTCTTAATGCTGTGTGATGCAAAGCGTTTCAAATATCCACTACACCTTGGACTGTTAAATTGAAATCTATTATTTGGTTTAACTCAGTCCTTCTGACCTTAAATAAAGGGACCACTCATGTCTCCTTCTCTTTTGGAGAGAGAGATTTGGGAATGCTCTAAGAATTAAAAAACTAACCTAGTGAGTACAATGTTATCAGAATTGATAGAAACAATGCCAATGCATAACAAGATAAGGTCTTCATAGAAAATAACTGAAGTTATCCTTAAACTCTGTTGTAGCACTTGTGATGCTGCAACATACAGGCAGTGGGTTACATACTTCAGCTGAATGGTTTTGAAACAAAAGCCCCTTTTACGCAGAGATTGCGGCATATTGACGGAACAACATCACTCCAAAATGCCGGCTTTGCTTGCTTCTGTGTTATTTACACAGAACCAAGCAACACCGGCCTGCTGGCGCATCAGTAGCTCCTTTTACACAGCGTTGAACACAGCTTTTACACAGCGAATGAAAGAGGTGCTTGTAAACAGCGTCAGGTGTGACGTAAACATTTAGCGCCGCGCCGGTCAGCAGCTTTACAACAACACTGTCCGGTGAATTGAGAGCAGAAGTGCTGGAGCTTGCAGTAAGAGGGCCATATTTTACTGTCCCCACGATGTGCCAGTTGATCTCGCTACGCTCTGAGTCCAACATGACTGTTAACCAAACTGACAAAATCAATCCGCTTCACCTCTGTGTGTGTGTGTGTGTGTGTGTGTGTGTGTGTGTGATAGCGGCGGCGATCCGGTTGCAGCCTGGCTTAGCCTAGCCTAGCTTTCCCATTGTACAACTTCCAACTTCTACTGGGCAGAAATAGACTCATACACTCTGCAAAATGAAGCGCGGGGGTTTGGATTGAGCAGCGGACCTTATGATCAGATAGATTATACGCCGTTCCTTTTATTTGGTGATTTTTACGGGACATCAGGCCGCCGTGATTAATGTTAAACACACGTCCTTCAACTGCTAACATGGTCCAGGGCTGTACAGTGCGACAGTTTTGATTGCATTTGCTACTGAAATTGATCACGTGCGATGATGAATACAAGTACATTCGCACTAGTGCTAGTTGATAATGAGGAGAGGCTGTCTTTGCACAACACTGCTTAGAGGGCTCTACATTAACACTCCAAATGGGGGTAAATTATATAAAATAAAATAATATAAAAATAAAAAAATAATAAAATAGTCTTAGGCAAGTAAGTTTTTGAGTCCACCCTTCACTTTGGCTGGTGAAAGATATGTGTCCTCGGGATCTGTGCTCGTGCAGCGATTCTACCGTATAAAAACTTCACCACCGGTAATAACCGGAAGAAGATTACCGCAGTTAAGTTAGCATGTGTGCAAACAGAACATTTCCTGTGCGCCTTCACGTTAAAAGCCCGTTACTAGCCAAACGTGAGTTGACTTTTATTTTGAAGCCGGTAAGAACAGGAAGTTAGCGCTTCACAGCCCTGCAGTGCTCTAGCTAGAAAGGCAACTCATTCAGCTGCAGAGAAAAGTCAACAGTAGTCTAAAAACAAAGTTTGAAATAAGCCACTGAAGAACAACTCCCAACACATTCACAACAACCTATTTAATTTATCCTAAATTGTACCAATATGTATACTTATTTATTTAATAGGCTATGTTTTAAAGTTTGGTTTTAATTAACAGAAGGACATTTTCTGAAAATGTTTATTATTATTATTATTATTATTATTATTATTATTATTATTATTATTATTATTATTATTATTATTAATACAATAATTATATGTATATACAAAACATATATAGATATAGATATTATTTTTATATTTTTATGGGGAAAAATTATTCTGAATCAGCAAAAAATTGCAATTGGCAGGTTAGATTATTTTGTCTAAATTGCAATCAGTGCACCCCTATTCATTCTTTTATAATTATTACTGCACACACTAGGATATAATATTAATTGAGAATCTCAAATGAGACCAAGATGACAGGCTCAAATATAATTACAGTGAAATGCAAGGGTTAAGGTTATGCACATTTTCGATCATACTTTGTGTGCTACCAAATTAATTTTTGTGCTACTGATTTTTTTTGCTTGCTAGCACCAGTGCTACCACCTAAAAAAATAAGCGTACAGCCCTGTGGTCGCATGTTTAGAACATAGGCTATGGAACGTCAAACGCCCCCCTGTTCCGCAACAACAAGCTGGAGCATTTAAACAGAGAGGCGGAACTGATTGTGTCGGGAATCTTACTACCCCCCGAGGTAGTAAAATTCCCGGAACAATCACTCGCACCTTTCTTCCCTCGTTCTGCAACGGTCGCATTTAAACAGCAGGGCGTAGGGCCGAAAGGCCGGCATATTCCCGGCTTTCACTGGCTGTGTAAAAGGGGCTAAAGAAACACCAACAATGTTTCTAGAAGGTTCCAAAACTCAATTTCAAGATGTTGAACCTTTCTATAATTGCTGGGGCATTGCAGGGGCAACAGTGGGCACAGCAGTTTAAAGGACAGAAAAAAAGCTTTCTGTTATTGGTACACCTATACAGAACATTAATGGTATTTCAGTTTTCAGCCAAAATGGTTCTTGAGAAGCACTCTGTGGGAAGCATTGCTAAATAGAGCCATCCAGGGAACAGGAAATAGTGATGTCACGCCTGTGCCACTGCGTTTACCCTACACAATTAAGAGCTCTTCAACGTCAGTGTTGCTCTCTCTCTAACTTAATCCATCTGTGTCATCCATCCAGGTCCTCTATGCAGGGACCTAATCTAATAATCCAATTAATCTGTCATAACACAGTGATATTTTTACTTTCTGCTGACACGTCCCATTTCCCTCCTGGAGAAATAATGAGGAAGGATAAGTTAATTTGGATAAGGGGAGAGCAGTTAATGGAAGACAGTGAATACAGGCCGGGATTGGAACCATTTTTTTTTTGTTGGAAAGAGCACACCCAAGTGTCAGTGTCTTTTTCTAATGAGTTGCATGGCTCCACACGTTTGTTTACTTGCTGACAACATAGTGATGAGAAAATCCTTGCTCTCTTTATCAAACCTGTCCATGCATCATTGTGCAGATGTATGCCTGATGCTGTTAATTCCTTGCTACATCTCATCATACAAAAATGTCATTTGGAAGTGTTTTTGATATTAACTCCTAACCAAGTACAGCGTTGTTGGTAATGGCAAAGTGATGACAAACTGCCACCAGACTTCTGCCAATGATCAAATTGTCCATTCAAAGAAACAGCCCAGATAAGGAGCCTTAGAACTCCCAAGCTAAAGACACATCATGTGGAAACTTGTAGGACACTTCTCTGTTTCTAAATCGATTTCTCTACAGTGGAGGAAGGAGTTTTGCCCATCTCTGGTTCATTACAAAATGTCACCCTGTACCATTATCGCCTGATCCCATGTGATGGAGGCTTCACATCCACTTTGCTTCTCAGCGTTTTACTGTCTGACATGTTCTATCCTGGCAGGAGCTGTTGGATGAAATGATAAATCTCCCCATGTTCCTTTCTCCTGAAGATGACATGAGTCACATAGTTATAGATGTACTCATCGCCTTTTAGGCTTTCAGGCAACTATACATTTTAGTGGAAGGCAGCCCCTGATTGGTTCATATAGTCATCAATCTAGCCTCCAGTCAGACCGGGCCCTCCACAATGTATGTATGTTAATGGAAGGCATCCTCTGATTGGTTCCTTATAGTATTTGACATCAACATGGATCAAGCAGGTCTAGCCAGACTTGAACTTTAGACTTTCAAGCCTTTTCACATACCTGTCCTCTTCACCCTTTGACTGAATGCAAATACAATGCAGTCTAAATAATGTAATGGGAAAAAGTATTGCTATTATTTGTGTCTAAGAATGCAAGCGAAATACTCCCAACGTTATTTGTGATCTTGTCCTTTCTGTTGCTGAGGTTTTTAAAATTGTCAGTTAGAATTGGTCCATGCACTGCAACCTTTAAGTCATCATAAATGCTATACAGAGGTGGGAACTTATCACTCAATTACCTTTTAGGAAGTGCTCATTATCGCACATGCTTATCAGCGACTATAGCACATGCATTTTGAAGGAACACTGGAATTGAACGTTGCCCATACACACACACACACACACACACACACTGCCTTCACAACCTTTTCCTATTGCTGCTGAAATGTCAGTGCTCTTTTCTTTTTTTTTTTTTAAATCAAATACTGCGCTTTGAAAAGTCAAATGCCAGAGTTGAGCCTCTGTTGAACCACTCGGAGGTGGGTATAATCTACCTACATCTGCATGATCTGCTAGGGGGGAGAAAAACTTTGTGAAACAGTTGGTGACTTTCTGAAACCTAACCTAACCAATCGTTTTAAATGTTTGACATTCAGAATGGCCATACGTGGCTATAATGATCCAGAGGATGGTATTTACTCTGAGTGATGGCGTGACATAAAAGTATGAAGCAACCAAGTTATGATTTTCCAGCACGGTGTTAAAAGTGTATATATAAAAGTAAGTTATATATATATATATATATATATATATATATATATATATATATATATATATATATATATATATATATATATATAACTTACTTGTGTGTGTGTGTGTGTGTGTGTGTGTATATATATATATATATATATATATATATATATATATATATACACACACACACTATAAGCACACTCACAAAATTTAAACATTTGAAGATGATAAAACCTAGATGGATAATTAGCTCCCTGGTTACCTGGATCATTGGCATATCAACTATTAAATCCAATCTAGACAAGGCAAGTAAAAAATACACATTAGAAAAGCGAATGAGAAATAAAACATTTAAATTAAATAACAATTACAGGTAAAAAGGGAAACAGAAAGGTCTTCAGATTTGCCTCTAGGTTTATATAAACCATAAGTGGGTCCAAAGCCTGCTTAGTGCAGCGAAGGAAATGGCATGAATATATATGTCTCAGAGATGGACACACTATCAATGTAATACATTCTCAAACATCGGCACCTGTTGCAATTTGAAGAATTATTTTGTACGCCTTGTCATGCTAAAGCTTAGCAAAAGACCATCAGGCACGTTGGAACCACAAGAGTGATAGGGAGGGGTCAACTGCATAATGGCAGCATAATGTTTGATATATAGCTGTAAGTGTGTAGAAAATAAATTCTCGGAGTTCACATCATGCTGAGCTACAGTGCAAACTAGCAATTAATAGCTTGATTTCAGTCATACAGTGTAACATAATGAACAGACTTCATTAGAATGCAGTGAGTAACATGGAGTTAGATGAAAGAGTGAAGAGTGCAGAAAAGTTCTACTTTTTCTCAACATGCGAGACCCATGCGATTTAAGAAATATGCAATGTCCAAAAATATCATACACAAACAGAGCTGCCCCAGATAGTGCAGACGCCTTCTTTTAAAATATCTCTTGCCCGTTCTCTCTTATTTCTACACACATACATCAGCTAATTAACATTCAGAATTGACTATTTTTATATTTTATTTATGCTAATTGTTTTTGGAGGAAATTCAGCAATTAGTATTCTCCCTCCAGGGGCTAATGGACTTCCTTGGACATTGGATTTTTCACTGATTTTCTAATTGTATCCTGATTGCTTTTAATTGTTCACACTCAGCTATTTGCACCTTGCTCTATGTTTGCATGAATGTGTAAATAGTTCATTGATCTGAACATTCTTTAATGACATTAATTACTAACACTAATGCCTTGAAGGAATTATTAATGCTTGATATTTGTACTTTTTACATATACTACACACATTACACATACTTTTAAATATCTGGCTCCTTAGTTAAAAGTAGAGTCTGCGATTCTGGAGAATGTTTTTTGTCAAACTACCTTTTTTTGTCAAAATCATGATCCGCTACCTGTCCATGCTGTGTGAAAAGAAAACGATAATCACTCATTTAGACAAAAAACTATTTGTCAACAAGCACTCTCCAGAATGGCTGACTACCATCCTCAACCATTTTTACTACTTGCACTATAGTGGCATACTTAGTCTGTTGTTTGGTCATGGTTTAATATAGTGTACGGTAGGTATGTCAAACCTATTTGTTTTTACTGAAAACTACTTCTGCAGCAGCTGGAAGCGATTCTAGTGAGAGCAGTGAGAGGGAACCCCAACAGTAAAGCTGTGGGCCATAAAAGCCAACAATGATGTAGGGGAATTGCAGAGTTGGTGATCGTTTATCTTTGGATAAATGACTGAGTGACTCCAATGTGCCAAGAGACCGCCTCTTCAAACTGAATTTATTTCATTATGCACTGTTGTGTTAAATGTCACAATATCAATTTCAGCTGACTGGGATAGAGAGCTTAAACCCGCTCCCTCTTTATGTTTATGGCCCAGGCCTAAACCCCCCAGTAGAGTGCTAATGACTGTCGGGCCATTCTCTTTAATTCACCTAACATCTGTACACACAGCTGTATACCCACCCCATCTAAATCTGAGAATAGTGCATTTGTTATTTGTCTCTCTGGCTCTCTCTGGCCTTTCCATATGTTTTTCTTCTTGTGTACCTGCTCAAGGTATATCCTTTTCTGTCACTATTTACGGTCTGTTTTTTTTTGATAAATTAATCCACAAAAAAAGAATTTGATGTGTTACATTTTACTCCTTCTTCATTATGTAAGAGCCCAAACCCCATGGATAGGCCACCTCATACGAATCATATTTCATTTTCTCTGCTTAGACCTATTTATAATGGGGAGACACTTTTCATACTTAGGCAAATTCACCTTTGTGTCCTAATACTTTTCTAGTAAATGAGCAAAACTAATTGAAATCAAATTTCACAAAAGATGCATTCTTTCAGGTGGCATTACCGAGCCCCAAATGATGTATTAATGACTTTACGGTCAACATGGTCAGAAGTGTGCCTTGCAAAAGGGCTCCTCACAAACAAGCTAAACTTCATATTACGTGCAGATTATTCTGTGTTAGATGATTGTAACATACCCTAAATAAAAATGATTCTTATAATAATACCATTTTAAAGTAAAAAACGCAGATGAAGGAAAGCAGTCAGAACATAATCGTTAACACCATTCTGTGATTAAAAAAAAAATCAATATTCACACAAGCTAGACATCCAGACTTCCCTGGACAAGGATAGGTGTATTACTGAGAAGTAGTCAAAACCAGTTTTAAAACCATGGGAAAAAAAACTCCAACCCTTGTTGCACACGTGTCAGTGGCCGGAGGGCGATTCCCAGAGAGTTTTCAGATGGTTTGGATGTGGTCTTAAGTGGACGTCTGGCGTATAAATCTCTACAGTCTCTGTCTGATTATGTTTTTGGGGGGGGAGAGAGACAATGTGTCTGAATCTGCAGCTTGGGGCCAATTTCCTCACTCTCACTCCGAGTGGGTTTTCTGGCTCACTAATTAATCCTAACTGTGAGAACACACACACACACACACACACAGGTGGACACACACACAAAGACACAAGCACGCGTGTCTACTTACTTTGCATAGAAAATCACACACACACACACGCACACACACTCACATGCAATCAGTCACTCCACCCAAACCGTCTCTTCTGTGTGGAGAAAATAATAGCAGTGGCCCAAGAATGTCCTAAGTAGTGGTGGTGGTGGTGGGGCAGTATATTCTCATAAGGGAGGTGCAGCAGCTTTTTTTTGGGGTGGAGGAAGCACAATTACTCCACAGGGAAGCTCTGGAAGCAATTATCCCACCATCCAAATCAAATGCCCCCGAAAAAAAACTATTCACCAACCCCAATCAAACACACACACACACACACAATTGTTCTGCCTGCCAACCTATTGTACTGAGTCACCACCGCATTGCTCGGAGATTCGTATTAACCTCATTTGCTTGGGCATAAGAGCCTGCACAAAGCAGTTGAGCTAGTAAATAAACAGTTGGCCAGCTCAGCAATGAGGAGGGCTTTTTTTCCTAGAAAGGTGGTGAATGGAAATACTTTTGGTGTGAGCAGTGGCAGCAGTTAAGGTATAAGCAGGGATGGTATGAAGGCAGCTCTGTCTGCACCCTTAATTCACAACCGGACCATGCAATTATGTACACCTCTAAGGCCATACGATGCAGGGAACAATGTTTTTTTTATTTTCAAGCATTGGTTAAATTTTGAGATTTTTGTCACATACATTATTTTGCAAAAACATTGTAATAGTAACCACAGTAATAGTGTCACAGTAATGAGACACACACACACACACACACACACACACACACACACACACACACACACACACACACACACACACACACAAGCACACATATAAAAGAGCTCCATGCACATAGAAGCCACAGGAACATATCCACAGTGAGTTATCTGAAAGTGTATGAAGAAACTGAGAAGAAACATTCACTGACTGTATATAGTATACAAGCAGATTCTGGATTCAATGTTAATCAGAGGAGAAGCGCAGAATCAACCTTCCCACTGTCTTTCTCCCACTATCATGCTCCCTCGCTTCTATGCTTCTGTAGCCATCTCTGCCTGTGTCTGCCTTTTTGTCCAAAGTTTAAGTTGTGCGGCGTTTCCTTCTCAACATTGAAAAGTAAATGCATAATATGGTATTTGTGCCTTCAAAAAATATAATTTCTGGGGAGTATAACCCAATTTTAATTCAGTGCATTACAACTTGGTTACTGACTTAATTACTTTTGTAGTGATAGTATAGCAAAATGCTTGACAAAGGTAAAACTTGATAAGCAATGAACCACAATTGTCCTATACACAAAACAGTTTCATTGTTTTTTATTTATTAATCTTTGGAATGTGTTGTATGTCGGACTTCAACAAATAAGTCCTCTTGGCTTCATTTTGATTTAAAATCCATTATTTTAGATTGTATGACTGTGATGAAGCATTTTATGTATTTGTTTAAACCCTTACATAATACCTATAGATAATTCCCTCCCATTAACCGTCTCTGTTTCTATGTCTCTCTCCCCTGACCACTGTTGTCAGAAGGCTTCGTATGTCCTTTCTCTCTCTATACCAATAAATGAATCCACCTGTAATAAAGATAATTACACCTTTTTATTTTAGTTAGCCGAACATTCCGAGACTCCGCAGCCGTGTGTGTGTCCACGACTCGGCCCTCCCCTTTAGAAAATATACATCAGTTGTAATGAAACTGAACCCGGCCGTCTGAAAACACTTAAGGCCATGCCTGGGAAATGGGCCCTAGCTGTTTGATTTTCAGCCTATGTATGCACGCCACATGAAGGGCGGACAGTGTGGTGGGGCACGTCTTGAGTCCTGTGTGTGTGTGTGTGTGTGTATATAAATGTGTGTGTATGTGTGTGCAGGTCCGTCGGAATCACAGTCAAACAGGCACTGCTGTTTTGCGTGTGTAATTTGTCCCCCGGAAAAGGCAGAATTTTTCAACTCTCCAATTATACTGATGAGCTGCACGTCATGTCGTCATGGCTACACCCTCCCCCCCATACACCCCCCACAGACACACACACACACCGACATCCCCAATGAAAATTAAAAGGAAGCAATGCTGACGCTGCTTGCACAGAGCGTGGGCCTCATTCTACCAGTCGGATGGCAACATATGGAAGTGCTTTTTGGGCCCAGGGAGGTGTCAAGGTGGGTACACTTTGCTGTTGGATTTTTACCCCCCAGTACCCTTCACCCCCCCCTCCCCTCCCTCCCTCCCTCTCCCCCCTCAGCTTTCCTCTAAGTCTGTCTCAAGATATGTCTGGTGGAGTGTTTTTTTTAAGTAGGAGAAGAGAGACGTTAGATTAGATTAACTCACTCCACGTGCCTAATGGGCTGTTACGTAGGTCTGACACACACCATTACCCTGCATTTACACCTCACAAGCACAGAGGCCAAGGCGGAGACAAGCAGATGCTGTATGGGTACGTGTGTTTGTGTGTTTGTGTGTGTGTGTGTGTGTGTGTGTGTGTGTGTGTGTGTGTGTGTGAGAGCGAGCAAGAGAAAAAAGGTGGTAACAGGGACAATAAGATGCAGTATTAAGGCGTGCATGTGTGTGTGTCTACCAAGAGAGCATCTACGTGTGTGATTGCTCTTGATCTGGATGGATGGGCCCGCTGTGGTAAAAAGCAGAGACTTTATTGGATAATTAAGAGGAAGTGAGTTGCTCTCATTATACTGTGCTGCATGCTCTGCTCTCCCCCTTGTTGGCCTCAGACACTGACAGAGCAGAGGAGAAAAAAGGCCCTCTCAGACAAAGAGGAAACGCCACTCTAGCCACAGCTTGTGGTTCACAGCCTGGCCCATTCACTCACTGGATCATGAAATTGTCCCCAGACTGTATCACTGTTGAGAGCTGCTGTCCATACAGGGCCGAGGGGGGCCTCAACACCCCCCGTGGCTCACCAATTCACTTTGCAGTTTCAGCACGCTCCACTTTGGAACACAAATGTAATGCCGGAGTTTCAACGTGCATCTATGTATTTGAGAGGATCCCATATGTGGTAAATCCCTGCAGAAAGGGCCAAAGACAAACATTCTCGAAAGTAATTTTTGTGTATTCAATAGTCCATTTCACTCATCATACCACCTCATTTTCGTTAACCAAATGATGGCTTTGTGGCTCTGCATGACGTTTTCTCAGACTTTGTGTTTTTCTAGTCACATAATTCAGTTTCACTCCTACCATGATGGTCCAAAATGACATTTAAAATCACATTTCTGTAAAATAATTTAAAGAGAAATAATAAAAAAAAGGGTGCCCCTAAAGTTACTGAACATAGAATCGTCCCTGCTTTGAATCTTAAAATATGGAGAGTGAAAATGTAAAAAAAAATAATAATACAAGATTTAAAGAGAGAAACTGAGACTTGGTAGTCTATATTCCTTAGTAGTATAGGGTGTGGCAGCTGGATTGTGTTAGGGGGCGTCGCAGCGCGTTATGTCCATGGCACAACACAAAGCAGGCCTAGCGGTCGCCTTGCTTAACCACCAGCCTGTACCTTTAAAGACAGGGCTTTGGCGTCTTAGCCCTGAACCGTGGGGCCTCGGAGACCAAACACAGGCTGACAGAGCAGCTCTAGACAAACCAGAGGTCGCAGTGTCCCGCTGACTCTGCGCTGTATGAACAGGCACACCTGGGCTTTGTCAGCCCGTAACGCTGATGTATGGAGAAAGATAAATGAATGCTGTTTGACTAAGGAAGAGGTACAAGAGCTTAAACTGCTTCTTACATACACGTGTAAAATATCTCCTGATGAGTTAGCCATGTGGATCAAAATGGACTCGGTGTAGGCTTTGTATTGGATCATTTTGAAATTAAATCTAAATCTGTGGATTGTGATGAAAAGGACAGATAGCAGAGAGCCATCATATAGCACCGCTAGAACAATACGTTTGTAATGTGGTTCCAGAAAATACTTATTTTAATCAGAGTTCTGTTGATCTGACCTATCTAAACACTATGTTACCATGGGGAGTCACATTATTTAAACCATATTTTAAAAAATTGTAGCAAACGTTGCGCACTTTAAAAATCAAGCTACATTATGTGGCAGGGAACTAAATGAGTCTGAATTAGCCTCAGTCTGACCTGTGTTCTTTTTCTTCTGTGACACTTAAAAAACAAATTTCATTCCAAGTTATGGGAGTCATTAAAGTCCCTGTCAGAACCTGTGTGGACAATAGAGAGCAGCACAATGTCTGTTGATTAGACAGAGCTCAGTCTTGATTATCCCTGCAAACCTGGTGATTGTGAAAAGTGAATGGAATCGCAGCCACCTCACACAATCACGGGTGAATATTTTGATTACAGGTTGCAGAGTGACCATTTTATTGTCCCCGATCAAAGGTTACACAATGAGCGCTACCTGGGGCAAAAACGCAACATGGACACCAGTGTATAAACTGCAACATGATGTACCATCGCTTATTCAAAAAAGTTGTGTTTGTTCTTTGTGCGTGCCTTCATCAGGTCTGAAAGGCAGTTCATCGAATGTGTGCATGGAGAATGTATGGACAATTTAGCATGCTGTACATACAGAGTAGATATATGAAGATGTGGTAACTGATCGATTGGAGATTGATACTATCTGCCATAGGAGAACAATTGGTCAATGTCCATGGCCACGCAAGGACTGTAAAGGTCTGTTTTAAGGCCAGGACACACCAGCCCGATAATCGCCGTCGTAAAAAAAAAAGACGAATCTGTTTGGTGTGTGCCGTGACGTCGGCCGACGTAGAGGTCGTCGGGCTTGTTTTGAGCCTGTCGGCCGCCGATTGAACATGTTCAATCGGCGGCCGACCGTCTTTCATTTGGAGCAATTTGATTGGTGGAGGGCTAGCGAATCAGTGAAGCCCGGAAGTGAGGCGGGTAGCACAAACAGCTAACAACAGCTAGCCATCGTTTTAATGTGTTTGTTCGTTTCGTTTTGAGAGTACTCACATGCATCAACCCTTGTTGACTGCTCGACACCATGCTCGACACTCTCTGCTAAAAATTGTGCTCTTATGGTCCATAAATATAAATACGTATTTCTATCTATGTTTATGCTCTAGAGAGATGTCCAATCATTTCCGGCTTTCGTATTTTTTCGGGCCACAATACAGATTAGCGCCGCCTGCTGTTGTGGAGACATTACGTCCCGCGAGCGTACGGAAAATAAACAGTCGTCTCGGTGTGTTCTTTAGCAGCGACGGGAAGCTGGAGCTTCCTGAAACGGCCGACTCCATTTTTTTTGACGACGGCGATTATCGGGCTGGTGTGTCCTGGCCTTTAAGGATCCAGGAGGGATACAGATTGACAACTGTTCAACAATGACAGGTAGATACTTTGTCATTATCTCACTGCATTACAGGTCAGCTGCTTCCCCAACAATAATCCTTGGATTAAAGAGGAGACCACAGACCCTAAAGGGACTGCGTTGGTCTTCACTCTTACACACATCAGATTTCTGTTGTAACTCAAGTACCTATAACACCTTTAAATGTTTTCCATTGTTGGAGGCATCAATTGATAGACTTGTCGGATAGATTGATAGATGGTTAGATATATAGATGGATGGAAGGATAGAAACATACACATTCTGGTTTGTTTTGTACAACATTTGGAATTTATTTTTTAATCTTCTCATTAATCTGTATTTACAGTATGTGTTTGTGGTACTGCAACAACCAATTGTTTTTCTATCTTAATACAGTACTTACAGTATATCAAAGTTAGTGTTGCCTGCTGGGAGAATAACTATAACGGAAAAGCTGTGGAAAAGTGGCCTTGAACTTTCTGCAACTGTACAGTACAGATACAAAATAATTTTGATTGGAAAAGACTTTCAGGAATGACCCATGTGATACCTATGGGCATGGCAAGAGAATGGGGTAATTATATACATCTACCTGGCTGTCTATGACCTGTATCTATGCTATGCTATCATCTTGAATACATTACAGTGAACATTACCCAGAGGAAAGTGCATGCGGGACTATTTAAATGGAAAAGCTAAGCATGTAGTTTGATGCTGAGTCCAGCCACAGTGTATCTTGTGTTTTTTTTTTTTTTTTTTTTTTTTTTGGCGTGGTGGTCAGAGAAGCTCTGTGTCCCTTCTGGCCTCAGTCCCAACACTCCCAAATAAGTTGTCATATTTTTCAGTGTCTGTGTCCATGCTTGAATGAGTGTGCACACTCTGGCACAGTGCTGGGTACACTGAAGGGCTAGTCTTGTTCCCAGGGCGATACTGGGAGCTTGATGAAGAAATGTTGGAGAAAAAAAAGGGAGGATGATAATAATTGGGTTTATGCTCCGGAGACAGCCATCCACTTAATTGCTCAGGAGCCTGTTTATGAAGAGAAACTCAAGTGTATTTTACACCGCAAAATGCCAAAACATAATATCTTGCCATTTTAAGACGGCACAGCCAACAGCGCTATGGCAGCTTCACAAGGGCAGTTCGGTTCAATTCTATCAACTATTGTATAGTAAAACCTATCAGTCACTATATCATTTTGAAATGTTTAGAACAATAATGTATGCATAAATTATGAGGACAGAAAGACTCACATTTCAGACGGATATGGCCATATTGTATCATGAAACAATCTAACTTCTCCCAGGCTTACATGTTGCGGTGCAGTGATGAGTTTGTGAGTGAAACCAACTGGAGTCAGTGAATGTATTAGGTAACACATAGTACTTCACCATAAACACACATTATACTTGCTTCCGACATTAGTGTTATGGGATGTCAATTGTGCTGAAATAATCAAGGCAGCAGGTAAACATTGAGGAAGTGTTAAAGAAAAGGGGGAACTAGCATATTAGGCCTGTCTCTATTGTGATATGTGTGTTGTCATATGTATCAATTACATAGGCCTCTTTTACAATTTTCCAAAAAAAAAAAATACAGGGCAACTTAATGAAGGGTCTGCTTTAATGACAGCCAATGATAATATGTATATCCACTTAGCTCAGCCGTGGCTGCTATACTTGACTGTGTATCGCATGGTGTGTTCAACCCTCCTCAAAGCAGACTCATTATGAATGTGTAGTCATGAGATTGATTGACTCAGTGGGAGGGACATTCCTGCTAATGTTACATTAAGGTTTTCACATAAGTTATCAGTGACTGATTTGTTTATTGAACAGGGACAATGTACAGCACATAAGCAGTACCAGCTTTAGCTATAAGCTAATTTTCATCTGTAGTCCCTGGGCAGGAAACAGAGTATTACATCTCTGTCAAGATGGGAAACCTAACACTGAAGTATAAAAACAATAACACACAATTTCACAACAGTAAAACACAACAACACAATATGAACAATAAAATCACAACATGTAGGACACCATAACAACAACAACAACAACAACAACATCACAACAGTAAGACACCAAGAAAACAGGACATCACAACATTAAGAAAACAATCTATGCATGATGGGTACATGCTTGGGTTAATTTCAGCCATGACTTCATCTTACATTTAAAACCAGCAAATGTCAGTCACTGATAAGTTATCAGTGACTGACATCATTCAGCATGTTACGAAACAGGACGCCTGTGGAGGTCGGTGGTTGAAAATGACCAATGTTCGTAATGAGATATTCTTAACATTCGAAGGGATAACAGGAATGTGTGTCTGCAATGGCACTGCGATTACAAAAAAAATAGTTATTCATACAGATTTGTGCGTAATAGCATTAAAGAGGAAGCAACAATTTCAAGAAACACTTGTTACCACAGCTGCATGGTTGTCTGATCCAAGCTGACAATATTCAGATGCTTCTCTGCCATAAAGAAAAAGCCACAATGAAGACCATGAATAGAATGATTGGAAATTCAGTCGTCAAAACAGGAAGCTATTTTCCCTTGATTTCCATCAAAAACTACTGTGTGTTGATAGAGTTTGAATCATTTCATGGATCAGGAAATAATTTGCACACTCTGGTATTAAGCTTGGTCAAAGATCAACAGTCAATTTGGTATAGTTGGATAGAGTGATTTTATTTGGGGCAGCCATCTTAGTCACTTTGTTGACAACATATTATGTATGTAAGGGATAAAGTATAGCGAACGGGTCACTTGCTAGAAATAAAGACCGACAAGCTGAAGCAGGAGTTCAGCTCTTGTTCAGCTTGAAGGTCTTTATTTCTAGCAAGTGACCCGTTCGCTATACTTTATCCCGCTTATTACATGGCTACTACAAAAAATAAAGCAATTCATTGAAGCAACATGTTGTTTTAACAGCCAAAAACAGTCCGCTACACGGTCGGAACTCACTCAACGGTTAAGTCAAGCTGCGGCCAACCTAGAAGAGTTTAACAAAAAACAACTTGTTTCCCCAGCAACCCTGATACCTTGTCTAATAACTGGAATAGTCATTGCAAACCCACTAGGTTCTTATGTAACTAAAACGTAGTTCAGTACGCCAGTAAATAGGAACGACCAAGGATACGACCTAGTAACGGGGGAATAGTCTGCTCACCCCGCTAGACTGTCTGCTTCAGCTGACAGAAGGCTCCGGCTCAGCTGTTAGCCACAGAGCTAGCCTACTGTTTTGCTAACACAACTCAAGACTCGCACACGCTACAAAAAATAATTCTAATCGGCCAATATGTTTAACAAGAGCTCCATCTAGCTAACAAAGCATTATCCCCAACATAAATAACACAATTCACGGAGAAAATTACTGCGGAACATTTACATTGCGGGCTGCAGCCTGAAGTTACTGTCTAACTGTCAATATGCGGCCAAACGTACTCACATCGTCTTGACTGGATTCCTGTCGGACATTAACCATGACTCCTGTGTTCCCTGCTCTCCTGATACATGCAAAGTCATGTTGAAAAAGTATTCCAGTGTTTTCTGAACGAGTAGTAGCCCTGTTTGTAGACGTCTATCCATCAAAACTATGACGTAGGTCCTTAGCAACGGACCTTGACAGCGGTCTGTCTTGCTGGAAATAACAGACCTGTAGAATGCCGTGATTTACATAGGATTCTCAAAGTGCCATGTAATAACACAATATAAGACATGGACACATTACCTTCTTCTGCTTGAACTGGTTCTCCAGGTCTGACAAACCAACAGTGAATTGTGTTTTCAGCTGTGTGCATTGCATTCTGGTCTAATGAGGACAATGGCGGACTTATTAGATAGCTGAACACTGTGTGCTAACTACCAAATGTTAGCATGGTACCACATTATCACATACAGCCTTCAGCTTCTTGCATGACTGTACACTCAGTATTATGATTGACAAGTATTTCACAAAAGATTATGGAAAAGTTACTTTCACCACAGATGACTGTTACTTTGTTATGGCTGAATATAGACTTGGAAAATGTACCGAGTTCCTTTCAAGCTGTTAGCTTTTCTCTGTTTGTCCAGCAGTAGAGAAACCCCCCACTAGTGGAAAGATGATTGAAATTAACCTCCATTTGTGACGTTCAGAAGTCAAGAAGAGATTCAAAGCCATTGCTGGGGGTATTTTATTTTGCCAGCACTTAGATTTGCTTTGATGACTCAACAAGGCCTGGATATTCTGATTGTGATGGATTTCAGTGGATAAAAGTGCTTTACACTGTTTCTGATGATTGAGTTTCTCACTGCTTCTTGCACACATTGTCCCCTGCTGAGTTGGCTTTTAGACGTACACTTACGCACACACATTTTAAAACAAACACACCTTGATATTCCGTAGCACTCAGAATACTGCTTCCAATCTAATTTTTGCGGATGTAGTTACCCATGAAATGGGGCCAGTCTGCTTTCTTCTCCTCAGATGTACGGTATGTAAAAGCTCCAGATTGCCTCATTCAGCCTCCAATATTGCCACCCTTTTGCTACCTAGTGTTTCCTTAGCATCTCTCACACAATAACTCTTGCGGGATGCAGTTACGTTGTTTGAAACGACTTTGGCCTTGACACTTAACGATTTGGAAGACGGCACTCAAATCTTTCATTAAGAAAGATGCATTTGCTGTTTTGCTGACCGACCACAGCAAACGTTTAATTTAACAGTTGAGCCCCCTCATTCGCTAAACAAACCCGGACTGCATATGTCACCTTGTTCATTGCTCTGATTGTTCTGTAGTGCTATCCAATGGCGTGCAGTGGCATTTGAAATGCATGCGTTGATGCCGCTCCCTTGAGTTGGGAAGGTTATATCGCTTATCACCAGACCCTATACATCGATGTGGGTCTGGATTTCCAGGCTACTAGATGTTTCAGAAGAGATTCAAGTGTGTCATGCCAGTAGTGGCTATTGTTGCCATGAGCTGCTAGCCTGAAGCAATGATGAGGAGCACACTACACAGGGTGTCCGCGGATCCTTAAAAAGTCTTAAATTCATGTATCTAAAATTAAGGCCTTAAAAAGTCTTAAATTCATTAAAAATGTGATATGCTGGTCTTAAATCCATTTGTCAAAGGTCTTAAATTTGTCGGGGCAGGACTATATATTTTTTTCTTCCGCGACTTTCCGAGAAGGAGATGTAGAGAGGCTACTTTCTAACTAACTGCTCATATAAAAGTCTGACACTACGCTAGAGGCAATACAGCCGTGTGTGGCTGTGATCCGCATTTAAACGTTGAAGAAGAATGTGTGTCCCCTGCCTCCTGCCTCCGAATATGAAGTCGGTCTCGGGAAAGCAAGAAAGGGGAGAACGACCCAGCGACATGTATGCCCAGCTAGGGCTGTCCCCGACTCGGAATTTTCTCAGTCGAAGCGGATCTGCCTGTTCAAACCAAAGATTCGACTATTTGTGATACTATATTTGTCAATCAGAAAAGTGCATTGGAGTGACATATTTGACCAACCGTCAACCCAAAAACAGTTGAAAACAGACTTTAAGACCACCGTCAACAGAGCTTAAAATAAACAACCTCCAGGTTGGATATATTTAAAAAATCAGTTTATGAGTGAACCGGGGAGTTGGAGCGCAGCTGAAGCGCGAGCGTGCCCGAGCCTCGGCGAGCCGGTGAGAGAGAATGGTGACGGCTGCAGAGAATGGTGATTCGCGCGAGTAAAAAAGACAAGATGCTCGCTGTCTACGGGGGCTTAATTGTTTCCAAGGCGACCTATCTTTATTACAGCACATAGCAAAGCAGAATCAATAGGCATATATGGTGCGCAATTTACACAGCGCAAACGTATACATCTGCTTTGGTTTTTTCTTTTGGCATTTCCTCTTTAGTTTTGACCACTCTTCTTCTATGGCGTTTGACGTGACATGACACATTACCGCCACCTATTGCCCTGGCATGATAACGTCAGTGTTTTGCTATTATTTTCTCTTTTATTATAATGTACACTGACTGAAAAAAAAAAACGATTGTTCGACTTGAAGAATCTGCGTCGACTGCGGGGGTTCCCGAATGATGATTCGAATCATCGACTTTCAGGGGGCAGCCTTATGCCGAGCTATTATAAATTCAGTGAGAGGTGGAGGGTTGACGACAAATATCATGGCTGGCTTTATTCACCCCGTGACCGCACACTGCCGCTACTTGTAGGTGTGCAACCACCCGCCCGCTGGCGATGTAGGCAGGCTACTGACCCAAACGCAACTCACACAGAAACAAACATATTTATTGTGTTTAGTAAAAACGTTTATTTATTAATTAATAGCTGCTCATTAGACGGTCATTCGGGTTGAGTTGCTGTGAGCTCACAGAGTGAGACGCAAGTCTCTAATTCTCTCTCTGTCTGTCGCTTTCTTTCTCTCCACTCTATCCTCCCTCTCTGACGGCTAGTTAAGAACTATTGCCGATCATTCCGTCAATCGCAGACAGTAGCCTACATTTCCATCACCAATCGGTACAACCCTAATACCCGCAGTGTATTAACCTGGCTGCCTGCAACAATATGAAGAAAATAAAATGTTTTGCAAATTACCGCAGGTCCCCTGGGCATCCCCCAGTTATGCAAACCTGTAGTAGGCCTATCTATGATATGCCTACTTTACTGTAGCCTATTTCTTGATTTTGAAAGTGCAAAAACATTCACCTGTGGAACCAATTTTTAAATAGTTTCTGCCATACGTTCTGAAAAATAAAGGTAATGGACTAAGTTTGTTGTTTATTGAATAGGCTAATTAAAATTTGAAGGACATTCTTCCCCATAAATTACCAAATGTTTGTATTCCATTCTAATACTGCATGCTACAGCTAACACATTTTCTTTATTGATTAAACTGTTCTTATTACTCGATTAATCAGAACATGTAAACCAATTGATACAGCTCTATATTAGGTTGAAAAGGTGGTAATGATGGGTTTTCACGTTGCCTTTACAGTGATCTTATATTCATTTGGTGGTAAATGCTGGGGGACATTGTCTTTCATTCAGACTGCTGAACATTTTTTATTTTCTGTAATTAGACAGCAGTTGTTAGCTAAAGTTCATTGAATATTTGGTAACACTTTATAATAACTATCCGTTGTAACTCGTTAATAGATCATTAGTAAACTATTAATTAATGAGTATTAATGATTTGTTAAGTGTTTGTTAGCAGTTTGTTAAGGATTTATAACAATGGTAGATAGTTAATAGCTTAATAATTGAATCAGTTCATCTGGGAGGTAATCCGAGATACCGACGAGGCTGAAATAAGCTATAGACTATACACAGTGCATGGGCAACTGAGGGCAGCCCCATTTTCAAATATTTTTAAATACACTCAATACACACTGTGCATGCCATGGACTTGAACGTGACGTGATCAGTTAATCTCGGATTACCTCCCAGATGAACTGATTCAATTATTAAGCTATTAACTATCTACCATTGTTATACATCCTCAACAAACTGCTAACAAACACTTAACAAATCATTAATAATCATTAATTAAGAGTTTACTAATGATCTATTAACAAGTTACAACGGATAGTTATTATAAAGTGTTACAGAATATTTTATATTCAAACTTAATAAAACTCTTTACAGAGCATATACTGTAGTGTAGTTTGTAGATTAATGTTGCCAAGGTATTGGTGTTCATTAGAGGTCTTAAAATGTGCAGAGAGAGAGAGGCTACTTTCTTCCTAGCTTCTGATATAAATGATTATCACTTTATGTTCAATAAACAGACAAAAAGTGAACTTGAATGAGTCTCATTGAGTGACACACAAGCTATGCTTGGGTTGTAATACAGCTGGACCCCCCAAATATCGCCTATATGTATTGTGTTTTAGGTCTTAAATTTCACTCAAGGTGGTATTAAAAAGGTCTTAAAAAGTCTTAAATTTGACATGCTGAAACATGCAGATACCCTGCTACAGGTTTCACTTATTTCCACTTCCACCCCTCCAGATTTAGAATGTTTCAAACTTCAGATTGTGTTGAACAACTTTCACCCAACTCCCTCTAAAGGCACTAAATCTCTCATACAACTTTACATGTACTGCAATACTCCCCAATACCTGGAAATAGACTGTGTTACCCATTCCCCAAATTGTGAATCTCTATACATTCCCGAAAACAACCCACCAGGACTCCTCCTGTAGAGTTTTACATTTAAACCAGATACTTGGTAGAGTGTATGAATCATTGCATGTCTAGACACTGGAGTTATCTCCCAATCTCCCAAGCCTGACAGATACTAAGCAGATTTTCCACTTACATCAATCCAATCTACCTTTTCAATGGGCGCCCAGCAATCAAGTTTCCTGAGGTAGAATTGTTCCTGTTTTTTTTTCCACAGCGTTACTAAAAGGTAACCAATGAAAATACCTACCTACTGTCTGAACTCAAATTGGTTTCTCTCACCATTTTCTTAACTTATTGTATGTTAAATGAAACCCTGAAGGGCTTCGACATCTGAAAGGCAAAAGTAAGATTTTTCGGAGACAAAAAACCCACACGTCATGTATGTTTGCAATATGCAACAAAGAAAACCTTGAAATGAATTGTGGAAGTCGCCCGCCGGCTTGCACTCTTTAGTGGAAACCTTTGATGTCCTGTGAGATAAGAGCTTCAAAGGGGAACTTGTCTTAAGCATTGTTGGGGAGCAAAGAAATTCACTCGCACAAAAAGAACGAGCCAAACATAAACTCAATCAGTGTGCCAAGACTCGGAGAGCATCTGCAGGCTGTATGTATTTTGCATTCATGGGTTTTTCGATCAGCCAAAGTGCTCCCATGGTCTTCAGTTTTTATTTTAATCATGTTGCAATCGCTGCAAACTCCCTGCATATGAAGTTTTTTCCATAAAACAAGATAGTGAGATATCACTGGAGATACTAAAGGCATGTTTAAGGCACAGTGTAAAAAAAAAATCATGAGCACCCGTACTCTAATGCGATTATTGGGGAAATGTCCTTGGCTGAGCATCTGTGAGGAAGGTCATTGTTTCACAGAGCGACTGCTAAACACCCTATAAAGTAATGGAATGTTAGTTAAATCCGTTTATTAAAATTAACTAAAATGAATAGCACGATGGACAAAAATTCACAAGTATTATCACCTCATAAAGTCAGTTAGTAATGTCGCTGTTTAAATGTGGCCCATGGGACCTAATGCATGCACAGGAGAGTGGAAATGCCAAATAAAGGGCTCGGAGGAGGAATGAATAATAAGACAAAGAATGGTCTTAGTGAAAAGTGGTGAAGCCCTGGAGAAAAATATTAAAAAATAGAAACCTTAACAGCAAAATAAAACATATGGAGCTGGAGACAGAGTGGTGGGCACATATGCTGATCAATTCATGAGCTCCTGCAGCTTCTCGAGTGTTGGCTTACTGCTTCCTGCCTCTAGCTGCAACACTGCTGGAGCAGCACTTTCCTGCAGACATCTTGTAGAACAACAGAAACGCCATATGGTGGTTCCAACCAAACAATGAGCGAAGAAAGGCTGTGTCTGCTTTGGCCTTCAATTTTGGGCTATAGAATTTGTGTGACATTTTTTCAAAAACAATTCAAGTCTTTTTATCACTGACTGATGCAGTACGAGAGTGATTCAGACTGGCACAGGCAAATTGTACTATATGTCCTACTATTGCCATCAATAGAACAATGTTTGTGATAACAGTAGGAAAGACAGAGAGCAGTAACTCCAGAAACAGAGGGCAAACAGGTTGCAAGGGCAAAGTGTGCAACAGATGGGTTGTTATACCTTCAATATGTGCCTTTGTTGGCTGATTATTATACTTTAGAAAGTTATAGACAAGAGACCCTATACATGAGACCAAGACAATGCAGATACATGTTGGGGTGGATGAAAGTCCGGACAATGCAAAAGGTCTGTTACTTACAAGGCACCCTCTGGGAAACTAAAAAAGTGCACATTTCATTTGAACTAAAAATCAGAAGCCCATTACACTTTAATAATCAGTGAATACAACACATGTGAGGTTCTTTGTTGCACATATCTCTTGATTAGAGATCTCAGCCTTGGGTTGAAAATCCTTTTTTGCTGAAACCACACTGCCTAATTGGTCACAGCGTGCAATTTTTTCAGGCTAGCATGTGGAAGCTAGAAATATGTGAAAATGCATGCTAAGAACATCAAGTAGGTGTTAATGAAGCATAGGCTGTTGGGCTTTAATTAAGTTGTAGTCCTTTAGGGGGAAAACAATCACATCACAATGACAGCAACCCTGTATAGGCTGGAGACTAGTCCAGGATGTTTCCCAGCTGTACACCTCATGTATGCCTGAGTGGAATCCAGCCCCCTTGTGACCCTGAAAATAATCTAGCATGTAAGAAAAATATAAAAATAAAATAGAAGACACAAGAAAAAAAGTAATGCCCGACAGCTGAAATCCTTGTATCTTTAAAGCTTAACTGTCAGCTTGACCATTTCTATTCTATTTCTAAGAGCCTTTAATTTCCATAACCCATTTGGGGAAATGCAATTCTGAAAAGCTAAAATTAACAGTAGTAGTTAAAACAAAGTTGAGAGTAGTTATGATTATGGCAGTTTTTTTGTTTTTTGCTCCTTCAGTGAACTGAATGTGTATGTGTTTTTTTTGACATGGCATTTTCAACTTAAAGGTCATTTGAACTATTTGAATTTAATACAATATAGTTTTTCTAGTCTCTTTTTCTCTATTTCCAGGAAAGGATTTTAACCATAATATTATGCCAAACCCCAACTCTTAAATAGTAAAAAACATTTAACAACACAACATTCTTTTTTTGCAGTGTCAGTTGATCCTTTGAGTAGCTCAAGCCCTTAACGGACATGGCATGATACATTTAATTTCCTAATTTTTGCAGTGATAACGAGAAAACAAAGCTTGTTACCTAGGGATCGTGATCACAACATGCTTAACAAGATAACATCCCCTGATATTGGTAATAAGGAGAAATGAGCTTTGTTATCTCATGACAATGGTGAATTATCTCGTCATCACAGGAAAACAGAGAAAATAAAAAAAATATGATGATTCCACCTCAGTTTAGGACTTCCGTACACTGCAACAAATTTATGCAGATTTGATCAGTTGATCAGTGTATAATTTAACATGTTCAATAGCCATATATTAACACAGATATGAGCTCACAGTTAAGAAAATGCAGATATTTGTGGCAACGTTTGTCAGCTTTCCCTCCCCTTACCAATCCTTTTTTTAACTGAAATAATGTCCCACAGAAATCACACCATATTTTGGCTCATAATCATTAGCTTTAGAGTTGTTCTATTGGATTATAAATAAGTCCAGTTTACTGAGTCCACATGAGCTACTCAAAAGGGCTGTGCCTTTTCCATTATTGGAACTTTAATAACAGATAGTCAAGGTTAATCCTCAACCACTTTTGAATATGATTTGTCGTAAATTGCTTGACTGGGTTTCTATTGGTGTTATTTTTAGATCCAATATTGAAGCCTGGCATTTAATAGAGGAAAACTGCCAAACAGAAGTTTGGTACATCGTCAAAAATACAAATTACAGCCTGACTATTTTTGGCGAGAACAATGTATTTTGCCATTGCATTCGGAGGACTTGTTGGCAATTTTGAGATAACAATCTGCTGTTTTATTTCCACTATTTGTGTCCAGCAAATTGATGACGGACCAAAAGCAATTGCATAGCTTTTTTTATTTTTTGCCGTAGAGCTATTTCTATTAAATATTCAGAAAACTACAACACAAGCAACATTCAACACATTTTGTAAATTGAGGCCTATGGGGTAAAATGAACATACTTGAATAAGTGAGGTGTGAGAAAACACTGCTCACTTCATTGGATTTGATAAGCTTTATTGACACACATGGGTGGTGCCACAGGACACGCTCTGACCGGGTGAGTGACTGACTGCCAGTACAGAGAGTCAGTAGAGATTTTGCATTGGCAAGCCAGGGCATGCTGCCGCCAAGTGTCTCCGAGGTTCATCAACTCCCCCACACACACACACACACCTCTCAATTAAGAGTTCTTCCCCTCGTTAAGACCATCTGCACTGGAGACAATTAAAGAGAGACACACTCTAATGCAAGAGTGCCCTCTTGAATCGCTCCATTGATCTTATGTCCCGGATATTTCCACTGGAAAAAAAATCTTCCCTCCACGTCAATACCCCACTGTATGCATAATGTGTAATAGCTTGATGTTGATTAGGAAGCTATCGGCATTTTTAATGGGCACTGCTGGAGGGAAGCACTTGGATTAGCCTGGGCTCAGGCACAAACACACACACACATAACGATTTGCAGCCCAGACAGAGGATCAGTTTTGGGATAAAAAAAACCTGTATTTCTTCAGGTTGTTTGTGTTGCATGTGTGTCCTTGACCGGTGCATTGGTCTCACAGGAGAGAGGCTTTTGGCTTGTGTGCGCCGCCTGCAAGTGCTGACTGACATGTATTGGCAGAAGCAGACTTGACCTTAGATCGTCCACAGGATCTGGCCACGACATCTGGAGGGAAAACCGTGTCCCCCATTGATCCACGGTTTGCACTGTGACGCTCACAATCAATGTCTCACCATTAGCCTCATCAAGCTGCCATAAGGTCGTGGATGGGAAAGGGGGCTGTCAATATCTCACAAAGCTCCTCCAAATGCCTAAACAAAGTTTGTGTATACCGGGGGGGACTCTATCTCCTTAATCACTAGCTCTTTACGAGGTGTGCTGCCATCATTAAGTGAGTTAACGGTGGGATACAGAGGAGAGAAGGCCTGGTGGTGCAGTGGGGGTCGGAGCAAGGGGAAGGAGAAGTAAGGACACGGCAGAGTGAACATTAGCGTCTGCCTGTGAGGAGATGAGCGGCTTCTTATGAGGCAACATTAGAGCTGATGACGGGAGACACAGATGGTGGTGGACATTAAGAGGGAGGAGGCAGGGTGGAAAGTCCTAGAAAGTAAGTGTGTGTGTGTGTGTGTGTGTGTGTTTTTTCACTTTCCTCTGATGATCATATATTACGCTCACCCAGGAACAACAGCTGGCCTTGTAAAATCACTACCACTTTAGTCCAAACGGAGTGCAAGAATAACACACACTGAAAGTTCCTTGGAGCACCTTTAACACATATTACAGATAGTAAAGTTCTATATTCAATTCGATTTTCAAGATACCAGTATCAATGCACACAACTTATCACAGACCAGACAGATGAAAACACAGCTTTCTATATTTTTTGGGTAACATTTATTCAGAGAAGGGTAAAGGGTTAGGGGGTAAGGGAGTGGGGTAGTAAGACAATAGAGAGGGTTTGAGGGTAACTAAATGCACACACACACACACACACACACACACACATACATACACAATGACACACACACACAAACACATCTCCCCTAGAGGAAACAAAGTAGGAAGAAACAGAGGAACATTTATTTTTTAATGTGTGTGTGTGTGTGTGTGTGTGTGTGTGTGTGTGTTTTGGCATGTGCTAGTCATGCACAGCGTTGGTCTTGCTGTGATGAGGTGAGGACAAGGCAGATGGGATATAGACATAGTAGGTGTAGTTTTCGGGTTGGGGATGCAGGGGATATGTGCCCCCGCTATTTAAAAAAGGTATATGTGTCCCCGTCAAATAAATAAGAAAGACAGCCCCCTTCTCCCTAAAAGAGGTACAAATAACAGTTCAGGGGGTCGTAACATGTACATATCCTTCTTAGCTGTCAATATACTGTATATTTCCCATACATATCAGACACCTTAAAGTGGACCAATCTATTTTAACCTTTAACAAGTAGGGATGCACCGATCCACTATTTTTAGTTCCGATCCGATTCCGATATCTGGGTTTTGGATATCGGTCGATACCGATACTGTCCGATACAATATCATAATTATTCTACATTTCTTTGTTTGTGGTGACTTTATGTGTAAGGCTAGGAAGGCTTATGCAATTCTGAGCAAGAAATATACACGAATGCATTAGGGCCGGGCCGAATAATTATTAAAAAAAATAATGTTTTTTCTATATATATTTTTTTTTTGCATAAGTAGCTTAAACTGCAATATATTTTGTCAGCAAATATTACTACTCAGATATACACGTTATATACAAAACAATTGTTAAAATATAAATGTAATGCTCAAGTAAATTATCAAATTATTTGAACTTTGACCTAGTTGACCACCGTCCTTTCAAAGAGCAATCGGTGATACACCAGCTGTTGGCTACGTGACATTGTCAGAGCGAGGCAAACTAAAAGCGGCACCAAGCGCAGTATGAATACAGAGAGGGAGGAAGAATATCAGCATATGTGTTCCCCTTAACTTTATACCACAACATTAGCGTGATCTCGGAAGGGAAAGCAGTGCTCGACGAAATGCTAACGTTAGCTTAGCTTAGCTGTTTGTTTAAATTCTCTGTGCAGTGCTGCTATTGCCAATCAACAGTGACTGCCTTGCATCATAGGAATACGTGGTCAATAATGGACATAATATGGATACAAAAGACTATCAATATTGGATCTTTTGTATGGATTTATAAATCCCCGAAAATGCATGTTCCAGGATGGATTAATAAACTCGTTTAAGCTACGATGGCACAGCTGATTTGGAATGGAACAACAGCTCTGTTCGCTTCCACGGGGAAAAAGTAAGAAACTCAGACTTTGGTGTGTTTTTTTAGAACGAGTATTCAAATGATATCTCCCTCCACCGAACGTCGGCATCTGCTCGCGCGGGGCTTTCGCTCTTTCATAGTTAAAAAAAAAAATTAAATATTATTAAATACATTATTTTTTTATTGGATTTTATATCGGAGCTGTCAGTCCTATATCGGAGCTGTCAGTCCGATATCCGATCCGTAGATTTCGCCCATATCGGACCCGATACCGATACTGGATCGGATCGGCCCCATCCCTATTAACAAGGTCTCATTCTCTATTGGATCTATTGTTGAAATATTTTCACACCCAAGGAAAATCCAAAAACCTGTGATCTGTTTTAAATGTTCAGTATGTTTTCTAAAAATACAGGAGAATACATATTTGAAAGCAATACTAAATACCTTAGAACTGTACTGCAATATATTACTGAAGTTTGTCTTTTCCTTTACATTAATAAAGACATTCCCACCATAAATTGATGCAGAAAAGGCAAAGATTGGTGTTTAAAATATCACTAGAATGCAGGATATGATGTGTTTAACGCTCCAAATGTTCTACTTAATTCTCGCCCCCCTCCCCCAAATGTTGAAACAAAACCATAGGCCCCATGGACATACTGTATATGATGGGAATGGGCTGAGTTTGTGCTTGTGGAACACCGGTGAGGTGGAGGAGAGGAAGAGCTGAGGTCAACACATTGGGAGACAGGTGCATAACGTCCTGTTTCAGCAGTAAAGGACTCTGTATGACTGGGAGCGAAGACACTGTGGAGAATATACAGTAGTCAGCAAAACTCTATTTATGCTGCTATATCCAAGTTTTGAGTGCAGAAGGAAATCTCTTGTGGTGTTATTTTCTGTACTAAAACACACACAGACACACACACACATTCCTCCAGCGTCCTCGTCGTTACCATCGGGAAGAGTTACTTCTGGTGTGTATTCTTCCTTGTGTCTGTATATAGTAGCAAAACACTGGCTGGCAGCTGGTGCAAGAGTTGTTCCTTTATACAAGTTGCTAAAGGGGAAGAAAAAAAAAGAATCACGGCTCGCTGAAAGTACCCACATGAGGCCGATAGAAAGAAAAAAAAACGATGGTAGAACTGTGTTAATGAAGCACCAGAGTCTGTGGGCTGAATAATATCCCTCTCTTAAGAACGGCTGACTTAATCTTTGACTCTTTCATTAAGTGTGTGAAGGCTAATGATTTCCCCCCGCACTGTTGACAATGTGATACTGTCTTTGGGAAAAGAAAGAGACCATCGTTAAGTTCCATGGTAATGCGCCTTGTTCTCGGTGACCCGCGTGGGCACACACACACACACACACACACACACACACACACACACACACACACACACACACACACACACACACACACACACACACACACACACACACAGACACGCACACACACACACACAGACACACACACAAATCCAGCACCAACTCCAAAAGAGGCCTTATTATAGATCATGAGGGCCCACTCAACCCACAGCAGTTCATTTCTCTTGGTGGGGCCCAGGTGACAGAGTAAAGGTGTGCAAAGGGGCACCAGAGACCTTGGGCTGTGAAAACTAATTACCCTCAGTGGTAATTATTAGAACAGAGCTCAGGTTTAACCTTGGAGAAGTGATTTAGTGGCATGGGTCGCTGGCTCCATTACATGTTGCTACTAAACTAAAAGGGGAGTGAGAAACTGAAATAGCTTTTTTGATTTTAAAATGCGGAGTGACTATGTTTTTGTGTGTTTTTATGATGTAATTTTAAATGTTGACACATATTAAAGGATTAGCCTAATAGATGACCCAGAAAGTGCAGTCAATACCAAAGTGTATGTAGATTAAAATGTTGATGCATATGGTTGGTTTGCAAGTGCATGAGAAACTTTCCCAATTCATGTTTTTAACCCAATGTGATGCTTGACATGTTTTCAAATTAGTATGAAAGGAAAACTAGTTTATTCAGTAATTTTAACAGTTTGTGTCTATCCACAAGTACAGAGTATGACATACAGTATGACACAGAACTGACGGGAGCCTACGGCATTTGGCTCACATGGAAATATGTATTTGAATGCTTGAGCGGCCTGTGTAATTTGTAGAAAAAAGTTAACTTGACCATACAAAAGGAATCTAAAAAAGCAGTGGCCATTTCAATTATTTAGTAAAAAGCACAAAAGTCAATTGAGATCCAAAATTCAAGGCAAAGCACATTCATTTTTATAACGCAATTCATACACAAAGGCAGTTGAAAGGGCTTTCAATAACACAATAAAACACTAATGAAAAGGATGTTGAACTTTTAATATCCACCTTATGAGTGCTTTTATCCAGCTATTTTCACTGAAATGACACGTGGTGTTGGGGCGCTCCGGTGGCGTAATGGATAGAGTGTGTACCATGTTGGCTCCGGCCTTCGTTGCAGTGGCTTCGAATCCGACCCGTGGACCTTTACTGCAGGTCATCCCCCCTCTCTCTCTGTCTCCCCATTTCGGCTCTGTACTGTCTAATAAAGCTTGAAAATGCCAAAAAAAAAAAATCTTAAAATAAAGAAATGGCACGTGGTGTGCACCAAATGTAGTGAAAATCCCTCTTAGCGTTGTTGAGACTAATCACCTCAAACTTTTTGATTTTTTTTGATTTGATTTAGTTTATTTCAGACATCCACATACAAAACAAAATGAAAATGAAAAGCATGGAAATACAATAAATATGCCTGAAAAGGAGCAGGAAGAAGTATACACTTATTTAATCCTACCCCTTTCCTTAAAAAAAAATAAATAAAAATCAAAATATTTATTAAATAAAAAAAATAAAATAAAAATAAAAATAAAATAAAAAATAAAATAAAAACAAAACAACAATTATATTCGCTTCTCTTATCTATATTCTCTGTACTATTGGCGATACTATATTTGCCAATTACATACACATAAACCACAAATAGTTCAACATTTTATAACTTTAGCGATTTACCTTACACTCCGGCTCCAGCAAAGGCAACAGAAACCATTCCTGTTTTTAATGTAGAGATGGGCAAAAGTCACTCATCCAAGTTAGCTTAGCTTAAACACTGGTAGTCGATGGGAGCAGGTCAACATAGAAAATGTTATGATATCACTAAACGCTCCTGTGCTGACCAACCAACATATAGACCAACATTGGCGTCCATAGGCTAAAAACAAAACAACAAGCCTAGTATCCTCCTTTTAGAAATCAATAGAATGGAAAAAACCTGATGATCAAAATAAGTGTGGGTGCATTAAAGGTCACATATTATGCTAAATGCACTTTTTAAATGTGTTCTAACATATTCATGGGTCCACGGTGTGCCTAGAGACTGCCAAAATATTAAAAAAAATAACAATCTCTCCTTTTCTCACTCTCCCCCTTTCTGAAACCCCCACCCCTCCCCCCCAATATACTCCAGTCAGAATTCTCCTCGTTTCCGACCTCAAAAACTGGAAAGCCAGAAGCTTCCACTGTGCAGCCCACACCCCTATTTCTTACTGGTCCACGGCCCTGACAGACAGAGGGCGAGGTGTATCTGGCTTCGCTTCCGGACAGGGGACGGAGGGAGCTCAAAGATTGTATATTTACGACGGGAGCTGCAGCTCTTTTTAAAAACTAGGTCATTGTGAGATTAGCTGAACATCAGCATAGTACAATAAATTATCTGAAAGTTTTTTTCAGCAAACAATTAAAGAAAAACGTATTAGGGACCACTAAGACCATATACTATGGTGTATAATAGAACCGAAAAGTGTATAATATGGGAGCTTTAAACCTTTTCCATCCAATTTGACAAACAGGCAATGACAAACAGGACGTGTAAGGATATTTACATCAGCAAGTCTTCATGAGAAACAGTATCATTGACTTATCTCATTTATTAATATTCTAACCTTTTATATTATTTTAGATGTGTCAATAACTCCTTGGAGAGGTAACGCTGTTTAAATGTTAATACCCAAGCTTTTGGTACATCCCAATGCTGTTTGAGTCCCTATCTGGGCATAAGGGGTCACTGCGGGAGACAAGCCCTGCATGTATAGAGACACTGTGTTATTGAGTCACATACACAGTAGGCCCTAGTATCTTTTTAGAGGGAAAAAGGGAAGATGCATAATGGATTAATGTGCTTGGTTCAACTTCATGAATATATGAGAAAAGGACACCTTTTCAATATTTAGGAACACAAGTCACTGATTCAGTTTGAAAGTTAAATAATGTATGTTCCTTTTTTTGTGTCGTATGTGAGGTATAATAATTCAAATCACAGAGAGACTCATACAGCTGTCCAGCCATTTTCATATTCAGTTTATATGGGAGTTCTTGTAACTCTATTAATAACTTCATAAAACTGTAGATGGTCTTAACAAACAGATGGCAATGAGCATCAGTCAAGACTAAAGGTTGTGCTTATTAGATTTTATTTTGTACTCTAATGCATAAACATGATTTGATCTTTGTACGTCCATACACTAACCATTTCCTTGAGTTAGCTCAGTGTGCATACTCACTGACTGAATGAATGAACTCTCTAGTGACCCACACTCATTTAGCAAAACTGATATCAGTTGCTCAACCCTAAACGGTATTGGACCATACATAGTATAGTCATTAGAGTTTAGCATGTGTTGACAAGCCAGATACACTGTTAAGCTTTACCATCTGCCCCCTGACTACCTCTGATAAATATGCATACACAAGCATGAATACCATGGAGACACACACACACACCAATACACCCACACATGATCCAAGAGACTCGGACAGATTTACTGTTAGTACAGGTATTGTAATGAGGCATGACAAAAGACAGAAAGAAACTCCCACACAAGAAACCGTTTCTTTCCCCCTCACTCCTATGAACTGTTATTCCAAAACTAACACACATACACTTACACTCCTCAACATCAATGTTTTTTTCTCTCCATTATTTTTCTCTCATACCAAGACTTGTGCCAGATGGGGATGAGGTGAATTAGATTTTGCTGATTTATATTCCAGTCACATGGAGTCTGGAGTCTACAGTTGGCATTCGGTGTGTCTCAACCTCCCATCCTCTCTGTCTCTGTACTCCGACATCCTGACTTTATAAAGGGGAAAGATTTGTGGCCCATAGTTTCGTACAACTCTCTGGGGATTATCTCATGGATTTCCTTCATTTGTCTGTGCATAATGTGGTATGAATTCAAATTCAACGTTCTGCCTGGACATTTTCATTATTAGGTTGTCCAAATTCATCATTTGGGTATTCAGTGATTCCCAGAAATTGTACGATAAGTAGAGATGGAGGTATTCTTAAGCTTTTCAGTTGTCCCTTACGGCCTCTGCACACATCCTGCGTTTACCTCTGGAGCGCGTCGCCTTACCTTACTGCTGCGTCTCTCGCACTTTTCTCGGACACATGGAACGTCTGAGCAGCTGCTGCTGCTGCAGCGCTGCTTCTAAAAGCCCTATCTTTCTACATAGTTTTCATAGATAATTCCCATTAAAAATGAAGTTCTTTCATGTCATTTATGATGCATATGATTTATTTAGTTTTTTTATCATGACATATGGCTCAGATATCCATGTTCCCCACAGAATGAATTATGATAGAACTGATGATCTCCTCTATTTTCATATAGTGCCATTAGGTCAAAACACAACAACCTTAAAGCTCCCATATTATACACTTTTCGGTTCTATTATACACCATATTATATGGTCTTAGTGGTCCCTAATACGTTTTTCTTTAATTGTTTGCTGAAAAAAACTTTCAGATAATTTATTCGTATTTATTTATTTCATCCTTCAGCTTTAGCTATAGTTTGCGTTCAGGGGCGTGCTAAACAAGACAAACAGCTGCATACATGAACATGTTAACATTGTCATCAGTAGCATGTTACACTGACTTCATTACTGTAAACGATCCAAAACAAACTTTGGACCTCTTTAATCCATCTTAATGTTTGGTTGTCTTTACAATGAGCATTAAAGCTAACAGGTTGATTCATCAAGCTTTGTTCCAACTCCATACTACCGCTGAGCAAGTTTTGAGTATGTAGTATGGGTACACTGGACAAGTGAGCAAACTAAGTATACTCCAAAAGATCAGTATGTATACCAAAAGCTGTCGACCTTTAGCTGCCTATTGAGGTGCACTATTGTTCAACAATGAGACACATGGACAAATGAAGAAGTTACTTTTTGTGGCAAATATACAATTCCACCCTACTTCTACAACATGCCACAATTCCATATAAAGTATACAACAAACCAATTGTTATAGTACAATATTCTGTTTTATCAAGTAGAAATTCCCTAAACAACAAATCGACATGAAAAACTCAACCCTAACTAACAGCTGATACTGCGTTTAAAACCTTTGGAGCAAATCATCAGTTGTGATGGTGGGCTGTATAAATAAAAACTGACTTGATTTCAGCTGTTCATCAAACAGGGACATCGGAATGTCACTGGCAGTTAAACTTCATAAACATACATCAATATGCTTTTTTCTCAAGATTTATTGCTTTGTTTTTTAGCTTTCTGTTTCCCCCACCACCTTCTATTTATCTTTATGTTTTCCAGCTGTAGGCAGCTCCTCCATTTTATTTTTTATGTGCATTGCATTGTGGAAGAATGCTAACCATAAGTACAGAGTCAAAAAGATTACAATGCAAGATTGGGACAACACTTTGGACTTTTCTCTGCATATGTTCAGTGTTTACCAAGCCCCAACCACAGCAAAATCTACTGGCATCCAATGTGGAAGTGACACAACATGCAGTTCAACAAGTGGCCACTAGGGGCATGTTTCAAAACAGAGCAATTTCTCATTGACTCCCACGTTAAATAGGCCGTTTTCACAGCATTATTTAAGGCCTGATACAAAAAAAAACATTCTAGTCTGTATGTTTATGTCATATCTACATGACAACACGGAAGGGGGGTGCATATTTTTTTGTACCAGGCTAGTTTTTTTATTCTATTGGAGGTTAAAATGTATGACTAATAAGGGGTGCGGCCTCTTGAGTGACAGCTAGCCACTGGCCCTCACTTCACCTTGGAAGTTTACGTCAGCTAGAAGGGCGTATCTCCTTCCGTCCAACGTCACATCAATGCCCTTTTTTGGTAATAGGACATGAGGCAGAGTCAAAATCTGACAAGATGGTGACGCGCATGGGCCAGGACGATTGGATGCAGTTGGAATAACTTGAGGTCAGCCCGGAAGCCTTGATCCATTTTATATACTATCTATGGAGTGTACTTACGATCAGCCTTGCTTCACACTCAGGGTGACGAAACCCCATGTTGTGTGGGCTGATTGTTCACACTTCTTTAGACACCACGGTCATACTCACGTTTTCCTTTCCTTGGAATCGGGGTAACTCACACACACACACACACACACACACACACACACACACACACACACACACACACACACACACACACACACCTTCACATGGTTGCACACACTATAAAAGTATATTAGGTCGCCGCCATTCATACATACACATTGGCACACACAAAGGACCCTCCCTTGTGAGACTGCGGCTCTACCAATAAGGCCTCAGGTCTGCAGCAGCAGCAGCAAACTCCCCCACAGAGACCAAAGCCAATTTATTTCAGTCAGGGCTGCTGGTGACAGAAACGCAAGCTGTAACAGAGGTCAAGCTGACCAACCTGCCCACTGGGAAATACAGAGCAGGCCCATATACTGCATTTTTATATAGTGGAGAACTGAGGCGTTTACACTCCTTTTTACCACAGCACAGGTAGTTATACTGTGCATCGTAATAGGGGGGGAAGTGTACAGCTGCTCCCACACATCTTCTTAAATGGTCATAGTGTTTAAATATTAGGGAACAAGCAAGAAGCGTTAAATGAGTGTTTTTATATTAGTTTTTGATCGTTGTGACCTTTCCTTTGACAACAGGAGATGACAAACCTATAGGCCTAAAGGGGAAACACTATTTCCTGACAGGGAAGGTGAACTTGAAAACACTGGACCTCTTCTACTTTTTGTGTTGAGAATTGTGTATTAATCAATAATGAACCCTCCGAAAAATTAAAATTACTAAGTGAGAAAATATAGTTGTCAACACTGTCATTGGAGGGTTGTACCATAAAATACATAAGGAGGGGATTAATTGGACATTATGTTTATGTGACAATTTATCTTAAAGATAATACACAAGTGCCGTGTGTGTGAGTGTGAGTCCTGTTTGATCCTTGACAAGTATACTCCATTTGGGGACCATTTGATTAAACGTGATGGCTGGAATTATACTATATTTCCACACATATTCTATTATTCTTTCAATATTTTGTGAATTAGCGTACCTGTCTGTGGCAATCAGCCCAAAGCCCAAAATCTTTTCCTAAACAGCAGGGCACTACACTCCATAGCAAAAATTAATCAAAAAGGAGGAAATAGTGCATTTGTTGGGGACTACTTTCATCCCCTCGTTAACACATTATTTTATGCTTTATTGGGTATTTACCACTACAGGAAGGTTTATGTGGGACTGAATTAAAATAAACTGCACTGTGTGTGTTCATGCTAATGAAAGAATATCTCATCCAGTGCAACAATTTGGCTCGTTGGTGAGTTTTTAATAGTTTTTGGAGACAACAATGAAGCTCACACAGCGGTTTGGAGCCAGAATCGTGTCGTGTGAAGTTGACTGACATCACGCTGCATCATATAATAAAATACCATCCCTCTTTTCAAAGTGAGAAAAGTTAAGCCTTCAAAGGAGAGCTAGTTTAATCTCATCCATCTATCATTTAAATGTTTTCCCACAGAACTGTCAGAGACTGTGTTTGGAAACAGATGCTGCTCTCTTGCACCTCACATTTCTGTGGCCCAGTCCGGTTTAACAACCCCATATAATATAACTGTGTGCAGCACAGGACAAAGAGGGCTTCTACTGAGTTATTGTTGGGGAAATACATGTGAAGAATGGATATAAATTAAATTGTCCTTTGCCTCATACGCAACTGCATATGAAGACATGAACCAAAGATACTCGAGAGATTGTGTGCAATCTACAATGCATGTTAGACATATGCAGCTTGTTATCACGTTACCTTTAGCACTACAACTAAATGCCTAACCATGACCCTTGTACTAGCCCTAACCCAAAGCCAAACCCTAATTCTGAAATGTATCTAAAAACTTAGTCCAAACTTTCAGACAGCCTTTGAAGGTCTGTCCCCAAATTGAGAACCAGTCAAAATGTCCTCACTTTCCAAAATGTCCTCACTCCTTAGGTCTAAAACTCAAATTAGTTCTCACAAAGAGAGATGCACAAGTTCAAACACCACACACACACACACACACACACACACACACACACACACACACACACACACACACACACACACACGCCACACATGCCAAAAAGTACTGTATGTGTTAACATTCCAAGTAACAAACACATTTGTACTCATGAATGAATTTAGTGGTCATGCTCAGTCCCTAAGTTTAGCGCCTGCAGAGCAGTAGAAGGGATAAACTTGAAAGTAAAATAGAACAAGTGAAAGGGATAAATAGTAGAGAGACTCAATCATAGAGCTGGAGCTCAGTGTACAGAGGGAGGAACCCCTCCATCCTGCCGGCACTTATTTGGGAAGATAAATCAGAATGGGCAGAGCCATTTCTTTACCAAAACCCCTTCCACTGCCACCATCGTGACTGGGGAAAAACACAGGGTTAAAGGCCACAAGAAACTATAAGGAAGAAGGGGAGTGTGTATGTGGAGAAAAACAGAATGAAAGAAGCATGTTCACTATTCAGCTATGAGATGGAGATCACAACCTCCAAGGGAATTAAATGATTGTCAAGGGAAGATCGATTAACATTTATCAACATAAAAAACATGTTTTTTTTTCTCAAATCTACACTCTCAGCTCCATAATTATAAGTTCAATAGTGACGAACAGCCTTGAGCTGCTGCACTGGAGATAAGGGCTGCTGATGCATAAATCTGTATTAGATCTAAATGACTTACACCTATCTTGGTGCCATATTTGTGTCCCCAGAAAGACAGCAGTTCCATGTGTTTCCTATTCATTTGAATATGGGAGCCATATTTCTTTTCACACATCAAGCTCGAACCTCACACAGAAACCTTTGTTATTAATTGTGCTATGATCGCCGTGAACGCTGCAGCCTCAGGACCGTGGCCCAAATAAAACAGAACTGCCAAAATTTCAATTTCTCGTCAGATGCGCTTAAATGGATTGAGTCTTACCTCACTGGCCGTTCCCAACATGTCAGAATCCAGTCTTTTAAATCAGCGGCCCTCAGTCTGTCCACCGGTCTTCCTCAAGTATCAAATTTAGCACCTTTGTTGTTTTCACTTTATATAAACAACCTTCCGTCGGTCTGTTCTGATGTTTCTGTGCAGATGTATGCTGATGACACCGTAGTCTATGTCCATGGTAGTAATTTCTCTCAAGTGGCAGAGAAGCTCACTAACGCTATGGTTACTATCTCAGCTTGGTTTAAGCAATCCTGCCTTCAGTTGAACACTTCAAAAACAGTAGCAATGTTCTACACCAAGTCCCACAGACATGTCAATGTTGAGCCGAATGTTTTGGTTTCAGGGGAAAGGCTGCTGATTGTGTCTGAATATAAATATATGGGAGTTTTATTTGATTCAAAGTTGTCATTTACATCACATGTAAAAAGTGTCTGTAATCGAATCAAATTCAACCTCAGGAACAGACACATTCGCCATCAAATGTCTATAGAGGCAGCAAAAATGTTCATGCACTCTATGATTTTCTCACACATCACTTACTGTTTACCCATTTGGTCACAAGCTACTGTTAAATCCCTGAAACCTATTCAATCACTTTACAAACGAACTGTTAAAATCCTGGACAAGAAACCTTGTAGATTTCATCATTGTCCAATATTACAAAAGCACAGATTACTCAACTGGGAAAACATGGTCAAATATTCAAATCTATGCAGGGCTGTACAGTGCGACAGTTTTGATCGCATTTGCTACTGAAATTGATCACGTGCGATGATGAATACGAATCCATTCGCACTCGTGCGACAGGTTGATAATGAGGAGAGGCTGTCTTTGAAACACAGAGGAGAGATGCACAACACTGCTTAGAGGGCTCTACATTAACACTGCGGTAAATTAGTCTTAGGCAAGTAAGTTATTGAGTCCACCCTCCACTTTGGCTGGTGAAAGATGTGTGCTCGGGATCTGTGCTCGTGCAGCGATGCTAGGTATAAAAACTTCACCAACGGTAATAACCGGAAGGAGACGGCACATTACCACAGTTAAGTTAGCGCGTGTACAAACAGAACATTTCCTGTGCGCCTTCACATTAAAAGCCTGTTACTAGCCAAACGTGAGTTGACTTTTATTTTGAAGCCAGTAAGAACAGGAAGTTAGTGCTTTTTTCTAGCTTGAAAGGCAACTCCTTCAGCTGCAGAGAGCAGTCAACAGTAGCCTAGTCTATTTAAACAAAGTTTTAAATAAGCCACTGAAAAGCTACTCCCAACACATTCACAACAACCTATTTGATTTATCCTAAATTGTACCAATATGTATACTTATTTATTTAATAGGCTATGTTTAATGTTTTAAAGTTTGGTTTTAATTAACATAAGGACATTATAATAATAATTCTGAATCAGCAAAAAAATGCAATTGGCAGGTTAGATTCTTTTTTCTAAATTGCAATCAGTGCACCCCTATTCATTTTTCTACAATTATTACTGCACACACTAGGATATCATATTAATTGTGAATCTCAAATGAGACCAGGATGACATGCTCAAAGGTAATTAGAGCAAAATGCAAGGGTTAAGGTTATGCAAGTCTTCAATCATAGCCTACTTTGTGTGCTACCAAATTTATTTTTGTGCTACTGAATTTTTTTGCTTGCTAGCACCAGTGCTACCACCTAAAACAATAAGCGTACAGCCCTGCTATGTCTTGTCTATAAAATCATTCACGGTTTATCATCCCCTCCGCTTCATCAGTTTGTCAACATCCAAACAGCTGATCACAGCAGAACTAGAAGTTCAGCGAGGGGAGATTGTATTATCCCTTTTAGGGTGAGTGTATTTGGCCATACTTCTTTCTTTGTTCGTGCAGCTACTGAGTGGAACCTCACCCCCATAGCCATCAGAAATCTGAACACATATAGGCCATTTAAATTCCAGTTAAAGAAATGGCTCATTGATAACCAGAGCTGTCTACATTACCATTAACCTGTTCATGTCATTGTCCGCTGTTGTCTGATTGTTGCTCTGCTGTGTTTTTATTGTATATTTTAGCTTAATAGTACTTTTTACTTTATTTACTTTTTAATAGTACGTTTTGCTATAGGTATGTTGTGTTATGTAAATGAATAACTTTATTTTCTCTTAGGGTGACTTTTACCATCGGTCTAGGGACTGCAGATGAAAAATAGCCTTCTGGCTAATTCTGGCATACTGAGAGAAATGTTTGATAATATGCACTGTCCCTGTATTAAATAAAAAAGAAAAAAAAGACATAAATCGCATATCTACACACAGGGAGTGTTTGTGCCACGGGTGGGGAACACCAGAACTCCAGCATTGCATTTAGATTGAAATGTGTTCTACAAGTGTTATAACTTGTTTTATTGTGTGTTTTTCGCAATCCGAATCAGACATTAGGAATCAAATCAGATGGTAATACAATGGCCTTCCCAGGAATCAAATTGAAATGTCACTGTACAGCATCTCTTAAAGAGGCTCTGAAGTGCCATATGTAAAGCACATTATCCATTTTACACTGGAGCATTTGATTTTTTAAGCAAAAGGACATATAACTTCCTCCTATTACCTACATGTTTTCTTCACATTTGCTTTATGTAGTCATATACAGTGATTAGGTATTGTGCACCAATACCCAGTTGTAGTTTTGTAAAGAAAAAAACCCTTTCTGAAGATGCAACACACTTTCTGCTCTCGTCCTCTTGTGAAAGTTTCCTTGGGATACTATAAATCCAGGGAGAAGGGAGTCCTCATCCGTTAAGCCCTTTTTTCTCATAAAAAATGATACATTAAATATTATTTTCTCTGTGGTTAGCATTAGGCTATTTCTTCCTCCTTTTAAGCTCTTCACCCTCTGTGACAGCAGTAATTCCTACCTGCTTGACAGATGATTCAGTCCATGGTCTGTTTCTGCAGTAAATACGTCATTATCCCTCTACTTCCTCTGTGGCAGCCAAACATGTTATATGAGACATTAGAAGTTCCTGTGGACAGACACAATACTTTCAGGACAGTCTAACTCCAAGGCAGTAAAACAGAATATCTCATATTATGAATAAATAGTTATATTGACTATCATATGCACAATCTTTATCTGAAATATAACTAGTATTACTAGTAGTTAAACAAACAACACATCTTGAAGGTATTTCAAATATTTGGTTTTTTAGCTTGTTGCCTCTCTCTGGTTCAAGACAAGGCGACATAGATTGTTCCTTTTACTGTGTGTGCATATTTTAAGAAGACATGGTCAAAGGTCACTCATCGCTAGTTAGCTTATAGCTCAACTACTGGTAATCAATGGCAAGTATCAGCCTGCCTCTGCTGACAGTCAAAAGATACATTTTGCAACATCACTAAATGCTCCTGCATGCTTGTTGGGACTTGTTAATTTTCAACACGCTATGTTGCCCACATACCGGAAGCGCAGACCACTTGCTTATCAGTAGGTCAACGGTATACTAGATTCTAAATGACAACAAGTCTAAATAAATATAGTCACAACAAGCGCACAGGATCATTTAATGATGTTGTAAGGTTTATGTTCAAACTGTCCGTGGAGAAATCATTATACTTCCCATTGACAACCAGTATGTGACCTAAGCTAACTATCAACCATTTGACCATGCGTCCTCTAAAAATGCTGTTAAAGGAATTGTTTCTGTTGTCTTGTCCTACACATAAGAGTGACACAACAAGCTAAAAACAAGCTCATTCCGAAGTTTGATGGGGCTCAAACTTTGTATCAAGTTTCAAGGACGTGCAATGGAGGTTATTTGACAGTAGCTTGTCAATACATGCTTGATTTAAATCCTTATCTGATATTACAACATTGGTCATCTGCCAATCCACCAATGATTGGGTGCGCCAAACACATGTCGCGTCTCAACAGGAACTGGGTAGCTGTATCTGAAGGAGGGAATGAATCATACACTGTATATAATCCCTTCAGAAGAACCCCCATGAACGTTTTTTTTGTTGGTATAGCCATGCCAAACTAGTCAAACATCTCTCATCACTTTTGTAAAACACCCCTATCACTGTCAATCTTTTATTTTCCTACTCATTTGTGCCACTCCTAGTGTCTTCATCCTCCATGGATTACAAGGTCAGTGAGAGGTATGAACACACTTGTTCCACTCACCTCTCTCTTGCTCTCTCCTCCCTTTCCTTTTGCAATACCCCCCCCCCCCCCCCCCTCTAATCCTCCTCCACTCAAGCTGCTGTGGCCTGTTCAATGGGCCACTCGCTTGGCTAACCTTGGAGTCGGCAGTCTCTTATTGTCATGATTTGTGAAACCTCACTCCCTTTTTTACACTCCCCTTTGGCTCTTACAGAATATCTTCTCTTATGGTTGTGTGAGAAATACCCCACATTCAACTCCTGAAAGATGATTTTGTCCTCTGAAAGGAACTCCAGCGGTGTGTGATCATGCAGCTCCTTGAGTTTTCTTGGCTTCCTTGCCTTGTGTTGTTCTTTCTGTTATAAACACTCCACGATATTCAACATCTCTCACACAAATACTTTTTTCTTACTGGACCTGCTGTGCCTTTGACCATTTTTTCTTCTTCTCACCTTCCACCTGTGCCTTCCACTCCATGCCCCCTGGTTTCTCCGTGTGTCTAAAAGCTCTCGGCAGGTTCCACTTTCTCAAATAGCGGGCCTGTGAAGTGATCAAAAGCACAGTGGGTTGTAAACTCCCACTCCTTGCATGCACTCGGATATACGTAGGCATCCATACAACCACCTCGCTAACACAAACATCAAGCAGAAGTAACTCTAGCCAGCCCTATCACACCTGGAGTGCCCCCATCAAAACCAGCGAGCCTGAGGCCCGGGCCTGTGTTTCTCCATCAAAGTCTGACCTCTGATCCCCCATGTAGGGCACCCTCTCCTGACCCCAGACCAGTACCTTGAACTCATTTCACGAGTGCTGCTATAGGCAAAGACTGACTGACACTGATGCATCCGGTGTCACTCCTTTCACTCCTCCTGGGGGGAGAGTAACAGCATTGAGCAGACTTATCTGGAGCCTAAGTGCTTTTCCTGTTCCTCTGAATACAGACAGCTATCAATGTCAGTGTCTCTGGGGACACACAGAGAAAACAAACCCCGCCAGGCTGAGCCGTCTCCTGTGGGACTTTCCAAGGGTGTGACTCGTATATATTTTGTAGGAAGTGTGTCTGTGTGTGGCTGTGCATATGTGTAACCTGAGTCTTTAAAGAGGGAAATATTACCGCTCATGGCATTGGGACTTAAAGTAGCTACGAGGAACACTTCAATATTTTTGAAACGGTCTCATTTCTCCTCTGATGATCATAAATTTAATTTTTACAGCGAATGAGACCAGCAGTGCAATGGAAACAATTTGTTATAGTGTTTTTATTAATGCCTTTGTCCGGGTGTTGTAAAAAAAAAACCTACTGCTTCTGTCCAAAGGGGCCGCTAGAATGAACACAAACTGAAAGTTCCTCATGGCCACTTTAAACTTATAGCTTGAGCAATACAATGGGACTTGCTGCTACTGCATGGCCACTATATACATTCACATTATTGATCAGAGGAATCTGTTTGGGCATTATTTGGCAGAAGATCAAATCAAACGCAAGTAACCTGCTTAAATCCCCGTCGTTATAATAATGTGCCTACATATTCTGCTTCACAAAAAAAAAGAAAATGCCCCAATTAAGTAAGATAAAGTAGCTGAAAAGGCCATTTACCTGGAATCTGTTAAGGAGGTTATTCAGTGCTGAGATCTGTATTTACGCAGAACAAGACACCATCTCCATGTCATTTGTACATGTTTGCTGTGGTTTAAGCATGTATTTTTCCATCCAGAAAGAAAAATAAACTGATCCCTTTGATTTGTGAAAGACATGGATGGATGGAAAAATGGTCTATGTATTCTGCACCCACTGAGCTTCAATGGAGTAGCCTCCTCAGATGATAAGCAGCATGTGTTTGTACAGGATGTATCAGAAGAGGAAAATAAGGGGCAGTGTATTCCGGGCTCCAGCAGTTGTCTGTAAACTCTGTGGGAAAAAAAGGATGCCTCTCCGAGATAAATAAGAGGACTGGGCACTGGGCCCATTACGTGGGGAAGATGAACAGGAGATGACGGCCCTACTCTGCCTTTGATCATGCTTGAAAGGAGTCAAATAATTCAGTTTATTTATACTGCCTTGACTTACACCGGCCTCTGGAGGGGGGTCCACATTTTATCATCTGTTTGCATTTCACAGCAAGTGCTTGCTTGTTGTGTATTGTGCTGGTGTTGTAGTGCTTTCACTCCGAGTACCTGGTGTCACAAGATTAATGCAGAAGGGAAAGAGTTTGTTTAGATAGTATAAAGACGATTTAATCGAGTGACCCTGAGAAAAACAGGCCTGAACAAGTTCTCGCCTGTATGACATACTCAGATTTCTAGTTCAAGGCATGCTTAGTCATTGTAATCCAGAATACTTTTTGTCAAAATCTTCTCATATCTACTCACTAACAGCAACATGTTCGTTGTGTGTGCGCGCTAGAAAAAATGTGTGTGTTTATACACAGCCATGCCTCTGTGACGCAGTCGGGATCGACGTTTCGGGAAACTCCCTCTGAGCGTCAAATAAGTTAGTATAGACATAAACAAACATTCTCTGGACATTTTGTACCCAACCTTTATTGTTGTAATATGATGAACATTGGTTTGGTTGCTTTCCCTCATTATATATTGTGTATTTCCACTGCAATTATTGTTTCTTCCATTTCCCAGAATGCAATGCACCAACCTACAGATCAACGGGCCCAAACTTGTCATGGTCCTCACCTGTAGTTGGGGAAATCAACTGTAAAATTATTTTAAAAGTGAAAGACAGTTAAAAGTGTCCCCACAAAATCAGCATGCATTATAATTGTACACTGTTATGTTGCATATTCCCTGATTCAAGTCTTTAAATTGCCACACAGCAAATTAGCGGTTGCATTCTAGCACAGCAAAACTGATGCACACAGAATGGGCCTGCTGTCGAGGTAATGCGGATCAAACAGTTCAGTTTAGCCCTAGGGCCTCACTGCAGTTTAGTCAACAGCAGTGTGATCCATTTCTGTGTGATTACTGGATATCAGCGCCAATGGGCAGCCCCCGAGAAAATACATTGTTCTTTGATGCTCATGGATGGGCACCAAAACCAAATGCTTATTGTTGACATTTTTGACATAGCAAAATAAACACAGCAGCTAGTACGGTAATACAACATCCCTTTAGTGTTTTGCCAGATCTGGCTGGAAACAACTAGATAATATGTTTAAACAAATGAATTATCAGAAATCAGAAATGCAAGGTTTATAGCAAAGTGCTAGAATTGGAATTAATGAAATATGTTTTAATGATAATGTATGTGAATGTGGGATGTCTCACACCTCTAATTTTGGTCTGGATCAAACGGAAAAGTCAGAAAGTACGGACTGATCAAGGTAGGTGTGAAACCCCCCTTAAATGCAGTGTACATTAAACAAAGATGCCACACTATTGTAGTTTTTGTGTCGGAGCTGTTTTGGAAGTAACTTTCTATAAATTATTTGAACTTCGGGAGACAGAAAAACAAATACCATAACAGGTATTGGTTGATTTGAAGACATGATTTGCTGTTAACAGAATGTAGTAGCCTCCCACAATTCTGACTTCAACAGGAGGTTATTGCAAACCTGTCTCCAAAGCTCTTAATGCATGTTTCTAAGTTACACCATCTTCGATTGGAGGACAGGGACTTGTTTCTCCCACATTAGTCAATGTATTTTTGTCTTTCTGATAGCCTTAAAACTCTCAGCCTGAACTCCCTCACTATCCTAAACCAGGAGTTTTCCCTCAACTCTGTCCCCATCAATTACTCATCAGTACTTTAACTTTTTCATATTATCTCCACTGGCTTTTAATCAATTGTTAAGCAACACACAATCTAACAAGGCCTTTAACAACTTCTTCTTTTTCCACTCCTTCTCCTCCTTCTCATTACCTCTGGTCCAAGTATGCAAAGCTCTACGAATTACCAGGGCCAAGCACCAAACCTGGGATGATAAGACCTTTTCTGTTTCTGCTCCACCTCTCTATAATTCTCTAACATCTAAAACCGAATAAGCATTCTCCTTTTCAACTTTTAAAAGGACCTGCTCAGCTTTGCCTGTATGTTCTGATTTGAAACGCTTATTTAAGCTACATAATGCTGTATTATAATTGGGATTCAGAAAGGGATTCTTCCTTTTTTTTTTTTGGGGGGGGGGGGTCCTTTCTTTTTAAGAAGCAGGTAAAGATCTTTGTTTAAGCATCTTGTTGAAGGCTTATCATGATGTACTAAACTACAACCAGCCCTCTGGTCTGGTCATTTTGAGCTAAGTTAAGTCATATTTATTAGTCAATGGTTACATTGAAATTTGTCTTTTCCATATCCCCCTCAAGTTACCACACTTCTGAGGGGGTCAGATCGGAGGGTCAGCCATAGTACAGCACCTCTGGAGCAGTTTAGGGTTAAGTGTCTTGCTCGGGGACACAATGGTAGAGATGGTGGGCACCATATGATATACAAGCTACCATTAGTTTTACAAATAACACCCTATACTGTCAAGTGCCGGGAGCGGATCTGCGGCCTTATAGTTACTTGTCGGCCCCTCTTTACTCCAGGCCATCCTACCACCTCATTGCTAACTAGAAGTTGCGTGTCATTGGGAGTCATGTGAAGTTGTTAGAGGTCGTTTCGCCTGGTTTGTTAGTATTTGCTGGGCTGTCAGGGTAGCAATGTAATCTGGCCTCTCAGTGTGTGGGAGCCAGTGATTTATGGCCTCTGTGTTTGTCTGTGGAATTACCGTTTGATTGCTTCATTCCTCCCAGAGCCCTTGAATCTATGCTAATGAGTTAAGTGCTTATCTATCAGAGCATTAAAGGGGGGGTGGGGTCTAATTTTAAAAAAAGCCAAGGGATGCACAGATGTACAGTTTCAGCAAGTCTTGCTCGACCCAAACAAAATGATGGTGTATTTTGATATATCTTTATTTAACTGACCTGCGAAAGCATTTTTGTGCCAGTGCACATTTGTATGGACTTGACCTGTTGATAGATTTCAGTAATGTTATTTGAACAAGCTGTATTTTCCTGGCCTCCAGTTTACAGTATGTGTGTTAGATCAACAGAGAGGATGAGAGAGAGCAAGCTAGTGGAGAGAGGAGTTAGGAGAGAAAGTCAAAGTCCCCCTAAAGGAGATACGCTTGTTTCACTGTTTGTAAGAAGCATTACCCCGGAATTCCACTGGCTGCGGGTGCGGTGTCCAACGGTTTTGCTCCGTGCGCTCACGTCTGGCAATACCCACCGGCTCCGTTTTCAAACCAGCACGGCCAACTCCGCTGAACTGCTGGGGTCGCGAGACCGAGGAGTTCCCGCGGTAATTACAAAATCACGCGCGATCGTTCGAGATGTTGTGACGTTGGAAGTGTATAAATAGCGCAACAATTAATCAATTGTTTCTTTCTGAGATTGTCTAAAATGGGTAAGTAGCATATTTATAAATACATGCTCTTTATTTTTGTATTATTATTGTTTTTGCTTATATTATAGGCCTACAAGACAGAACAAAGATGTGTACACTAATAAACAACAACAGTGAACAATGACAATGTAAACTACAGATAGGGCTTTAGTGGTATAAGATTGCCTACAGACAATAAAACAATAGAAAAAAGAAACAAGATATGGTGCACTGGAATTATTCGAATTTGGTATAGAAGAAAAATAAATACATGCTTTTAATTGTATTACTGTTTCTGTTGGGCTATAATATATATATATATATAATCATTCAAATTATTCTGTATATTTCAGTGCCTGTTACTAGGAGAAGAACTATTGCCCTTGTGCTGCTGCTTGCCAGACTGCGGAGGGTTAGAAGGAGAAGGAGCCGGTATTGGGTCCATCCAATGAATCAGCGCAGGCAGCAACAAGGGGATTTTTACCATCTTGTTGCTGAACTGCGTATGGACACTCAACGGCATGTACAATATTTCAGGATGAGTGCTGAAAAAATGGATGACCTTCTGTCCCTCATTGGCCAAGACCTCACCAGACAGTCGACAAATTACAGGGCTGCTATTGAACCCAAGCAGAGACTGGCTGTTGCCCTAAGGTGAGCTTGAAATTGTGTATACAATAAATCACTGACCACAAATTTAAGGGATTGTTTAATTTAGAAATAAATAAATAATAATAAGGTGTAAGTTTTAAAAGTAAGCAAACACAGGACACAACATGCACTTTGCAAAAGAGTTTTATTGAAACTAAAGAAAAATCCATAACAATAACTTAAATCTGCAGGTCAGCATAGGGAGTGCTTTCTTCCCACTGTGGGTTGCTGCTTGATGCCAGCATTTGGGTAAATTGACCCATTGGATGAACTTGTTGGGGATAAAAAACTGGGGTGGGGGGGTGGAAATTGCTGTTGGGTTGAGTTGGAGCAGGTCGTGAATATTGTGGGGGAAAATGTGATGGTTGGGACCGGGCTGTGTTGCTATCCAAGCTAACAAGAAGGTTTAAAATTCCTATTTTGGCCTGTTGCCTCTTGTGGTGGTCCAATTTCGTCAAAAGTGGGACAAGGCTCATTGCAAAATGATATGATTCGTCCAGGTCAGTTTCAGGTTTGGGATGTGGCTCCTGTAGAATTCCCAGGAGTCGCTCTTCCACCTCGCTTGCCTGTGATCTGTGGCTCCTCCTCGTCTCCAGTGTTTCATGTGTCACTTGCTCTTTTGGACTATGGGACCTCAGGGGCCTGTCCGTCTCCCCAGAGCAAGAAGGTCCAGACAGGGATGGTGCTGGAGTCACTCTGGACTCGTCAAAAAGTGGAGTTGACAATCTCTCCTCATCCACTGGATTAGAGCTTAGATTGCTTTTTGAACTATATAGAAAAAAAGCACATAAGAAAATGCATAATTCAGTCCTTGTGATTAATTTATCACAAGTATTTCCTTAGGGATGGCATAATTATAATAATTTGCAAAGGAAAGAATTATACATTTAATATTGTAATTAATACTGTCAACAAAATGCGGATTATAGCAATTCAAAAATACCTTCTCGGCTGAAGGTGGGGCACAAGGAAATACATAATGTCCTTGTATTTCCACTCCTTTGGAGTGCCTCCTGCTGAGCCACTTGCAAAGGTTTTCTTACGGTTTTTTACAAAGGCATCTCTTAATATCCTCCATTTGGATTTGCAAAGTTCAGCTGAAACAAAGAAGAGAGACAGATTATTAAAGTAATCTCACGTTATTTATCTTTTTTTTTTTATTCCCACACAGGTACTTGGCTTCCGGGGACTCGCTGAGCAGCCTGGCGTTCAGCTACCGCCTGGGTCACACGACAGTGTCAAACTCAGTACATATGGTGTGTGCTGCTATTACAAAGAATCTGATGAATACGTTCCTCTCAAAGCCAACCCCAGACACATGGAAGGAGGTGGCACAATGTTTCTGGGACAAATGGAACTTTCCAAATTGTCTTGGAGCCCTCGACGGGAAACATGTCTTTATCCAGGCACCACCTCTGTCCGGCAGCCAATATTTTAATTATAAGAAGACCTTCTCCATCCTGCTGTTGGCTCTTGTGGATGCAGAAACAAGATTCCGCTACATTCAGGTGGGTGACTTCGGGAGAGCAAGTGATGGAGGGGCATATACAGCATCTGACCTGGGGAGAGGGATGGAGAGCGGTACACTGCATGTGCCAGAGAAAAGACCCCTGCCTGGTGCTGATGATGTTGGTGATGTGCCGTATGTCATGGTGGGTGACGCAGCATTCCCTCTGAAGCCCTATCTCATGAGACCCTTCCCTGGCCAGAATCTCCCCCACAAAAAGGGGGTATTCAACTACCGGCTCTCTAGAGCGAGGATGGTCGTTGAAAATGCCTTTGGCATTCTGGCATCAAGGTGGCGGGTTTTTCATCACAGGATTAACCTGCACCCTAATGGCGCTTTTCCACCGCACATGTAGCTCGACTCGACTCAACTCGACTCGACTCAACTTGGTTTGGTAGCAGCACGGGTCGTTTTCCACCGCAAATAGTACCTGCTGAACGTGGGCGGGGTCGTCGTAAGGGGCTGAAAGCCTACTCCGGAGCAAAGTAGCAAAGCAGAAATTACGAGCAGTTGTTGCACTATTAACTGAACCAACCGCCAAAAACACGGATGAAAAATGTTTAAGAAATACCCCCCTTGTATCTGTTTGCTAAAAGAAGTAGAAGAATATTGCTACGGGCCATTAAAAGGGATGGTTGTTGTCCCGATGTGTGACTCTGCCACACAGTCAGCTGTAGGGATGCGTCACGTACATCCCTATGCACGTAAACACGGGCATGATAAAGTTGACTGTTTAGTGCTTGTTTCAGGATACGTGTTTTCAAATGCAAGCCGTGTCTCAGCCTGAATATTTTATTGAGGTAATCAGTTCAGTCCGAGGCTTGTAATGTAATCGCTCGCTATCATGTCTGTCCCAGCTGGCTACTATTTAGCCTAGCTGCTAGCTGCCCTACATGTCTCCTCTCGTATGTAAGTAACTTCCCCAACAACCACCACTGGGTGAGCTTAGCGAATATATGGAAAATAAATTCGGATCTGTGATGCAAATCAAATGAAAGAGAGCCAGAGAAGGCTGCACGCGGCGTAAATACACTCAAAAGTCCCGGAGAGTTGGGGAGAATAAACAACAGAATGAAGCCGGTAGTCTCTGGCCACTGATTGGCCAGACAATAGTCTCTGGCCAATCAGTGGCCGGCCGTCTGCCGACGTCACCTTTTAGCATCGGCTCAGCTCGCTTGGACCCTAGAGCGAGGCGATACCAAAAAAGCAGCCGCTACGTGGTACCAGGTACCATGAAATTGCGGTGGAAAAGCCAAAAATGCGAGTCGAGTCGAGTCGAGTCGAGCTGATACCATGCGGTGGAAAAGCGCCATAAGCACGTCGACAACCTCATTATGGCTGCTTGCATTCTCCACAATTTCCTCCTTTCCCTAAATGAGAATGCCAGGCTGCTGGAAGAGGCAGAAGAATTGGGGAGACACATGGCACCGGCAAGGAACATGGGAGGAAACAGGGCTTCGAGAGAGGCTTGTGCAGTGAGGGAGTGCTTTGCCACTTTCTTTACCTCCCCTGAAGGCACTGTGTCCTGGCAGGACAGGATGGTCTAATAGCTGTACACAATTGTACATTTTTCATTTTCATTTAACTTTTATTTATTCTCGAGAGACCAATTGAGGGGTGACCCTCATTTTCAATGACGTCGAGTTCAAACAAATTCCAAGGAAAAACAACAATGCATACACAATATTCAATGCAAATACATCAAATACACAACAACAGGTGAAGAGAAGAAAAAAAAACAAAAAACAAAAAAACAATTGAAACATTTACATAGTGGTGAAGAGTGGCAGCAATTAAAATTAAATTAAATGGGTGAAAGTACAATATAGCCTAATTAAAACAGTTACAGGTAGAGTTTGGCAGATTTAAGATAGTTTGTTTAAATTGATTAAAGGATATGAAGGTATTTAGTTTAATTTGTTGCTGTAAGTTGTTCCAGGAGTCGGGGGCACTGAAGCTAAAAGCTGTCTTTCCCAGCTCAGACCGGGCTTGTGGGACATAAAGCATGAGCATGTCAGTGGAGCGGGTCTGATAAAGCCCATCTGAAATTTGCAACATTTCTGTTCAATAACGAGAAAGCTTCCCGGTCAAGGCTTTGTAAATACAAATATGGTTATTTATTATTTATTTAAAAAAATAGTTGTATTGATATGTATTTTCTCATTGATGGATGTTGTTTTCCCCTGTATGATGCAAATAATTGTTAAAGTGTGGGTATGTATTACACTCTGCACATTTTTATGTTTGATGTTATGATTTATGTTTTGTAAATACAATATATTGTTTGTGTGTCACAGGGCACCCCTGACATGAAGGTTGGCTCAATGGGTCTCTTAAAAAAAGGATGAATAAAAATCAATTTTTTTTTTTTTGAAAAACATTTGTTGTGCCAAATTCTTGTCAGCCCTTTCAAATCTTTAACAAGTGTGTCATGACCTATGAAAAGAGGTTATGATATCAAGGTTCTAAGTGCAAGACATTCCCCACAGTATATTATATATATATATATATATATATATATATATTTCTAGGAATATATAATATCATAGCAAAGCAATGGCTATATAATTTAAGTAACTAAGGGTTAACATAGATATAACTGAACTTTAAATTATCTAATGGCTGTTATACAGTATATAGCCACCAAAAAAATTAAGAGACCAGTCTGGATTTTTCTTCAATCTTCATCTCTACATTATACTTATTAAATGCTTTAAATGACAATATTCTTATTGTGAATGCAGTAGAAATGTTGTCAGTAGTTAATAAAATAAAACCAATTTCATTCTACTCAAACATATGCCTGTAAATAGTAAAACAAGAGAAACTGAACAATTGGAGTGGTCTCTTAATTTTTTTCATGGCTGTATGCCTTTATACATACATTTTACATTTAAATGCAAATAATCACCCTGTGATGAGGCTATTTAACAGTTTTAATAGTGGTTTCAAAATGGATAACACAAGTAAATACTACATGACTACACAATGAGCATTTTATCAATATTTACTGAAAATAGCCTAATTAGTTACTCACCATCCACTCCCACAACTTCTGATATGGTTGTCCAAGCCTTTTCTTTTTTAGTGTTGTCCTTATAAAAAGGATGTGTTGTGTCGTAAATAATTCTGTGGTTTTCCACCTCGATGATCAGCCGCTCCTCGTCCATTCTTTTCACCTCGCGAGGCCCTTTGACCTGTAACCTCTTGACCGCCTTTTATGACGTTTGGCCAATGTAGTTAAGATAAATACAATCTGTCGCAAAAACGGAGTGTCTTATTTTGAAAATGTACCGGATGTTTTATTGTTTTGTCGGCGCCTGTGTCCTGTCTCTCTCGATGTGTTCTGTGCTAAATTGATGCGGTGAGCTCCCTCATCCGGCAGAAATAGAAGCAGTGTGTATTTCACCGGAGAGCTGGAGCAGCAGCGGAGCAGAGAGACGGCGCAGCGACCGTGGTGGAAACTCACCCACTGACTGCTCTTAATTGTATTTTTGCTTCTGCTGTGCTGGAGCGGAGAAGGACCGGAGACGCAGCCGGTGGAATTCGGCCTTTACCCTTCAATTACATTTAATCTGGACAGCAGGACTGCAGCCCCTCACTGGAGAGACAGGGTCAATAGCAAGGCTAGATGCTGAGATGAGTCTCTGACCGACTGATACTCAAGCTCGATGCCAGACCTTTCTTCTATGCTTTAAATACCTCGTATGAAAAAGAGTAATGAATGAATTATAATGTTTTGTTCTATATTAGACATATTTCAATCTTCTTCAATTCATTGCAACACTTTAACACTTTCATGCAGAATTTGTCCAATGTCTTTTCATTGTTCTCTTATATCCTCAAGTCACAATAGACTTAGATTCACATTAGCAAATCAAAGTGCAACAGTGCCTCACCCAAATGTTGCAGGCCATGGAATTCATCGTTTTTAATAAAGGATAACTAGCTATAATCACTTGCACTTGTTCGTTGAGAACATTTTCTGAAGAGCCATGCCAAGAATCCCTGCAACCAGCACAACCACCATCATCATCATGTGCCGACTCAGTGTTCCTTGGGCAAATTGCTTCTTAGACTTTGGAAGGTTTCCAGACATCATGCAGGGAAAAAATAATACAAGTGAATGGAAGTTGGATGGGAATTTCAGAGAGGGATGTCAAGACTTTCTCTGAGAGCATTGCTACTGCCTCTGTCTCACCGACACCCTGTCTGTTCAGTGGACAGCTCTGGGTGTTAAGGCCCAGCTGTCAGTCAGCGTTAGCAGCCTTTTGCCTGACAGGTACCGCTGTAGAACTGCTAGCCTCAGATCATCAACATCCTTGTCTTTGGACGTGAACTTTGATTGGAAAGATTTGTGAGGCATTTAAGTGCATTGGACATTATTGATTAGGGAAATTGATGATTATAGTACATTATTGACTTGGGGTATACCTTCATTCTAAAAAAGAATGGTTTTGTTCTCATGCTTTTTTATTGATCAGATTCAGGGCAGTACTGCTGTGACAGATTAAACAATTTTTTGGTAATTTAAAAGTAAAACTCCTTTTAAGCCATTGGATTGATGATACTTAAGACAGACCAGCATATATAGACATGTGGAAGATGATTCATGACAATATTTTTCTAAATACTTTCATTGCATACTCGTGAAAGTAAAATGCTTCTACTCCAAAACACTGGTATTGGAGAATTTTGCAACCTAGAACACTAACTCTAAAATAGTCTCACTAACAATAACTCATGGTCTATAATACAATATATAATACCCGATACAAAATACTTAATCAAAATATATTAAAGTACAACAATGCATTGCAAATTGAGGAACTTTTCTTTAATTTCCCCCTATAGGGGAGAAATCTGAGCCACTTTTTACATTTGCTCCCCTCTTACCGAGCTAAAATGATTTATCACTCAAATTTACACATTTCCCATTAATTCAGGATGTTTCCTAGAAATGGCATTAGCAGAATTTTTCCAAGACAAAGGGCAGTGAAAATATAATTGTTTTAAAAAAAGTTGTCATGTGGCTCACCCTACCCCAGCTGTGGGATAAACTGATCCACTTACTTTTTCCACTCTGAAACTACCATAACAACACATATTGTAACAGTAAGAATCCTGAAAGCTTGCCACACATTCCAGAACTAATGTCGGACTAGTAAAAGAATGATGGGGTTTGGTCAATTAAGCAAAGCAAATTTTCTAAACACTTGAAAGTAACTCTGAACAAAATCAAATACAACATATTATAATTCAAAAGGTTTTAATACGATGAAAGAATGAAAGATAGAACCAGTTAGATTAGAACACAGACTGGGGGTCAGAACACAGGACCCTTAGAGCCAGCTAGTGTCTGGGGGTCAAAGCACAGGAAAATCAGAACCAGCGAGAACAGCCTGGGACTCAGAACACAGTAGAAGACCCAACTGGATTATAACATCAGCCTATCATACTCTACAACTAGGCCTACTCTACAGTCCAGCCCTGAAGGTTACAGGGAAAGATGAGAAGGTGCTCTTTCCGTGTGGTTGCCCCAGGTCGTCTTCCTGGTGTATTTCCTTGGCATGATGGCTTTTCTACAATGTGTATGACATTAAAGAGGACCTATGATGCTTTTTGACTTTTATGACCTATAAACGTTGTTATGCTGATTCATAGTCATGCTTAACCATACTAAATTATCAAATAATGACTTACATGCATTTCGACATATTCCCTGCTGACCGTCTGGGGTGTCTGTGCAGAGCACTAAACACTATTCTAGCCAGTCGAGAAGTCACGTGTTCAAAGCGGTCTACCCTTTCATAATTTGTGACGTCGCATAAAACTTTGTGACGTCTCCACGCGGATGTTTCCATGTATGGTAATGCTGTCACTTCCCTGTTCGCGTCTGCCTCGCGTCTGCCTCGCGCCCTTATAGGTCCATGCTCGCGCTTCCCGCCACTGAAAGTGTTCCGGAAGGAAGGTAACCAATCACAATGGAGTGGGGTTTGCAGGAGGGGGGAGAGGGGAGCGGAGATGGCCGAAGCACAGGCGGAGGGAGCCGAAGCACACACACTCAAGTGTTGACAGGATGTGCTGGATCGCCAAAATAAGAGAAAGAGCTTCCCGAAAATCTACATAGTTTTTTGTGATGTGATTCGTGTCAGGTTGCTCTATAGCAGTGTAAAACAAGAAATTTAGACCAGAAAAGTAGCATAATAGGTCCTCTTTAAGATAAAATATATGTCATGTAATATTACATTAAAATATGTTTAAGACTAAACTTAACTTGTGCCTCATGGTGGGGGAAAGTGAGACAGTGGCTCACTTTCCCCCACAGCATTTGGCTCACTTTCCCCCACCACCACAATTTGAGAAAAAACTACCTCTCTTAGCATTTCAGGCTAATCTTCAGTTATCAGCATCACATGGTTTCATATGTTGGTAGTTCATCAACACGTATGATATAAGTTTTTCTACGTGAATACATTTGCTTTGGCACAACAGTTGATTAAATTGACATCAAGAAAATTTACTTTTACATAAAAAATACCTATTTTGGTGAAAAAAAACATGCTTATCACAGCACCATGAGGTCCTCTCTTTCAGGGCCATGGGGAAATGAGAGGGGCTTGGAAACATATATCTCACACGACCACAAATGTTTTCTGTTGCCTAGATACAGGGGGTGGCTCACATTACCCGATGCCTCAGATTCCCCCTTTCTCCCCTACAACCTTTCCTAAAACGAAAAAAAAAAATATCATGAGAGCATGGAATCAATTCTGCTATGTATAATGCCATTGAGCGGCTTGAATGTACATAAGGACCCAGGCAACTCAGACACAAGCAACACAATGAAAATCATGAAAACACAATCGGGCAAGTGAAAACAACCCAGGGTTAGTGTTCTAAGGTTAATGTTTTGCCATGGAGGAACTATCCCAAAACATATGCAGTATATACAGTATGTAATATATTTTATAGTGTGGTTTTCAATAAAAAAAGGAAGGTTCTACTATGTTTGTGTATGCTGTGATTTATAGTTCAAGGGGGGAAATTTGGAACTGGTACGGAATAATCATGGTAATCAGAGAATGTTTTTAAAATATTGTTGATACGGTTCATGAGGATTAGTACCGAAAACAGAACTATAGCAGCACAGAAAAACTATTCATTACCATGTGGCTATGTTATTAATACAAAACATATGTGCATAGAAAAATACACATCATAAAAATGTTTGAGCAACTATTCTTTCCTAGATCAACAAAGTATGAAGCTTTTTGGACAAAATATGACAATATCATCTGCCAATTAAGATCACACATATATTAGAACGCTTAAGTTACTAAATAGGCCTTGAACAATAACTTTTTGTCAACTTTCAAAAATACTGATGCAGCAATTAAGACACAGAACCATATATTTCTCTGCTCAACAGTTCAGTTGTATTGAACACTTTTCAGTCTTTCCTTGGCCTTTTCTAGCCTTTCTTCTGCACTTTTCTTTTATGCCTTTTAAAAAGAACAGCAAGTATGGCAACTGGTTACCTCACAGATGCTCCCTTTGGACATACTTTAATGAACAAAATAGCCAAATTGTACGGCAACATGAAGGAAGAGCATTGGAGAAGTGCCAGCCTTGGAATTTGAGTGCAGGGTTATACATGTGTTGCGTGACAGGCCAGAAGGAAGATAAGGTAGGAAAATGCTTAACCTGTTGGTGCAGCCGTTGTGTTTATCAGCGGGGCTAATCGCTGTGATTAAACTTGTACATTCGATCGCCATGAGACGCAGGGCGGGGAGGAGGGGAGAGCTGCTATCTTGTTTATCCCATTGAATCTTTAATTTCCTGATCAACTCTCTCTGCCTCTGGGGTGAGATTTTCACTTAAATTGGTAACGTGTTTTGCAGCCCCAAAGCACATAGCTGGATCTCCATATGGCTGCACTAACTCAAGATTCTTGACGCAGACAGCCTGGGCAGATGTTTCCATCCACGAACCCGGGCAGCTCAGATAAATCACATGCTGACATTACACTGAGCCTTTGTGTGTAAAAGGTCGAAGGCAATTCTAATGTGTGAAGATCTGTTACATTGGGCTAGTGCAGTGCAATATCTGACACTGGACTTGCCTGGGTTCACACCAGCACACACTCTGTATGTGATAGATCACACTACAATGCTGCTTTCATGATGTTGTCAATATACCCTGAGACATTTTCATGTGTTCATGAGCAAAAAGCTGTGTTTTTGTGTTGATATTGCGTCTTGCTTTCTGGGTTATTGATTTTTTTTACTATGACCAAATTTAGAAAAATATTAAGCATTTTATCAATATTTAACATGAACAACTGTGGTGTGAAAGGGGACTCTTGTAGTACTGAACCCACAGAGTACACTGCACTAATGTCTGAAAATGTGAACTGTTTTGTTCATATTTAAAAAACTGTCAGGCCTCCCCCTCTTCAGCTGGCTTTTCACTCAGACTTCCAGCACAGCAGTTCTAGTGTAACTTGGCCATCAACACCCGTAACATCGCTTTGTTAGCAGTACACTAACTTAATCACACTTTAATTTTTCTGAATCATATGTGGTGAATCAAATAAAAATATCTATGCTAACATTTAATAACCAAGTTTGATACATTTTACCATTGACTGATTACTGGTCAGTTTTGCATTAGCGTTTCATTATGACAGTAACAGGTTGCAGACATACGCATATTTTATGAGACATATTATAATTATTATACTAATACTTAATGACATCATAAGGGGAAGAGAAATCTGAACACATTTAAGAACAGGTGTTCAGAAATGTGGAGAAAAGAGTGTTCCGACACACTGGAGACCCATAATAATGTCGAAAAACCACAACAAAGTGCATTTTGCATAATTAATTACCATTAAGTAAAAAATGGTAGAAAATTGGTAGAAAATACCATGTATAAATATTGACAAAATTACTTATGAGTGTGTAGAAGTGATTCTTATTCATGTTGAAACTTTTGACGTCTGATACAGCCTAATATAAGTTGTCTTTAGGGATCAATTTAGTTTCACCTGTTTTATATTTGCCATTTGGTGGATGATTGTATACAAGCAGTCTTTAATTTCTATCAGTTTGTACACGTGTAGCATATTGTCCATGTTTATTTGTTTTCCTATCTGACTGACAAGTTTCCTTATTTCCTGGATCCTCATTTATATTCCGATGGTGTAGCGGGCAGACAGGATCAGATATCAAACAGGTGAAAGTTAGATGGAATGGTAATCGGGGAGCCTGAATATCCCTGACATTTCTCACTACTGTTAGATCAGGAGTTATTTTGCAGAGGAGCAGACAGCGAATGGAAATAGGAGATCAACTTTGAAATTATTCAAGATTTTGACTGCTCCACTTGCTTTTTTTTTACTCCAAGTTGCTGCAAAAGAGAGTGTGATTTCATTGTTGGGGATCTTGTGTAATAGCAATACAAATTCAGCGTCTCCCAATAGTTTTGCTGAATACCTTCCCTCATGATGATCTGCTTTAAAGGTTTGCAAAAACAATACTGTAAATAATGTAATCAGCTCTGATTAGTCTTTCTACTGTTTACTAGGGTTGCACATCTTTTGGAATCCCACAATTCAATTTGATTCCTATTCTTAAGGTCACGATTCGATTCAAAATCGATTTTTGATTCTAACCCGTCCTGATTCAAAATCTATTTCTGGGCATAGTTTTCTGGATCTACCCCAGTCCACTGTGGGCTAAGAGGCGTTGTAAAAAAGTCCATGTCTTATCTATCCTAATGTAATGCCTATTTTAATGTTAAGATTGTAAAGCATGTGATTTTATGTTTGTTAATTTTGTAAATCAATTTTTATTTAATTATTATGAATTGATTAAAAATCGCTGAAGATAGTCATCGTGATTTTTACATGAATATATTTGTTTAATACTATATTTGTCTACTGTATCATCTCATGCCATTGTCTCTGACAGAATCATCCTGCATGACATTTCGTTCCTCTTTAATATCTACCTAACCCGGGTGACGCTGCAATGCAGTGCTATTTCTCCTCCCCTGAGCTCCAACTTTCAAAATTCCATTTTAGCAAAAAGCATTTTCTCCCAGACAGTTCCAATCCTCTCATAATTCAGACTTAGTGTGCCGACTCCCCGGTGTATCGCCCCTTAATGTAACCGTTGCCCAGACAATGCTTTTGCCAATTTATCAGCGGTAATGACGAACCAAAATGCTAAAATGGTGATACAAAATGAAACATTAAAACATGAAACGACGTGATTGATGTGGGCTCCTCGGCGAGCTGGCACGCTGGGGAGCAGAATAAATGAACGTCAAAAGATTCCCTTCTGGGCAAGAAAGCACAGAGGGAAGAAATCTAAAGCACTTTAATGTCTCTGTCTTCATTTTTCACCGACATCTAGATCCACACACACACACACACACACACAGTCTCCTCTGCCTTATCCCACACTCCCTTTGCTCCCTCATCCTGCTCTTTGTATAGCTTTGGAGTTTTATGTCTATGCTCGTCATTTGATTTGCAACCAAATTCATTCCTCTCCCTTAGAAATAGACCCCCCCCCCCCCCCTCCCTCCCCCAACTTTACAATCCCCCGCCACAAGCTGTACACTTCTGCAGCGCTCGTAACACTGTTGGCAGACATCTGGAAATGTTTTGGCCCAGCGCTGGAGGTCACTGTCTGGACCAATAGAAGCCATACCTCAACCTTTGCAATGTGACAAGCCTTCATATATCAGCCTTGTGTACTGTATGGGGGGGGACTCACCAACGCACCCCCATTCCCTTCTAACACACCACCACCAACACCACACGCCCTTTTACCAAATAAAAAACTCAAAAAAGTAAAAAATAAATAGCGCATCTGTTGTGGACTATTTTCCGCCGTGGATAAACACACACATAAAGTAACCGTGGTGAGGATTAATGGTAGGAAGACGGTGTTGTAGGATTGACTTAGAAATAAATTACAGTGGCCTTTTCATTAGTTTGGTTGCCGAGCGTTAGATAACAACATCGATACCACCCTCATTACTGTCTGTTAAAATATAAAGCTTCAGTCAGGAGACACTTAATAGCATAAAAAGCTACATCCTGTTTCTGCCCAAAGATTAAACAAATACAGGGCCTCTCAAGGGTCTCTAATACATGTGTTGAAGGCTATCTTACCTATGTGCACCTGACAACTTCACAAACCAATCAGAAGCAGTAAATGCGTAATAAGCATCAACTAAGCAATAACGTACCAAAAATACCTGCTTAGTTAATGTTTAGTATGCATTAACTAACTCTCATGCTTAGGTAATGCTTAACCAAGCAGCATTAACTAACCGTTAATAGCATTACATACGCATTTACTAACAGTAAATTAATGTACCCTTATTGTAAAGTGTTCCCTTTATATTTATAATTGAGAATGTGATGTATTCTCATTTATGTGAACAGGCTGCAAAGTGCCATCCTTTGCAAATAAATCATTTTGACGTTTAATACAGTTCATTTTATATCCTAAATGTGTTGTTTTTGAATTGACAGTTGTATTTTCTTTCTTGATTGAAACGTTATTTTGTATTTTTTCAAACATGGCTTCCTCTGACACCTATCCCATCTCATCCAGTTCTTCCCCGCTCTCCCCTTCACTCCATTGCATACGTGGCAATGTCATATTTTAAGAGGCCATTCACACTAAGCTATTTATCTGCACACCCTTGGCGGCTCGAGGCAGGGTGGCATCAGAGATTAGCGGGGCCGAGACACGTGCATTTATTTGGCTTTAACAGCATGTGGGTAGCAGAAGTGTTTACGGGACTAACGTCTTGCAGAAAACACTGACCTTGTGTTAAAGTCAGCATGCTTGCTTCATTTAGGCCTATTCGGTATCAGCTTCCAGTGTTGAGAGCAGCCTAGGAATACAATTGTTCCAATGGGATGGGCCTCCTCTGTATGATTTTTCACTTTCTGTGCAGAAAGAATATGACAAAATATGTCTGTTCCACATACAGAGTGTGAGAAATGTAGAGGTGGTGAAAGACCTCCACAACTATTTTTCCTCAGCTCTCGGGTGTTAAAAGGTGTATTTTTCATGATGTAGCAGCGTGTGGGCCTGGGCTCCCGTTTGTCTTTAGATGACAACCCCCTTCACATCCATTCATCAACATCCCCACCAGACCTCCACTGACCTTGAGCCCCTGCCGGCATGTGCCAAGTGAGGGGAGAGACAGGTTTCGAAAAAGAGGTGATGAAATGTGGTCGTTTGTCGGTTCTTGGGTGGTATATTTTAATTGGTGTGTGTGCCTACGTGTGCGTGTGTCACAGCAGGAGACGGTGCCTCGGCTAGCCGCACACACAAGTCAAAAAATAACATCCGGTGGCAGGATTCAAGCCAGAGAAGAAAAAAAAACATCTCATAAGGAACGTGTCTTTACCTAGTCATTTACACTCAACAAAAATATAAACGCAACAGTTTTGTTTTTGCTCCCATTTTTCATGAGATGGACGTAAAGATCTAAAATTCATTCCTGATACACAATATTACCATTTCTCTCAAATGTTGTTCACAAATCTGTCTAAATGTGTGATAGTGAGCACTTCTGCTTTGCTGAGATAATCCATCCCACCTCACAGGTGTGCCACATCAAGATGCTGATCTGACATCATGATTAGTGCACAGGTGTGCCTTAGACTGTCCACAATGAAAGGCCACTCTGAAATGTGCATTTTATTGGGGGTCTGGGGACTCAGAACCAGTCAGTATCTGGTGTGACCACCATTTGCCTCATGCAGTGCAACACATCTTCTTCGCATAGAGTTTATCAGATTGTCAATTGTGGCCTGTGGAATGTTGGTCCACTCCTCTTCAATGGCTGTGCGAAGTTGCTGGATATTAGTGGGAAGTGGTGCACGCTGTCGTATACGCCGGTCAAGCACATCCCAAACATGCTCAATGGGTGACATGTCCGGTGAGTATGCTGGCCATGCAAGAACTGGGACATTTTCAGCTTCCAAGAATTGTGTACAGATCCTTGCAACATGGGGCCGTGCATTATCTTGAAATACTGAAACGTGAGGTGATGTTCATGGATGTATGGCACAACAATGGGCCTCAGGATCTCATCACGGTATCTCTGTGCATTCAAAATGCCATCAATAAAATGCACCTGTGTTCTTCGTCCATAACAGATGCCTGCCCATACCATAACCCCACCACCACCATGGGCCACTCGATCCACGACATTGACATCAGCAAAGCGCTCACCCACACGACGCCACACACGCTGTCTGCCATCTGCCCTGAACAATGTAAACCGAGATTCATCCGTGAAGAGAACACCTCTCCAACGTGCCAGATGCCATCGAATGTGAGCATTTGCCAATTCAAGTCTGTTACGGCGACGAGATGGAGTCAGGTCAAGACCCCGATGAGGACGACGAGCATGCAGTTGAGCTTCCCTGAGATGGTTTCTGACAGTTTGTGCAGAAATTGTTTGGTTATGCAAACCAATTGTTTCAGCAGCTGTCTCAGTGGCTGGTCTCAGACGATCTTGGAGGTGAACCTGCTGGATGTGGAGGTCCTGGGCTGGTGTGGTTACACGTGGTCTGCGGTTGTGAGGCCGGTTGGATGTACTGCCATATTCTCTGAAACGCCTTCGGAGACGGCTTATGGTGGAGAAATGAACATTCAATGCACGAGCAACAGATCTGGTTGACATTCCTGATGTCAGCATACCAATTGCACGCTCCCTCAATGCTTGTGGCATCTGTGGCATTTTGCTGTGAGACAAAACTGCACATTTCAGGGTGGCCTTTTATTGTGGACAGTCTAAGGCACACCTGTGCACTAATCATGATGTCAGATCAGCATCTTGATGTGGCACACCTGTGAGGTGGGATGGATTATCTCAGCAAAGCAGAAGTGCTCACTATCACACATTTAGACAGATTTGTGAACAATGTTTGAGAGAAATGGTAATATTGTGTATCTGGAATGAATTTTAGATCTTTAAGTCCATCTCATGAAAAATGGGAGCAAAAACAAAAGTGTTGCGTTTATATTTTTGTTGAGTGTAGTTAAGGTAGAGGTAGCGACCTGGTAATGTTCATCACCTTGAGCGGGGGTGATTGAGAGCTAAACATAGCCCTAGATTGTTATTTTAACATTTTAATGATTTTTCCTTTTTTAAGCCCAAGCCAGACTATAAAAGTCCCTCCGGGTGTTCAGGTGACAGATGGTTGGCCCGGGCGGGGGTCCACTCCACCTTTACAAGTTATAGATGGACACCTCATCTAAAAGGCAGGCTCACTGACACACACACACACACACACACACACACACACACACACACACACACACACACACACACACACACACATGAGCAAGGAGAAAAAGGCAATTAGGGCCAGTACGGAGGGGAAAAAAACTTGATGATGATAGAGTTTTACGTTCCACGCCTTGTTTGGAACACTTTTTCCTGCACAAAGGAACAAGCTGTGGTCTTTCCAAGGGCAGACATGATGAAGATGCATTAGACCGACTTTTTTTGCGTATCACAAACAAATTATTTCCTCCTAAGGGATTTAGAGCATTTCATTCTACATGTTCTGTACACAGCAAGGTCATTGAAACACATGGTGTTCACTCATAGATATACTGTAGGTCAGATGATTACAACATTAAATGTTAAACACATTGTTCCAGGAGTAAAAAAAAAACTGCTTTTTAGGTTCTGGACAACTTTCGACATTGTAGTCCAATGTCAGATGGACGGCAGGTCCATAAACATCTGGAAGTTCAGTCATCCATCTATTTAGCTCCACCAACCCTATCTATCTATCTATCTATCTATCTATCTATCTATCTATCTATCTATCTATCTATCTATCTATCTATCTATCTATCTATCTATCTATCTATCTATCTATCTATCTATCTATCTATCTATCTATCTATCTATCTAAATCCACCCACCACTATCTATATATCTATGTCTATCAAGAAGAGGACCCTCCCATGAGGAAGGAAATGTAACATCATTGGATAAGGGGGATCAATCAGGACAACATTGTATTGATTTAGCATTGACGTGGCCCCACTTGTGGAGAATATGGTGACAAAGAATGAATCATCCCACCCAATCACTTTTCTATCTCCCATCTCTGTAGGCCAGTGACTGTGTTTTATTTTTTTGCACCACTGACGTCTCAAATGTGCATTCATCTTGGTAATGAGGAGTTTATGCTCTGCAGCCCAACCATAATATCCCTCTCTGTGTAATTAGGGGATGGGCTGTTCTTGCTGACACAGTCCAATCACATCCTGCATTGAGGATATGGTCGGTCCCCTGAGGAAAAGTTGCTGCTCTTCAAGCTTTGCCTTGAGCTACTGTACCTTAGTCAGTCTTTTCCATGCATTCTCATTCTCATGTATTGGTCTCTGGACCATAGTACCATGGTATGGAGCAGAAACATACACATAATAACAAACCAAAACAATGGCGTCAGGCATGGACAAAATAAAAAAATATTACTTAAAAAATGGAAGGACGTTTTTCAGATAAGCAGCTATTTTGCCAATAACTTTTGGCTTCATGTTTATCCTACTATTGTGAGAGTGGCATCAATCTAAACCACTTCTTGCAACAGTTAAGCAATAACCATGTAACCATAAAAAGTTAAATAATGTGTTAGTTTCAACAAGTGGATAAATATAACGATAATGCAGGGACATAGCACAAAAGTATAATTCAGGGGGACATTACATTTCTCTCAAATGCATTTGATTATGCAATTTAATAGTTGGGTTGAACCATTTCATATGAAAGTTAAATCCTTTAGTTCTTTTGGTGTTTTTCTTCATGTATTTAAGACACATAGATGCGCTGGGGACTTGTTCTTGTATATTCCAGTCCCCTTTTTATCTTCTTTTTTATGCTTAACACACACAATATACCAGTATTTCCTTCAGCTATCCTAAAGTACCTTGGTAGTATCTTTAGCAGTCCTCACAGAAACAAGCCCTGAGCTAACAATGTGGCCGGATGCTTTCTTGTGCCCATTAGAAAAATTGGAGTGCGACATATTTGAAATCCCATGAAAGGAGGACAAGGGAAATGATAATCAAACAACTCTTGAAGAGGCTATGTTGGCTATGTTTTCATCAGTGAGCTGTTCTAGCCTCTACCCCCTGCCCCTCTCATCTCTCTCTCTCTGTGTCTTTGTTGGACTTAGAGCAGTGCACATGACGACATACGCATTAGTCCCTGAGCCTTAGCATTATTGATTGGTAGCTAGCCTAGCGCCAAAACAAATTGAAGACGTGTAATCGAGATGTTCAAAAAAATCTTGTAAAACTTAATCTTGAATTATGTTTGAATCTTTGGAGTTTATTAGAAAAGCATTTTACAGAGATATACTCCAACAAAATACATCCCCAAAAAATATATATTTTAAACATCAAATACCCACCCCTAGTATGTTGACTCTAAATAATGTATAAAGTTATGTTGCGTTTTCATCATCAATCCATGATTATATCAAACAAATCTAAATAAAAAAAAATCTCTCCCCCTTTTTAGGATAAAGTTCAACAAAAAGTTGCATGTAAGTCGAGAGGAAGGGAAATGAAAATGCTTTGATGAAGTTTTTCAGCCTTCTGTGGGGCGTAAATCACGGCGGTGCTGACCTGTATATTAGCTCTTTACTGCGTGTTTACGACCGTAGACAAATCAGTTAGTCCACGGGATATTTACACCAGGTCCCTGACAGCCTTTCGGAGTTCAGTGCGGTGCTTAAGCTCACTGCAGGGCCGCGTTGAAGTTAACCCCCCTCCTCCATCACCCCCAACACACACACACACACACACGCACACACACACACACACACACACACACACACACACACACACACACACACACACACACACACACACACACTTTCCCTCAGTCCAGTTATTTATGATATGAGTGTACAGCCACCTTCCGTCCAATTAAAGCTGAGTGCTGGCTTTGTCCAACCCCCTGTTCATCATGTACCTCACTGGGGCCGTTGAGGAGCCTTATTTTTGGGTCTGTACACTCTCTTTCCATCTGACCTGCTTTTCTTGGGGTCAGGAGTGTCTGGGTACAAGGGGGAAATGCCACTAGATTTCATCCCTTCAAATTATATTACACGCATGCTGCTTGACAGTTCAATTTGTCGAGTCGGAATTTTAAAGGGGAAATCAACTCTTTGCCTTATTCGCCTATATGCATGGTATTCCTTTTTCTCGTAGGGACTGTTAATTTCCTAGAATAGCTGGACACAGTAGCTTTTATGAACATTTTAACCCCTCTGTCTTGTTTCAACTGGAAATGCATACAGCAGGGGTTGACACTAAGGTTTCAAAAGCACTTGCCCATAGGGCAAGTACCGGTAATGTTTTACTTGCCCGAATGTCGTGTTCACTTGCCCAAAAAAACTGTTAAACATTGATATATATAGGCTTGTTAAATTATACATTTTAGCGAACCGTATCTCTTAAATGCAAACACTGCTTACTAGTCTCATCCATACAACCAACAACAATTCATATAAGCCTATATCATATATCATGACATCACACAACACCAAGTGCTTGGTCCTGCTGCAGCATCGTGAAAGGGCCTCTTTTTGCCAGGCACCTGGCCTGGTTTTGGGGGTCTCAGAAAACTCAGTCTAGCTCAGAGTCAAGCTTAATATTAGCTTCCACACACACGTGTTCAGAATTTCTTTACTTATTTAAAACGGTCACATTGTGTGCCATAAAATTATTCAAGTCCACCATGTTAAAGCTATTGCCCAGTTATACTGTAAGTAAGGAGGGGGATCATTCATTTCTATTAATATTGATACCATTATAAAGACTCCACAATCCAAATCTTTATCGATTCTTTTCTATTATTTTGTTAAAAGAGAACTGGTATTATTGCTTTAATTGCTTATAAGATGAGCAGAGCTAAGGATAGGACTTTAAGCAGGTCATAATTCCATATTTAGGCCTACTATTTATTTTATATTGCTGGGAAAACAAGTTTTTCACCCAAACTGTATTATTCAAGCTTCTCGCGAAAAACTCAAATTTCTTTTTTTCTTGATGTTACATTTGAACACATCATGATTTTATTGACCTTTGCCTAATGACTGAGCCGACCTGAACACATCACATTTGAACCGTTTGCGATTTTTTTTAAGCTAACTCGTTCTTATCCTGCAGATTTAAATAGCCTATGGATTTAAAAATGTAAACATTTTTTTAACTGCGGGACTTGCTACACAGTCTCTCGTTTGTTGATCACCGCTGCATTGAATGAATGATGAGACGGTGCAGCGGCAGCAGCTCAGCGGACTAAAGTTTTTTTTTTTTTTTTTGGGAGACGAAGCGTGTTGAAGGAGTTTCTTCAAGACAGTCGAAGGTACAACACTTTTACAGTCCATGATGCGGACCAGTGATGGATTAATACGCCGAAGTAGGCCTAATTAGATGAAAATGACCCGACTCGATATTTAAAATTACATCATATGACCTACTGGACTCCATAGCGGTATCGATAAGCTCAAACGTGATGGATTTCTGGGTTTTGAATATAGCGGAACCAGGTCCGTATAGCCTTATAGAGCCGGCTTTCGGAACGTAGACAGCGAAACTGAGCGCACACAGGCTGTTGTGTGTGTGTGTGTGTGTGTGTGTGTGTGTGTGTGTGTGAGTGACTGAGTGAGTGAGTGAGTGAGTGAGTCAGCAGCTCAATTGCAAATATAGCCGATCTATTTTGTGTGAGTTAGCGGACAAAAAAAATAGTTTTGCAGACTCTAAAACGCATGAATAAATAGCATGGACTACTGACAATCCCTCTAAAAGCCACTTGCCGTTCGGGCAACCAAAAAGCAATCTCAACTTGCCCAAACATTATTTTCAGTTGCCCCGGGCAAGCGGGCAACCGTTAGTGTCAACCACTGAATACACGCCACACTGAGCAATGATAATAGCAGATTGTTGTACACCTCTGTAAAGCCACGTAATGAACAAACAAGAAAGACATAGTTAAATAGTTTGTATAATTAGGTCAGTAAGAGATGATATTATAAATACATATAGGCTACCTTCACTTGGGCATTTCAAAAAAACAATGTGATAGGATAGAGAAATGAGCCCTGATTGAGATGCTTCCCTCGGGTAATGTCAGGTAACATTACAGACCAGATTGGCTGAATTCAAAGTTGGAATATCAAGTATTTGTAATTTTTTTCTATATCTTTTCAAGCTCTGTATGTTTCTCCTGTGATAGCACGGGTCACCTGGATGAGTGCCCAACAAAAGTTCTAATCTTGTCTAAAGGCTTTACAGTTGAATCACTAAAGGAGATACTCAAAAACATTAGGTCTTCCTGTAGAGAGTAGGAGTATTCAATGTTATGCCCCACCGCTTTGATCCTGTTTATAGAAATACATATTTATTTTGGTATTTAATAACCTTTTGGGAGTAAAAGCTTAAACATATTTTGTAAGAAACCGGATTTTCACTTTGAGTAGATCTGTAAAGCATTTACTCAGGGTCAAAGGGAGCACTTCAAATATGCAGTAGATTTGAAAGTGCCTTCACTGAACCTGCCAGTATCTCCTACATTCTTTGTCTTTGAAAAAAAAACTGCATGATATACTTCTGATTTTACTATCCTTGAGTCTGTCTCACTGTTTTATTTTAAAGAACAACCCCCTTCTTGTTTTTGAGTGTGTACGGTATACGTGCAGTTTGGAGGTGAACACACAGCCAGTCAAGTCTCAGACCATTAAAATCAGCATGCTGTCTGGTTTATGCTTTAGCTTCCCGAAAAAAAAAAGTCCACATAAACCATGCGAGGCTTGTAGCTCTCCCCGATGGCCCGTTATGCACAGGGAAACTGTCTGAACTGACAAAAGGCTAGCTTCAATAAATACTGCAAACACAGAGCTCTGTAACAAAAAACAAAAACAAAAAAAAAGTTGATGATGAAGATACACACTGAAACCATTCAGAATCAGGAAGGCTGACACTGTATAAGAAAAGAAAAATGTACTCTCCCGATTCAACATTTTAATGACAATTAATGGACATGGGATGGTTTGGTCCAATAGGTCTTCCTTAGCCGTGGTGAGGTGAGAGGTGGTTTCCCCTTCATGTAAGTGGGAGCTAATGCTGAGTTGCCTTTACTGCCTTGCACATCTATCACAGTGACACATGCTAGACCGCTGCTGAAGAGTCCCCCCCCGCCACTTCCCCCCTCCACCTCCCCAGAGGGCCTGACCCACACTGGGAAGATGCATCAGAGCGCTGGGCATGTCAGCACCATAAACTGGACTCTGGAGGCCATGGAGAATGGATCTGTATTCCCCCCCCCCCCCCTCTCTCTCTCTCTCTCTCTCTCTCTCTCTCTCTCTCTCTCTCTCTCCTTTGACTCCTGTACTACTTTAAACCCTTCTTTTTGTCTCTCTTTTTCTCCTCTTGCAGTCCTTTTGCCAGGCTGCTTTTTTAGGTATTTAATTTTTTTCTCATGCGTGTCTCTATTTTAGTCTTACATATTCGTTTTGGCGTGCTGCAGTGACCAGAGAGAAGCTTAAAATAGATGGATCCTAATCGCTCATCTAAATACATAGTGTAGAGACATAAGCCTGTTTGCCCATGACTCACAGCTGGACAATTTTGTCATCATGAGGTGGGACAATGCAGGTGAATATGGTAAAAAAAAAAATAACCTATAGATACCATCATGGAACTTTGCTTGTTGATACCTTTACATTAAAACTATTATTTTTTTGTATTACAATGTTTTTCAGAAATATTTGATTGCATATGCAAATGTGGCCATATTTAACTAATTATGACTATCTAACTAACTTGCATCTCTTTAAAAAAAACAAATATCTAGATGCTGGATGAAGAGTTAGAACTCCTTATTTCACTTTTACAACATATAACAGTCCCAATAAAAAAAAAATACTATGCACATGTTAGAGGATGATGGCAGTTAAAAGATGGTTGAGAAATATACATATGCAAACAGGCAAGGTATGTTAGTCAAATTAACACCTACAGTACATGTACATTTTGGACCTTTGGTGTAAGAAGACATGTTAAGAAAGCAGAATAGCCAAAACTCTTTAAATTGACCGTTTCTTGAAAAAAACTAATTGTTCCTTACCTTCGCTCACCTTAATTGATCAAAACTTTGATTTACTTTCATTTGTTTTTCTCTTGTGTACATAGGACATACATTATATTGCATGCCTGTCTGTACTGAGAGGGATATCTCCTCTGTTGCCCTTCCTGAGGGTGTCTCCCCTTATCGGAATCCAGTGTCTGAGAGCAGAATGTGTGGTATGCTGAGCCACTTGAGTCAAATTTGTTTTTTTTTGTGTGCTATATAAATACAATTGACCTGATTGGCAATTTTGTATATCAGGAAATAAAAAAATAACTCTCCAGATTATGAGTTATTTCTCATGTGGCTCATACCTGCATATATATACAGGGCCTTTCGGTTAGCGTAACACACATGTACACAGATCATAGAGCAAATACACAATGTTCCGTGGCTTGGAAACCATCGTTGGTCAAACAATCTCTCAGTAATCTCCCTGAGAAAGCAACATGGATTTCTGTTCATCCAGCGGGCATAACGTTTTAGCTTCAGATAAAATATTAAGGTCTCAAGTATCAGAATTGTTGATCCATTCAAATGTTGGTGATTTCAATGTAATGCATTACTAAATGGAGCTGATGGTGTAATTGTTTTGTGAGCTGATGTTGAAAATGTCGAACTTAACTTTCTAATTTGAATTTTCCCTATAATATACTGTATTTACTATATTTACCTATTTTATTTATTTGTTTTTTGAAAGTCTCCGAAATATGTGTTTCACTGTTTCCACATTTGACTGTATGATTACAAATAAACTGTAGACAAATACATCCATAAATCATTGTGTGTGTGTGTGTATGTGTGTGTGTGTGTGTGTGTGTGTGTGTGTGTGTGTGTGTGTGTGTGTCTGCGCGCTGACACACACACACACACACACATCCATCAGTCATATCTAGGAAATAAAAATGTCTCTCATTGCCTTTAATAAAACACAGGAAGAAAACAAACACACACACACACACACACACACACACACACACAGTACTCCAGTTTCATCATGCAATCTCCTCTCTCAGCCTTCCTTCATCCTGTCAGCAGTGCCTATCCCACAATGTTTCCCCCATTTTCTCTCTCCTCCTCTGCTGTGTATTGTGCTGACTGAAGACACACTCCATTCCTGCCCTCTGTTTAGCCCCTTATTTCACTCCCCTTCCTTCCTCCTTTCCAACTCTCTATTTCTATATTTTCTCTTCTAAGGCACCAAATCGTAGCCTGGCACCGCCTGAACACCTACTTCCGCTCCATTTTAATTTCCCTTCAGTAGTCAGTCTGGGTCCGGTATATTTGCAGGTTTTATGAGGATAGATTTTTACATGACCAATCAGCAAACCGAGGTAGTGGCTGAGAACAATGACATGCGCCAGTTTCAGTTGCAGAAGCCGGCGCATGACATACGTCACGACCAAAAGGTATGCGATTGCTGACGCTCTGACCAACCAGTCCTATACAGTGTTTCACGTCACCTTACAGTACCTGGTCCCTGGCACCTAGTAGGGTAGAGTAGAGTAGAGGGGAGTGTGTCCATGTTCCCACAGCCTAATGGTCCCACATTTTCTAGGTAATCTAACTAAATAATAGATAATAGTATACACTGTATGTATGTATGTGTGTGTTTGTCCGTTTCACTCCTATTCTAACCTCTTCTAACCCTCTCTGTCCTCTTACCTTAACCCTAACCACCCAGCTGTGATGCCTGAACCTAATAGCCAATTTCAGGAACAAAGGGATGTGGGAACATGACCCCGAGTACAGTACAACCGGCACTAGCGAGAAAAATGCCAACAGTCTATTCCTTTTCTTCATTCCTCATTTTTTCCCCTTTCTTATGTTGATTTCTCCCCGTTACTCCCCGTGGGGAAATAAAATGTCAAAGCCACAGATGATTGACTAGTCAGGGTGGCCCGAATTCTCCCCTCACCCCCACCCCCGCCCTATAGCTGTCAGTCAGACAGTGCGTCTTGCGTGTGGGTTTGTGTGTCAGCAGGCTGCTGGGTAATAGCACTGACGAAGCAGTCTAAATATAAGACCGGAGCATTTGCCTCAGCGACTATACTGATGATTAGATTGCCTCCGACTCAATCAAAAAGCGGATGTTGTTCTCGGCAGTCGAGGAAACAGTTGCCTCTTGTGTATCTCCAAAAAAGAAAACTTGTTTGAAGGAGAATATAAAAGAGAGCAGATAATTAATTGAGGAAGTGGAGATGGAGGGTGGTGGTGGGGGGAGGGGGGATTACAAGCAAATGTCACCGACAATTAATTTTCCACCGCACAAAAGGCTGAAAATGAAGAGAGGCATAATCTGTTCAAGTCAATCAGATCCTAAATCCCTGTGACAAGCGCGATTTATGATTAAGTGGCTGCCTCGACGCCCAAGGTACCCTTAATTAATCCATTTTTACCTTGTCATCGGCTTTTTTTTTTTTTTTGCTTTTCTGAAAGTCGTTAGGAAAAGGTATATTTAATGGAATAACAAGCCACCGTTTAGGAGATCCGGGAGCCCTTCATCACCATAGGCGTCAGTCACTTCAGAAGGGGGAAACCATGGAGAGAAGTTGTTCTGATCTATATCTGCTGGAGGTGGAAAGAAAAAACACATAGTTACTCATCTTTCACTTAACGCTGCATGACTGTGTCACAGTGCTCCATCTTGACTTTAAGAAAAGATCTATCTTAAGTCTCTCGGGAGTGTCATTTTCCTCAAAAAACTATTACTCACTGGTAAGTTATGCGGCACTTGTTGCAAGGTGTTTTGCCCCAGATAAGTCATAGCACACGCATCGCTCCCCCAGAAACTTGCCTGCCAACAGTGATAAATAGTCTATTGTTATTGTGTGTCATCATTCTTATTCTTATGACAATGCAAACTAGTGGGACTCACAAAGTGGGATGCATTTAAAAAGCAGGCTGACCTAAAGCACTTGTTCGTGCACACACACACACACACACACACACACACACATGCACATGTCTTAAACACGAACACTTATAATTCTTTTTTTGTGTCACACGAACACAAAACATTAGAACATGAGAAAGTAATTCAATAATGCTTCTCAAACTCCCATCTGGAGGCATTTAAACAGTAAAACAGTTGAGCAGCCATGGGAGGAGACCCCTTTCTCACTCAAGAAGTTTAGCTTTATTTACCCTGCTTATCTCCTCTCTAGGATCACCACACAGCCAGGCCAAGAGCAGCACTGTTTATTCAAATGGAGCAAAACATAATAATACAACTCTAGCCATCGAATCCAGAAGCCTTAAGCAATTTGTGTGTATGTGTTGAGTGTTTCTAATGGAGGATTATGTTATATGCCAGCAAAAAGTCACAACCGACATGAACATTCTTTGGGTTTTGAGAACAAAAAACATTGACATAGAAGGCCCACCAATTTATGTGGGGGTCCCAATAATGTGCGATTCCTAGTAACATTTTCAGGAAACTTTAGTAAACTGTTGTACTGTCCAAGTTGGACAGGGACCAAATCATATTATCTAATCAAGTATGGTCTTAATGTATTATTGCAGCTCTATAACCAATTCCCAAATATACTCTTGTTGGCTGTCATCATGTTTTGCAGCATAATAATCACATGAGAAAAAATGGGATCTATTTTGAACAAACTCTAATGGGCTTCACATGTGATTAATGGCTCATGGCTCCTCTTCAAGACAAATGTACCAATCAGGAAGTAGCATGCCCTATGTGACAGCATTGACCATCGGCGTCATTGTTGCTTCCCTCTTTTTCCAGTTTAAGATTTGACCCTGCACTCTGCAAGTCTATTTTAGAGTCCAGTGTAGCCAAGATGCCGTCATCTAGCAGGTTCTGCTAGCTGTGGTCACCATTATTTTTAAATTACCTTTTAACATGCCACTGTTGCCTTTTTCATAACACAAACACACTTTCGACAGTTGTCATCCTGAGCAATTTATTTCCTTGTTTTATACCGTTTGGTTTGCCTTACCTGTGCACTATTTAGACTTTATTTATTGCATATATGACTGTCTTCATCTTCTCTAATTTGATCCTTTTGTGCTTATTGTACAATAACTAATTCTGAGCCTTTTTTCAATCATTAGTTCAAAGCAAGTCCATGTTATGGATAATGAAAATCCAGATTGAGGTCCAAATGAGGTGTCCTGTACAGTAGGGCTGCAACTAACGATTATTTTGATAATCGATTAATCTGTTGATTATTTTCTCGATTAATCAATTATTAATCGATTAGTGTTTTGGTCCGTAAAATGTCAGAAAATGGTGAAAAATGTTGATCAATTTTCCAAAGCCCATGTTGACGTCCTCAAATGTATTGTTATGTCAAAGACACACAGATATTTCGGTTTACTGTCATAATAGGATTACAGAAACCAGAAAATATTCACATTTGAGAAGCTGAAATCAGAGAATTTGGAATTTTTTTATTAAAAAAGTACTCGAAACGATTAATCGATTATCAAAATAGTTGGCGATTATTTTAATAATCGATTAATAATTGATTTGTCGATTAATCGTTGCAGCTCTACTGGACAGCAATGTTCTGGAAGGATTAATGTGGTATTTTTCAATGGAGTTAATGACCTGCTGAAGCACACAGAAAGATAGAAGCAATCTTTGCAAGTCCCCATGGTTACCAAATGATTACATGTATGCACATTTCTAACACATATTATATGATTCTATATCTATCCATCTAACCAGGCAAGAAGTCCAGAGTTCATTCTAAGAGAACCAGACAGTTAACGTGTAAACACGCTCTTAAGGGTTCATTACTGAATCTCTCCAATGTCTGTCCAACTGGAAGCTGGAAAAGTTATTTAAAAAGATATGCAAACACATACACAACTTGCTAATGAATGATCCATGATGAATTATTCAGCTGTGTCCTAGACTATATTGTTTTTTTTTCTTCAGTTCTACAGCAATTATCTATTTGCCATTTTATCACCTCTTCACATCGACAGACAGACAACCTTTTCACTTGTGTCCGTGACGACTACAGCCTGTTAGCAAAACGCCATATACAGTGCATCGGCCATGTTCAAACACACTCTCTTCGTCCTTTCTTTCAGAATGTTGAGCTAACTCTCTCTTAACACCTTGCTTGCTCATTATATTCAAGATTGTTCACTTTAAATCTAGGTAGATTTGGCTAAAACTTCGGATCCAACCAATGGCCTACCATGACCTTGCATGTGTCCTCGTCTATTACTTGTGCTCTTCGCCTGCCAACATCTGCTTTCCCCTTTTGCTCTCTCAGCATTGATTTTCCTCACCCCTTAAGTCAATCTCAGTCATATTCATTTGAAAATGAATCCCTTAGAAAAGCTATCAAGTCCGTGAGCATCCCAACGAGAATGACTTGTCAAAGATTGATACCCCCCCTGTGCCCTGTAATCAGTCGGCGGCGAGGGGGATGAGATGGAAAATGCCTCTGCTCTCCCCTCATTTTATCTCCATCTTCTTCTCCGTTGTTGTCTCTCAGATCTAGGTAAAGGAGGCTGTGATAGATTGAGGCTGTCATGCCCTAAGAGGAGCCCTGGCTTTTGCATATTACCCCCTTTCTCGATCACTCTAATGAAAACACAGCAGAGATAGCAGGGTCACAATTGATATATACACCCCCAAAGCACTCTGATATCTTTATCCATCCTGCAGCCTCTTTTCTCTTGGCCATACATGTGTCTCATGTGGCTGAACATAGTACAGCATGGTAGGAACATGCTAAGTTAGACCTCCATTGCCCTTCAGAGGAAAGAACCTAAAGGGGTTGACATGGGATATGAAGGAAGTTAACTACTGCTGATATACCAAAGACAGCTTGTCTGGGCTATTTTTGGTCAAGGATGTTGATATAAAATAGGGGTTGCCACCTGCATATTGGGTCTAAACAGCAGCCATGGCAAGTTCAAGGTGGTAATCATTGCGCTGTTGATAAGGGTCATCAATTACTCCAGCACTTGTAAACACTTTGTAGCGATTGTGGGCATAAAAATAATATTTAAATTTTGATTGCTAATGAGAAAATTATCCTCCGGGGAAATATTAATTTGTTGTTAGTCAACTTTTAATGAACACTGGGCTGCGGGGAATGCTGTTTGTCATGGCAAATGTATGGTGGCCCTGAAGGACAAAGTCCAATGACATTTTCTAGACTAGCAATTAGCGTCATTCAGCCCAAAAGGTCCAAACTATTGTGTGTCCAATCCCAATTTGTGAGTCACTTAAGCACCTGCCTGTAATGCCTTTGTCTTTTAAGTTCTCAGGGCAAATTGAGTGTATTGCATCATTCTCTTCCATCTCTTTCTCCTACTTGTAGCAATGGAACTTCATCAACAAGGCTGAGACCAAGAACGGGTGGCCTTTTACTGTCCTTTTCTCTGTATTTCCAAGTGACACACTTCAAAATTGAAATTCATTCACACTTGTTCTACTACCATATTATGTGCTCATATCTCTTTATTGAATGATCTCAGGATATGACCTTTACCAATGTTAGCCATTAAAGCAGATTTTTGGTTTTGGATGGAGTTGCATATTTTGAACCTTATTGTCATGTATTACATGCCTATGAGTGTACAAATGTAATCGTGGTGAAAAAGGTGAAACTATCATTAATAAAACATGAAAGCAAAAATACATAGCTTAATAATATACTCATATTATTTTTATTGTACACTAGCTATTATGGATACTTAATACTGTTATGGAAGCAATATGCACAACTGTACTAAGTGTTATTTATGAAATTTCAAGGGTTCTTTTTATCTTGATTGGTATCTATTCTTTACACAGATGCATGTGAAGCACACAAAGTCAAGTGCCAACTTTATTCATCCCTCTTAAATCATGCAATAGGCCTATTCTCTCTCTCTCACACACATCGCACTCCTTTCACTGGGTTTGCCCCTCTTGTTAGTCTCCTAAATACAACCTTTTTTTTATCCTTACTTTAGCTTAAGTTCCTTTCATGTGATTTCACACACTATAACTTGTGGGACATTTACTATGTAACTTTGCATGCAGAGTTTCTCTTAATTGGTTTATTTTTTTAGATATTTAACTTGGCCACGTCAGTATATATATATATATATATATATATATATATATATATATATATATATATATATATATATATATATATATATATATATACATATGTACATATATACATATATATATATATATATATATATATATATATATATATATATATATATACATATACAGTCATATGAAAAAGTTTGGGAACCCCTCTCAGCCGGCATTATAATTGACTCTGCTTTCACACAAAAAAGATAAAAGTGGTATGTCTTTAATTTACCAGGCACAGCTAAGTACTGGGATGTTTTCCAAACAAAGATTTTTTGAAAAGCAGTGTTTGGTTGTATGAAATTAAATAAAATGTGAAAAACTGGCTGTGCAAAAATATGGGAACCCTTGTGGTCTTACTGATTTTAATGCATGTAACAGCATGTAAAACTGAGGACTTTAAACACAAAATTGGTTGGATTATGTTGTTAAGCCTTGAACCTCATATAAAGGTGTGTTTAATCATGAGAAAAGGTATTTTAGGTGCCTAAATGCAAGTTCCACTTCTCTTTGACTCTCTGCAGAAGTGAGACAGAATGGGATCATCAAAACAGCTCCCAAAAGATCTTAAAAACAAAGATTGTTCATTGTCATGGTTTAGGGGAAGGCTACAAGAAGCTTTCCCAAAGGTTTCAATTGTCAATTTCTACTGTAAGGAACGTTGTCAGGGAATGGAAGGACACAGGCACAGTTGCAGTTAAACCCAGGTCTAGCAGACCAAGAAAAGTACAAGAGCGGCATATGCGGCGGATTGTGAGAATGGTTGCACACAACCCACAGATCACCTCCAAAGACCTGCAAGAACATCTGGCTGCAGATTGTGTATCTGTACATGGTTCTACAATTCAGTGCAATTTGCACCAAAACATCTGTATGGCCGGGTGATGAGAAGGAAGCCCTTTCTGCGCCCACGCCACAGATACAGTTGCATGGAGTATGCAAAAGCTCATTTAGACAAGCCAGATTCATATTGGAAGAAAATACTTTGGACTGATGAGACAAAAATTAAGTTATTTGGTCTTTATAAAAAGCAGATGTTTTGGTGCAAATTGCGCTGAATGGTTGAACGATGTATAGATACACAATCTGCAGCCAGATGTTCTTGCAGGCCTTTGGAGGTGATCTGTGGATTGTGTGCAACCATTCTCACAATCCTCCACCTATGCCGCTCCTGTTTTTTTCTTGGTCTGCCATGCCTTGGTTTAACTGCCACTATGCCTGTGTCCTTCCATTTCCTGACAACGTTCCCTACAGTCGAAATTGACAATTGAAACCTTTGGGAAAGCTTCATGTAGCCTTCCCCTAAACCATGACAATGAACAATCTTTGTTTTTCAGATCTTTTGGGAGCTGTTTTGATGATCCCATTCTGTCTCACTTAAGCAGAGAGTCAAAGAGAAGTGCAACTTGCATTTAGGCACCTAAATACCTTTTCTCATGAGTAAACAGACATTTCTATGAGGTTCAAGGCTTAACAACATAATCCAACCAACTTTGTGTTTAAAGTAATCAGTTTTACATGCTGTTACAGGCATTAAAATCAACAAAACCACAAGGGTTCCTATATTTTTACACAGCCAGTTTTTCACATTTTATTTTATTTCATACAACCAAATACTGCTTTTCAAAAAATCTTTGTTTGGAAAACACCCCAGTACTTAGCTGTTCCTGGTAAATTAAAGACATACCACTTTTATCTTTTTTTTGTGAAAGCAGAGTCAATTATAATGCCGGCTGAGAGGGGTTCCCAAACTTTTTCATATGACTGTATATATATATATATATATGGATGGATGGATGGATGGATGGATAGATTGATATATTTGGATTCAAACCCACATACACACGTATAACATAAGGATGAGCTGTCAAGGCTACAAGGAACATGATCATAGACCTGATGACCCCTGGCATCCCAGACTGCTTCTAAGGACGTCAAAAAGTCACTTATTGGGCAGGGAAGGAACCACAGCGGTACAGACTCCATATAGTTGGACTCATCTCTATGTATAGCACTGGAGTTTCCCTGGCCGAGTGCCGCTGTGTTGGGGTTAACCCTGGAGAAAGAGGGTGGTAGCTGGGTATGAGTGATAACTGGACTCATTGCTACGAGCCATCTGGACCTTTTATATAATGGCAACGAGGGGCTGTATCCTTATTATCGGCAGGATTTCAAACACTTTCGGTGGGTGTTGAGCTCTCCCAGTGTCCAGAATTCTCCCTAATCTCCCAGCATTCATTCATTTACTCACTCAGTCTCCAGTCTCATGTTTCCCGTCACCCCTCACCTGGCCTGCATCCACCAATCATTCACCTGCTTCCCATTCCCTCTGATTAGATATATTGGCCCATTCCATTTCTTAGGTGCCAATATTTTTTTTTCTCTGGCACCACGCTAAGCTTGCCAGGACTTGATTGCCCGTTTTCCTCTATGACCCTCCCGCCTGATTCCATAGACCCCAATTCTCTGCCTTTAATGACTGACGGGTGAGTTTGCTGATTGATCTATTACATTTGACCCATACCTGTTTACTAGAATAACTATTTTTTGGGCTTTTGATGGCTCACCTGATGGTTCATGAATCATGCTTTTCAGCTCTTGCCTGATCTGTGTCGGTGAACAATTCAGAGAGGGTTGTCGACTTCTCTTTTTTGTGCTTCCCTGCTCTTGCGCATATCAAGATAGTCCAGCATATACAGTATTTGAAACATACTGAATGAATGAATTGTGCTTTTGTTGATACAAACATGTGCTTAAGACCACTGTTAGAGCATGTCATAACAAAGGTTTTTGGCTATGTGGCCATCATTCCTACAGTGTAAACTTTTAAAAAGCCTAGGATCTAGGATCCGCCTAGGATCTTGATTCTGGTGGCTAATTCTATGTTTTCAAGGATGAGGAAGGCAGTGGTATTATTTAAAACATGTTAGAAACTACCTATATCACCTCATCCTGGCATTAACAGAACCAAATAATAGTAAAACATCCGATAGTTAGCTGAAAAAAACACAAAAAATAAATAAAAAAAACACTAAAGACTCTGCTCCTTCACATGGAAAGCCACCTGTGGAGATCGGTCCAACTGTAGGGATTATATTAGCCTGGCTCCGCCCGCCTACCTACTTCCGCTCAATTTTCATTTCACTTCAGTAGTCAGTCTGGGGCTGGGGTGTGTTCATGAAATTCTGCTCGTCGAGATTTTTGTTTATCCAATCAGCGAACAGAGCAAGTGGCTGAGAACGATGTCGAAGTCGCGCTCCAGTTTCAGTTGAATGCTGCGTTCCTTTATACTCGGAACTTGGAAATTTCCGACTTGGTAGTTCCGAGTTCCGACCTGTCTGTGTTCCAGTGCATCTGCTCGGGAAAGTATGGACGCCTACAACCTTTCTCATCCAAATAACTAAACGTTAGGCTCTAGCAAGTTAGTTTTGCCAGGTACCGGTAGATCCATTACATAGACTACAATATGTAGTGAAGTCGGAAATCTCCGAAACATCTCTGTCATGGGAACGCTTCAGGATCCCCGGGGAGGGACCTGAAAACCATGTGGAGAAGTACATGTGAACTTCCTTGCTTAGCCTGTGACAACCCCTACCTGGCCCCAGATAAGCAGCATACAATGGATGTGTTGATGGCTGGATGGATGCTATCAGCCATTAATGGCATAATAGTTTACACTTTCTCTCTCCAGCACTGTTCCTTTTCATACCACCCACCACCATCAGCAGCGCGGGGCAAAGGTACACAAACAGAGAGGAACAGAAGCAGGTCTGAATCGGCGGTGACAGTCAAAACAAATGAGGGGGATAAATGGAGCAGCTGTTTTCTATTTTACTAAATACCCCTTTTCAAATAGGCGGGAAAAAAATAATAAAGAGACACAATTAGTGAAGCACTCACTTAAAAAAGCCTCTTTCTCTCTATGTCTCATTGGGCTAATTATAAGCAATCTGTTAAGAGAGACAGAGAGAAAAACACCGAATGGGAAACTGCAAAGTGAGGTCAGGTGCGGTCGCTCCATCTGCAAGTGAAAGTAGTTGTGAGGGAAAAGGTTGGGCAGCCACCCAGAAAGTGACCAGCCCCTGATGAACAATGGATGGATATGAAAAAAAATAGGTAATTTGGATTCAGATAATCATTCTAACTGTCAATGGCTAACCCTTAAAGACCTTTTTTACTCTCTACATTAACCCGAGGTATTGTGAAGCCAGCGGCTTTTAATGTGTTTAATAATACATTTAATGATGTGATTAAGTGGCTGAATTAGACGGGGAAGCATTTCCACCAGCGTATAAAACACAAGGACATGCCTGACAGCGAGGGAAGATGTAAAGAAAGAGGAGCAACCTGCAGCGGTCAATCAGCAGTGTAACCAAACATGAAACCGTACTTAACTCCTGACTAATGGCTGTATGTATAAAACAGAACAGACTGTAAGTCAGAAATCGTGAGCTCATTAAAAGGGGTCGGACAACATTATTTTGCGAATATTAATAACACAATGTGTTGATCGAAGTGAATTTCCGTCAAGTTGAGTCAAGTTTAATTTTATAGTCATTTAACACAAACTGACCAACACAAGGTAACCTTTTGAAATGTGTCTTTTTGCCTCCCACACACCACACACATGCAATGCTCCAGAGGGGATAATCGTGCAGGGTCAGCCATATTACAGTGCCCCTGGAGCATTTTGGGGTTAAGTGCCTTGCTCAAAGACACATTGGTAGAGATGGTGGGCAACGTAGATGTAATACCAGCCACCCTCCAGCTTCTAGTTTTACAACTAACACCTTCCTGTCAGTGCCAGGGTTCGAATCAGCTCATCTTGCTGTGTTGTGTTCATCAGGTGTGATTGTCTGGCTGCTTGTGTTTGTTGCCCCATCTGACCTTTGTAATGTCATCACACTTTCAGGTCATAGTAGTTGAATTGGTGAGGGCAAGTTCTCCTGTCATTAAGTAATTTCATTATCTTTTACTTATCAGTAAATATTGTTTTCCAAAATTGGATTTTTCTAATTATCATATTTTTTTTTTATGTCAGCGGTATTCCGTGCGTGCCCTTCATGTTTCAGCCTCGCTGAACATTATTTTTTTTTTAATTACACGTCATCATGAACGTATGTTCAGGTCAAATGAAAACATATTTGTGAAACTAGTTTATATGTTATATGGGTTTCACGCCATTTAATAAAACATAATATATTACATTACATGCTGTATGTGAACTTTAGACGTAGAAAAATTAATAAAAAGTTGGTAAAGTGCACTTTAAAAATGGCTGAAAATAAGATTCTATGTAATTTAAAGGAGTAATGGAGGTGAATGAGGAAAACCCGTAGAGCTTGGCTGGGGCCACCAAACAGTGTTGATGTGGGCACTATATCATTACAGTATATGATTACAGCAAAGGCTAACAGAGGTGTTTTGGCTAGAATAGCTGCCAGTTGTGACTTATTGCTGGTAAAAAAAAATGTTCTGCATGGATGACGTTTTTAAAAGTCCTCCCAATTTGGGGTGCCATCACTTTGATGCCAATACTTTTTTTTATTCTGGAGCGCTTTGAGAGCTGCCATGTTAAATTTGCACCTCACTAGCAATCGACCACACCACTACTGACTGGCCAATCTTTGCTGGAACAGATCATGTACACAGGGGCTCAGTGCAGGAAGCGGCTCTACGTCAAGACCCTTAAAGCTGTGTGGACGGGGCAGGAGCTGGCAGTGTCTGTTTGAAAAACAAGCCCAACCCTGTCCGACCCTTCAACTCCCTGGTGTGCAACTTCTTACCTCACATCTGACACCTCGCTCGGGTCCACCCTCCTCCAGACAGAGAGGAGCTCTCGCATGGCGGATAACACCCTGGCCAGGGGTCACGCAACCTTTTTGAATCTCCCGTCTGATAGTGAGCTGTAGTTAAATGACTTCCCCTTGTTTGTTATCTTTTAACTTTGGTGAAAAAGATATTTGACAGCACTGGCTTTGAAAATCCTCTATTCTTTTTTTTCTTTTGGCGCCAGTTCTGGGGCCAGAACTCTCCAGTGCAGGCTCCATGGCGGAGGTAGCTCCATGCCCAGCTGTAATAATAAGAGCCTGGATGATACTTCCTTGATGAACAACAGTGGGGAGAGGTCCAGAGTGGGGTCAGCGAGCCTGGCTACGAGGGCCTGCCTGTGACATGGAGTACCACTCACAAACAAAAGGTGGAAGGAGGGACGAGGACATAAGAGGCTGTTGGCACCACTAGAAACACACTCGTCGCACGATGTGTCATTCGCTGTTCAAAAAACCTCCCCCCCTTCTTGAATGCAATGAGCCAAGGAGGCCAACCTGTGTGTGTGTGTGTGTGTGTGTTAAAGCGGCTACGAGTACCATTTAAATATCTTTTAAACAGCCTCATGTTTCCTCTGATAATCATAAATTACCTTTAACAGCAAATGAGACATCAGTGCAAAGAAAGACGTTTTTAAATAGTTTTCATTACTGCTTTTGGTCTGGTCGCACACCCAGTCCGATTTTCGGTTCGCTCATGCAAGCTCTATGGTCACATATCCGTATTGGTCGCAGATTTCAGTGTGGCACAGCAACGTGGATTGAGAAGCCTATCCCTCCAGGTGAGGGAAGGGGAGCGGGAGCCTTGTTTGATACAGTTATTTGTCGTCATAATGACTGATAACGGGGCTGAACCATCAAAGAAAAAAAAGAAAATGCAATGAAGAAAAGCTAAAAGGGAGAGTGATATAGGCTACGGGCGGGACCAGGGCGTTGCCAAGCAATGTGTATACAATTTCACGAGAGCGAAACTAGACTGCAGTGTTTACTCCTAAATGAATGAGCGGTTGGTACTAACACAAAGTTTGCTTTGCTTCACCATCATCAGATAACCATTATCTGAAATAGTAATTATTTACAACAACATAAACACATTACCTCATCATGATCCATACTAACTGCCGTCTATCGTTCATTCGCTTTCTGTGAGGAGTCACGTAATCTTTCAGCTCCGTGAGAGAGAGTAGTTAGCTGACACTGCTGCATCAACTCATTGCAATCAGGTGTGTGTGGCAGTGACTGGCATTAGTTCATGCAGTGTCAAAACCACTCTCACGGAGCCGAAAAGAGTCCTCACACTTTCAACACACGGACATGCACTATATTGCTCCCTTCTCAGTTCACACTCACGCGCCTGGCACGAGCTAGAAAACAGCTTTGCGACAGCGGGCGTCGTAAAAATACTACCGCTTTTGTCCAAAGGGGACGCCAACGTGCCATGTTACTCGTAGTGGCTTTAATGTCAAGTCATGTCAAATGAGTGTATGTACTGACCTCCTTCAGGAACAGGGGTTGCTAATTGAATATGTCTATAAATAGCAAACATACAACATATTTGGAGAAATATTAATAATTCAGAGGCAAATGTAAAAATAGATACAGTATGTGTTGACATGGTTGTTCCACTGTCTGGAATGGAGGCAGCCATGGAAAAGGTTTGATCAACTTCGGTATGAAGCTGAGAAATAGATGGTGTACACCACAAAAGGTAGTATCTGATTAATTAACAAATACATAATTAAACCATTGAAAGAATGACTCTAGAATGCCTAGTATGCAAGTGAAAGTAAAGTTAATTTGCCTGAAACCTGACTGCAATTTGACTAAAATGTTGTTGATCTAAAAGGGGACAATTTGTGAGAGGACAGCTTTTCTCCTTGACTGTTTCGTACAGTCAGGTCAATGCTATGCGTTTTTTCTAGGTGCCTGTATGCATATGCTAATGAAAAGTAAGACAGGGAGTCTGCAAAGGATTCCTGAATACACCAACTTGTTTGTAAGCATCTCTATGAGAGACAGCAGTAGGAACACGAGGTAAAGGAAATAGGAAATTAAATGCTAATTGCTTTTAAGGAGCAGCTTGCGACAGCAGTCAAGACCACCCACACCTCACTTTTAGCATATAAAACCAAATTAAAACATTTCCCAGGGGCCACTGCATTCTCATAAAAACCCAAACCGCAAATTTCCCAACTGTCTCCGGCTTTATCACCTACTGTACGGGCAGACATCCCCCCCTCATCTTGGTGGTTTTCATTAACTCAATAATCTGTAGAGCCTCCGTTTGACCCCCTGGAGTAAACCCCCTATGGTACGGTATGATGTCAGGCTAAACTGAATTATGATCACCTGTGGCAGGCAGTCAAACAGTCAAATGCCAGACACTGTAATATGATATCTGATGCACATCTAAAGCACAGGCCCAATGATGTTTGAGTGTGCTTTCATTCTGTTGCAATCACATCACAGAAGAGAGTTATATCTTTGAACAATTGCGTTTGGGTTGTCAGCCATCAAAGCAGGAGGATTTATAATTGTGGATAAAAAAGAGAAAAACCAATAGTTATACATGCAGAACACATAAATTTTCAGTTAAACCCAACTCTGTTGATAAGACAAATAGAATTACACATGACTCGAGCCTGTAATACTTTATCACCAATCAGCGATAATCCTAATTGTGTTTTTTTTCATTTGGACAAATTTGTCTTTGGACCATGCCTTTTTTAATGTGCAAAAAGTAATTATCTCCCAGACACTGGGCTTAATATCACTTTAAAACATGTCCTATTAAGCAGCATTGTGATGAAGTTGAGCAATTAAATATGCTGGGAAGGAGTGGTGGCAACCCTTAAGGAGCACGTGACGGAAACTAAAAGTCCTCAGTTTTAGCCTTTTAACTGACTTACTCACTTGTTTTCACGTTCATTAGTAAAACAAATAAACACTATATGTCATTATATACTGAGATTATATGAGACAGTAAACTCATTGTTGAGCAGCTACAACCAAATCAACTGTATATTACAGTATGGTGGGTTAAAATAAAACTTGAAGAGTCATACATACTGATGACATAATCGGTTACAGGATATGAAGTCAATTATCCCAACCAGATATGTTAATCTTAACGATTAGCTTTTATAGGGTTGTTATAGAGATATTATTGAAGTGATAAGTGATCTTGAGTGTCATCATTTATCTTACTGATTCATTACTTGTTCAAAGCAATATTCCTTACAATGTTTAAGTGTTCTATCTATCTATCTATCTATCTATCTATCTATCTATCTATCTATCTATCTATCTATCTATCTATCTATCTATCTATCTATCTATCTATCTATCTATCTATCTATCTATCTATCTATCTCTCCCTCATCAAAATGTTCTACATTTATTGATGTTTTATTTTATTGTGTCTTAACAGCTCTACCATTATTACTTATAATCCTATACATTACTGAGTTATTGACCTACTATGACTGCTCATAACAGCGTACAATAAATAAATAAATAAAGAACTTGGTGTCTTAACAACTGACATTAACCAAAGTATACCTTTTTTTATTGGGGCTCTTTCATCTCTACCCGTTGGCAATGAATGGAAGCACCTGCAGCTCCAGAGATCATCTATTTAAATCCATTAGTGTGTGGTTTTGCTCCGGTAGCCCCTGAAGCCTTCAGAGGGGGTTCAACATAAACCCAGACACCTGGGGCCTATCCGAAAACTTTTTTTTGCATAGGAAATTTCCTTTCCTATCGAGATGAACCGGAAGTACTCGGCGGATAGGTGATCCGAATTCCCAAAATGCTTAGGAAAGGCATAGGAAAGGAGCCTCGATTCATCCTTTAACCCTCCTTTAGCATAGGTTACTCCTGACCAACCTATGCTAAAGGAAAGGAGATAGTGGTATCCCATAATCCTTTACGGCGGCAAGATTTAAAGCAACAAGCCACCGCCGGAGTTTACCGACTCTACACGAATACGAACGAGAGGCAAAACAGAAGAGAGGAGAGGAGAAGAGAAGAGAGGAAGATTTAACTCAGCTAAAACAAAATACCCCCCCCATTAAGATAATAAAGAACTCATAAAAGACCAACATCATAATTTAGTTATTTTCGTAGCACATCATTTACACCATTAGAAAATAAAATACCAACTTCATTTAATGAAGTTACTGGGGGCAGTTCATTTCAACATCAACATAGGCTAAGTGTAGCCTCTTTTTATTCCACATGTGAATTCGGATATATGGGAGTGATTCTCACTCTGTTGGCGACAACCTGATTAAAATCAATATGAAAAGAACGCATGGATCAAACGAGAGCTTGTTGTAGTCAATTTTCGGAGAATAGTGTAGTTTCACGCGACTCACGTCAGCAATACTCGCCGTCGCGCAATGACGTCGGTTAGGAAAGGTGGAGTCGAATTCATTTGAAACAGCGCTGTCCTTTCCTATGTTCGATAGGAAGCACCTTTCATCTCTCCTTAACCCCGATGACGTTTAGGGGTTAAGGCATAGGAAAGGAGGCTTATAGGTTAGGAGATTGGACTTTTTGGATAGGCCCCTGGTTTACCTACTTGTGCCTGACACCTCTTCACCTGCAACCTCTGGCCCCATACACTGGAGGCTTGTCACACACCAGCTCCTCTCTTATTGGCCAATGCTTCTCACAGTCAACCTCACTGAGAGATTAGTATCAGCCCTGTGTATAGTCTAACTTGGTTCAGTGCAGATGTTTGTCATAAATATTCATAAACTTGCTTAATTGCAATCATTACTCCAGTTAGCTCTCTTTGCCTTGGCACGGACCACCCTCTAGTGAAGCCCCACTGCCAAAAAAATCGGCTTTTGAACTCTGCACTCCAGCGGCGCCTGTGATTGATTGGGACTGTCATCGCAAGGAATCCTTTTCCCAGCTGCATAAGGGGACAGACAAACATATGACAAGAACAAACACAGAGATATTATACACAGGCGCACACAGTCATGAATAGACTCGATTCACTTATGTGATCAGCTATCTATCTCATAGTCCCGGCTCGCTCGTTTGCTGTTTGTGTTTGTGTGTGTGTGTGTGTGTGTGTGCGAATGCATTTCCTCTGAGCTGTTCCAACACGTCTCCCTGAGCTTACATAGAGTCTTGTTTGCATCCTGTTGACATAACTTCATTTATATTTGAAGAACACCCACTTTTCTTCCCATAATCCCTTGTGAAAAGTTGAAACCAAACAGGACTCACCCCAGGTCAGCGTGGAAGGGAAAGGTGCCAAGGGAAAGAACGTGGGAGAATGCTGAGGATTTTATGAACACTTTAAGAGGCAAGACACACTGCATATTTGACTAAACATTGTCTTCTTGCCTCTGAATAATTCTCCCATACAACCGTCTTTAACGGTTATCTCAACATTATTTTCGTTTTCTGAATCAAAAATCTCAATTTATAAAGCACTTCAATCAACTAAACTTTCCATTACAATTCTTATTCTGAAGGCTATTACAACATTATTGGTCATTTGGTCATATGTTAATAATTGCCCCATTTATGATACATTTTAAAAAGGCATTTTCAAGACCTATTTTAAGTTATGTATAATGAAAAAAAGGCTGTATCACAACATCTGCTGGGTAAAAACGCTGGATACTAAAATGTTGTAAAAATAAAATAACATTTTGAACTCTGCCTTTATCCAACATCCATATTGCTGGTTTGATAAAAATGCAAATGCATGCATGGTTAGTTAGATAACGCCAAATGTGCATACTTATTCCGAAAATTTTAAAAATGATACGTTAAAAATTTTACCCTATTCACCTGCAGTGTCTCGCCTTAAAAACTACACAGGACTCACTCTCGGTCAGAATGGAAGGGGAAAAGTCCTGCATATTTGTGAATGCATTTAAGAGAAAGCAGGATGCTGACTGAGAGCTTTAAGGTATTTTTTTTTAAAGTGGATGAGGGTGAGTGGAGCCCAAGGTCCGCCCCCCAATCCCCCTCCCCCTTACCCGGTCTAACTGTGTCTAAGTGCTTTAATGGGAGCCAATAAAAGTGTAAAGGGTGAGTGGCAGGGGGCTGGCTTGTACTGTAGACCTATACCTTCTCTAACCCAACCCCTCTCTCCCATGCTCAGTGGCCTGTGGCTGCTGCTGCTGCCTGCACTCCTGGACAGCAGCCTCTTGTCAGAGTGGGCCCCTGCCCCCCCCAACTGTAAATCTAGTGGGATTCCAGAAACCCATCTATGAGGTTGACTCCAAATTAAACCACTTAATAAACCGCAGAAGAAGAGAGAAGTCGGGGAAGGAGTGCTATTAACTTTGGCAGTCACATATATAGAGAGTTAATATACAGTGAGTCAACACAACCTCAGGAAACAGACAGTTATATTCATATTTCTGATTAAAATTCCACATTGGCATTCACATTATAAATGCCAGCCAAACGCTTTTTCATATTAAATCCTCTTGTTTGCTTTTCCGATCACTTTTACCAGAGATGTGTCATTTTTTCTACGACTCCTCCGCACTTTCATCTTTTAAAAAAGTGAAAATGTAGAGCGGTGTTTTCTGTCTTGACAAGCCGGGAGCCTGGTATGGCATAATGAGAAATTGACAAATCAGAGTGCGTTTATGTTTATATTCAGGGATCTTAATTTTACCCCTCATCTGTTTCTATATGCAGCTTGATTCAATGGGTTAGGCGTTGCAGAGTCTCTCCTGGGACACAATAGTCATAAGAGAGTGTTGTTGTGTGTGGTCTGTCTTTGAAGGTGTGGAATGGTAATATGTGTATGAAGGTACAATGCCTGTGTGGGTTTCTGCTTTCATTCTGTGTTTGCAAAAGGTATAAAACACATATTTGAAGGCGTGACACTGTAGGCAAAACCATTATTTTTCAATCTCTTGTCAATTTAGAGATTTCTGGCTATTTCCCCTTCTAGTATAAATAAAAGGAGTTTATTTGACTAAACCTTGTTTGTTTGCACCTGTATATTTCTCCTAATAGAACCATCCATGGCCATTATCTAAATGTTTGTCTTCCAATACTCTGAACCAAAGATCTCAACATCTAAAGCATTTACAACAACTAAACTTTCCATAATCATTCTTAGCACTATTCTGTTTACCCTATTCACCTGCAGTGTCTTGCTTCAATATCATTGGCAGCACTCTGCTACTGGTGTTGTTTGATGAATTGCGACTGGGAAGGCTTGATCCTAATGTGAACTTTCACTCCCACTACTCTCCTGGCTGAGGCTATAGTGGGAGGTAAGAGTTGATTAGGAGGAGCCTAACGACCAGAAGGTGCTATTCCAGCTCTTTTTTTCTTATCCTTTGGGAACGTTTGTTGACACACACGCACACACACACACACACACACACACACACACACACACACACACACACACACACATACACATACACACACACACGCACACACACACACACACACACACACACACACACGCACACGCACACACACACACACACCGCTGTTTGTTTGAGCCGCTCCACAATACTCCCACTCAGTCAGAGGGAGAGAACTCCTCTGGGGTGTTGGATTGCACTTTGTGACTTTCCATTCCTTTTCCTCTCTCGCGCTCTATCTGTTAGCATTGCGAGGTGAGTGAAATGGGGCAGAGCAGAGCAAAAGGCTGGGGAAATAGCGTACAGATTAATGAGATCCTGAGGGCTGGACTCCGGGCCCGGTGTTACACATGAAAGCACTGGGGGGAAATGGACACTGGATCTCTGGTTCCTGGATAAGGTCTGATGACTTAATCTGTCCGTCTGTGGATAAAAGGAGGGTTGGAGAAGAAGGGTAGCCTCAATGGCAGAGTTATAAGCCTTGTTTCCACTGAGCGGTATGGTTCAGTTCGGTGCGGCTCGGCACACATTTATCTGTGTTCCCACTGTACGAAAGTTAGAAAGGGGATAGCTAAATAAGTGAACCGTGCCGTACCTATTTCGGTCACCCTTTTGTTGTGGTACCAAGCCGTCTCAAAGATCCCAAAAAAAAAAAATGTTTGTAGGATGATGTAAATGTTAAAATAACTCATCAGAAATACTATATGATCCTACAATAAAGTATAGAAAAAAAAAGATCCCAAAAAGGGTGGAGCTACACACTTCAGTGAACCACATTGCTCCCGATGACTTGGCCAGCACCTTGCATGGTACTGTAGATCACTGCCATACGTGTGAAAAACATAATCAACTCTGTCATGATTTATTTATTTATTTTTTGTCCATTCTGATCTGTGGCCCTCCATTCAGCCACACCACCACTTCCCCACTCCCCTCCATCCCTATTCAAGTTTATTGCAATTCTCTACCTATCCACCACATCCTCCTGCTCACCTGTTTCTCATTCTACCATCCACCCTGTCAGTTCATAAACGAGAGCTTTTCCTGAATCACTTTCCAGACCGACTATGCATGCCTTGTGCCTATGCTCTCGGGCCAGTGGAACCTCAACTTGATCCTGCTTTCTTGTTACCCGCTCTGGTGTTTCGACCTATCGCCTGAGAGTGGAGCCCTCTTGCATTTACCTTGCGGAACCGCCATGCATTGCAAACCTGTAAGCTTGTTCCTGAACATTTCCTTTAGCTTATTTCACTTAATCCTCTGCCGTTTGTGTGTGTGTGTGTGTGTGCACACATTTGAGTCCTCTTTTCCCATGTTGCCTGAATTCACTTATTAAAACACACTTAATACAAGTGGATAAACATGCTGGTAATCCCTAATGTAAAGTTAATACAATTTATTTTTATTATTTATACAATTGACTAATACGCATGCTGTTTAATGCTTACATTAGAGCAGAAAGTGATTAATCCTTCCCTTTCACCTTTGCTCTTATACAGTATGTGGGATTTGCATAGGCTACACATAGGAAGCCACTCTTCGAGACAAGCTCTTGAAATACAGTGTGTCCGTGTTACTATACAGTCCAATACCCACTGCTTCTGCATGGGGAGAAACTGAAAGCTTGACAAACCTGCTGTGCCTAGTTACAGTTGCTTAGCTATGATTGAACGGTATAGCCGGCCAGGGAGAGGTTTAGCTAACCATCAGTCTGAAAGCAATTAAGACCCTATGAAAGCTCACTGAACTTGCAGGGAAGTTATTAGCTAAGTTACCTTTCTGAGACAGTCATGAAAGTGTTGTCCCTTTCCATACAACACAACAGGGTTAGACACACACTAAACTTGGACTTAGGAATGTGGCACTTTTGTCTTCATAATGAGGCAATGGTTGCCAGCTCTGTATGGTATTTTTTCGTTTGATGGCCGTGGGCTCTATATTGGAGCGGTCAGACCAAAAGGCCCCCTCAAAGGCTATAGCGTTCACACTTTTTGAGCCATTAGTCCGAGTGGTGGATCAGCCTTCTCTTCAAAAGGCCCCTCTGCATCTGTTTTCTGTTTAAGTAATCATAAATGTGAAGTGTATATATATATGCCAAGGTCATGACAGATGGATGGTGCCGTAATGATTTTCAGAACCAGGGCCAGGCAAACATTGCAGGAAATGCCTGGGCCTGCTTAGGCTCCCCTCACAGTGCCCTTACTGTAGCTAACACAAGCCTTTTTCTTCCCGCAAAAGCCTGAAATGCTCGTTTTAACCTTCAAAGGACAAATTGTCAGTTTTTTTCTCTCTCTCCCTCTCTCTCTTTGGGTTGGGGAGGGGCTGGGTAAATTATGCCTAAATTGCAGCATATTCCGCCAATATTATTTACATGGCTGTCACTTTGACTTGTGGTGGGGCCACTCACAGCCCTTTTTATTTCCATTTTTGCTGACAGCTCTGGGCTCATCCTTGAACTGTCATAATTTGCTGTTCTGCCTCTCCGTGCTCTCTGTCTCTTGAGCTGAGGTGGGCTCCGGCACGCTCACATAGACACTTAATTTTCTCTCAACTGCTGTTCTTCTATCACTTTTTCACAGTCCCTCCCTCTACCACTCTTTTTTATTCCCACTCTCCTGCTCTGCGTGTCTGCGTGGGAGTTGACCTGATGTGAAGGCAGCAGGCTTAGAGCCACAGGGTTCAAAAGGATATGAAAAAGACACTAAATATAACAAGATATGGCTGTGCAAACATGCCACGAACAAGCCCTTCCAATGAACCTTTATACAAAATATATATATATATATATTAATATAAAACCATCACAGTGAATTCTGACTTAGCTTCCCCTCAGAGCAAATCTTTGTAGCACAGACAGTGTCTTTCATTTAAACTGCCCTGGAACCGGTCGCTCATCACAGGCCCCTTACGCACTTACCACAGTTACTCCACATGAAGTAGTGTTATCAATCAAACCTTGATGCTCAAAAGACATTGGGGTTTTCCTCATTTGCAGTGACGACAAGTTTAAAAGTAACACACAATATTATATGCAGATTCACAAAGGGTACAAGGTGGCGTACACACTAGGGCTGGGTATGGGTAAGGACGATACGATACATATTGCAATATTCCTTATAGTTCACTGGATATGTAAATATACACTCAGCAAACACTTTTGTTTTTGCTCCCATTTTTCATGAGATGGACTTAAAGATCTAAAATTCACTCCAGATACACAATATTACCATTTCTCTCAAACATTGTTCACAAATCTGTCTAAATGTGTGATAGTGAGCACTTCTGCTTTGCTGAGATAATCCATCCCACCTCACAGGTGTGCCACATCAAGATGCTGATCTGACATCATGATTAGTGCACAGGTGTGCCTCAGACTGTCCACAATAAAAGGCCACCCTGAAATGTGCAGTTTTGTCTCACAGCAAAATGCCACAGATGCCACAAGCATTGAGTGAGCGTGCAATTGGCATGCTGACAGCAGGAATGTCAACCAGATCTGTTGTTCGTGCATTGAATGTTCATTTCTCCACCATAAGCCGTCTCCAAAGGTGTTTCAGAGAATATGGCAGTACATCCAACCGGCCTCACAACCGCAGACCACGTGTAACCACACCAGCCCAGGACCTCCACATCCAGCAGGTTCACCTCCAAGATCGTCTGAGACCAGCCACTGAGACAGCTGCTGAAACAATTGGTTTGCATAACCAAACAATTTCGGCACAAACTGTCAGAAACCGTCTCAGGGAAGCTCAACTGCATGCTCGTCGTCCTCATCGGGGTCTTGACCTGACTCCAGCTCGTCGCTGTAACAGACTTGAGTGGGCAAATGCTCACATTCGATGGCGTCTGGCACGTTGGAGAGGTGTTCTCTTCATGGATGAATCTCGGTTTACATTGTTCAGGGCAGATGGCAGACAGCGTGTGTGGCGTCGTGTGGGTGAGCGCTTTGCTGATGTCAATGTCGTGGATCGAGTGGCCCATGGTGGTGGTGGGGTTATGGTATGGGCAGGCATCTGTTATGGACGAAGAACACAGGTGCATTTTATTGATGGCATTTTGAATGCACAGAGATACCGTGATGAGATCCTGAGGCCCATTGTTGTGCCATACATCCATGAACATCACTTCACGTTTCAGTATTTCAAGATAATGCACGGCCCCATGTTGCAAGGATCTGTACACAATTCTTGGAAGCTGAAAATGTTCCAGTTCTTGCATGGCCAGCATACTCACCGGACATGTCACCCATTGAGCATGTTTGGGATGTGCTTGACCGGCGTATACGACAGTGTGCACCACTTCCCACTAATATCCAGCAACTTCGCACAGCCATTGAAGAGGAGTGGACCAACATTCCACAGGCCACAATTGACAATCTGATAAACTCTATGCGAAGAAGATGTGTTGCACTGCATGAGGCAAATGGTGGTCACACCAGATACTGACTGGTTCTGAGTCCCCAGACCCCCAATAAAGCAAAAAAATGCACATTTCAGAGTGGCCTTTTATTGTGGACAGTCTAAGGCACACCTGTGCACTAATCATGATGTCAGATCAGCATCTTGATATGGCACACCTGTGAGGTGGGATGGATTATCTCAGCAAAGCAGAAGTGCTCACTATCACACATTTAGACAGATTTGTGAACAATGTTTGAGAGAAATGGTAATATTGTGTATCTGGAATGAATTTTAGATCTTTAAGTCCCTCTCATGAAAAATGGGAGCAAAAACAAAAGTGTTGCGTTTATATTTTTGTTGAGTGTAGTTGAAATACAATTGATGGTGTACTATCTAGGTGGTCTTAATACAGCACATTGCATGACATTGGTAATCCAGAGGACAACATCAGTCAAAACAATGTAATTCAAAACTTTATTTCAAATACAAAAGCCTGCAATTCGAGGCAACGGTTCGTACTGCTGCATAAAGTAGCATAGGTTGTAGTCCATAACCCTTTTAAATCTAGAATTTTCTATTTCAAATTATATATACTGTATACGATACAGGTATCACGAATATAAGTATCACAATACTGTATATCATTTCTTTAGCACTGTCCTAGTAAACACACAGGACGAAAACATTGGGTAAAATTAAGGATAAACGATGAAACAAGAAAAACAAAAAATCTTCAAAAGATAAAAACAAGAGAATTGGATAGAACAATTACAAACAAAAGTAAAGTGGCTAGTAGACACCGGGGATTTGAACTGTGTAAAGCAATCTTTAAAGTCTGTACTTGGTTGCTTTTATGAGCTTGGAGTGCTGAAACAATAGGCAGACATTCCAAGATTGGAAAATACTCTGGGGACTTGAAGCAGTAAGTCACTTAAGCGAGTAAAACTGGAACCCAAATTCCAATCAAGCTAAATGAAGATACAATGATGTTGTATATTAATCAGTGCTTAATCAGCAAAAATAAACCAGTGCCTGCCTATTAAGCCTCTCTGAAAGCAATGGCCAACTAACCTAACTATATACACAGTGATGGACTTCACATTTTTCCCCAGTGATAAAACAAATGTCTGAGTGGTAGACAGCGTTCAGAGATTTCAAGGTTGAAGCAACAGCATGTCTATAAATTATATCTCCATAGTCTAACAGATCGGGAAAAAAATCTTCAACACTCCTGTCTCCAAAACATTGAAAAGCTGTCCCTATACAGAAACCCAATTCTTTACCCCAAGCTTTCCCACAAGGTAAATTATGTGTATTCAAAAAAATAATAATTCTTATCGAGTCAGATACCAAGATATTTATGAACGTCAACCAGTTATTATGAAATTCTTAAGATCAAGATTTTCACGATATACTTTAATATTTGTTTTCATTGGTCTCTCCTCGAAACCGACTAGCCAGGGAACTTTTTTTGTTAAAGGATGGGGCATGTGTTCCCAATCACCCCCCCCCCCCCCCCCCCCGTACGACTCACTTCATAGTAGATTCACAGGGTTCGCTTTGTTTTCGCACCTCAATTGACAAAGAAGAAATTGAAAAAATAAAAATAACAGAATGGGGGGAATAGAATGAAAAGTGACAAGTCAAGGACAGAGACAAACACATAAGGCGAGGGCTTCACAGAGGGGGACTTGCTGGGATCTGATTCACACACACGGTGTCTTCAGCACCATTGCCTATGGAAATCAAAACATTCCACATGGGTTTTCTGGAGGGTGAAGCCTGCTGTGTGTGTCTCCTGCTCACTGTCTCTCTCTCTGTCTCTCTCTCTCTCTCTCTCTATGTCTAGCCCTCCAGGCGAATGAGGTGCTACAAAGCCTTTCAGTCTCCCCGTTCCCACCCCCCTGGACTACACTCTGTCATCAATGTCCTGGGAGTTGACTGACATTGACTGACAGCCGGTGCACTTTTCCCTTCTGGTTTGCTTTCATTTTGCGCCCTATCTTGGGTTGGCTGAGTGTGGGTTTTGGTTCCTAGTTTTTTCCACATTATGCTCCAGTGATGTTTCCTGTTCCCAAACATCCAGCTATATATATGGTTGGAGCTTGAGGCATAACCTGCACAAGTAGGCATTTGGGTCTGGTGTATTCATTTGTTTTCTGCTGGAATTTGAGATAAAATCCAACCAGGTATACCCATTATATGTGTGCGGTGGAAAACCTTTATCTCCATTACATTTCCATTAACATGTTCAGCTTCTTACTTAAGGTTGTGTTTTAGATTGCTCCGTCTGATAAAATCACTAGTCGGCATCACGGCTGCCATGCACACTGGGGCCTTTAACTCTGTAAAGGAGACACTCAGTGCGTTTACATGCAGACTCATAATCGGATAACTAAACGAATAAGACCTCAACAGGACTTTTAAACGGCATGTAAACACCTTTATCCGATCTACTTCGGACACAAATCGGCACAATAACGGACCTAGATAATTTGTTCATTGTCGGCTTTCTCTCTGCATGTATACAGGGATCGGATATCGCATATCGGACTTCTCGTTCTGTGCTTGTGTGCCTGCGCGTGATAGGCTACACCATGGGTTATTGACGGAAAGGAACCGGACGTGGCTCTAAAACCACTTGTTGAAAGCATGGTTGAAAGGGCTACAGCGCCACCTAGCATAGTGGAGACAGCCATGCATCGGACATTTATCCGATTTCTGAAAGGCCATGTATACTCAGACAAGTGACACGGTCCGTTCGAGTGTCTTGTTCGATATATGTGATAATCCAATCTAGTTGTGCCATGTAACCGCACTGACTGATTAACAGGACTCAAAGCCAGCACTGCTGGGAATGTTTCTCACTTCTAAAGTTTAATTTCACATTGACAATCAGTCACTTACAATATCAGTGAGTCATACAACCACTAGGCATAAAGACAGAATGTAAAGCCTGCATACTCAATACTAACACTTGACTTTTTTTCATTTATCTCTTAGTTCTATACTAAATAAAGCATTGTTTATGGAACCGGCAATAATCATCATCTTCAGTGAATGGCCTGATATAAATTCGACATATAAAACACATGCATGATGGAGAATACTACCTGAACCAGATGCATGAACATGTTTATAATTCAAATTTAAAAAACTTAACCAAAAGGACACCTGGTGACAGTCAGACCTAATCCAGGATAAATAGACCCAGTACATCTTTTCTTTCAGACAGAAAAAAGTGAAATTGAAAGCAACATAACATTATTCAGTTTTTTTCAGATATAATTGAAGTAACAACTTTAAAGGGAAAGTCATGTTGCTTCTGGCTATATCAATATGGCCTCTTGTGTGTTTTGGTTGGCTTGTTGGGTCTCAGAGACGGAGGGATGGTATTTCTCATTCAAATTGTGTCAAACGAGTTCTAAGTGTGTTTTCTGGTAATACTTATTGAGGTAAAACTTTCCCTCTCTCTGAGTGATGGTCCCCAGGAGAGCTTTTCTCAGGGACATCGCTTCCACAAGGTCTTCTCACTCCACTGCACACAAGTTATAGTAAGTAGTAAGTTATAGTTGGATGGTTGGAGACCTTCTATTAAAGCATACAACTTTATTCTGACTTAACAATGCTTCTTTGACACTAGTAAGAGAGCAACCTTTCAAAAAAGAAAAGCTTTTAACCACTATAATGAACATATTGACTTTGTTGGCTTTTTCCTCCCACAATGCACCACTGCCTTTTGGTTCTATGGTGACTACTGTTTGAGTGGAGTCTAAGCATCCTGGCTTAAATCCATTACCTAGTTGAAGGATAAAAGTTAACGACCACAGCATCTCATTTTCTTGAGGACCCGTCTTTGGCCCCGTCTCCTTCTGAAAAGCACCTTGCTGCTCAATGGGACAGAACAGACGAGAGGAGCCACCCTGCCATGGAATGTATAATGACATCTTGTCTTATAACCCAGAATGGTTATAGGCCATAAAATTGCAGGAGCTCATCTAGGCAATCCATGGTCAAAAAGTAGATGAGCGTGTGTGTGTGTGTGTGTGTGTGTGGTCAAGAGTAGGACAACTGGCCCTTTCTATATCTGTCTTTCTATATCCTCTCTCTCTTTCACATTATGCATTGAACCAATGTTCACCTAGAGACACCTACATCATTTTCTCTAAAATAATCAGTCAGATGGTGAGAAAAATGTTAGCAGTTCATAAAAAAGCTTCAATGCAGCATCTGGGACTCAATTTGAAACCTTTCACATCTGCTTCAGCTCTGTTTATGACTCACTTGTATTTACACTACAGTATGAATCCTAATGTCAAAAGCTCCCTGCTCTTATATAGCTAATGTGCAGCGGCCACAACGTATTACCCCAAAGTATCGGGGGGTTGTAAATCAAGAGTTCCAGAGGCACTCAAAGGAGGCTGAAATTAAATAAGTGTTTCCTCCCATCAGCATTAGAACTGAAACTCAACACCGGGGAAACTGGGAAACGCATACATACACAGTGTCAGCCCTGAAGCTCACACATCCAGAGCTGTTAGCTGCTATAGCTACCTTAACCCTGACTGTTTAGTTGGGCGCACGCCAACGCTTTAAGTCATAGACCCAAATTTTCACCTCGCTCCCTTTTTTTTCCTGAGATATAGCCTTGGCCGAGTTCCCAAACTTAAATGGCTGATTTGCTGTGGGTTAACTGGAGAATGGAAGGGGTGAAGTCATATATAGTGTGTGTGTGTGTGTGTGTGTGCGTGCGTGTGTGTGTGTGTGCGTGTGCGTGCGTGCGTGTGTGTGTGTGTGTGGGGAGCATTAGGCTGAGTGATAGATCAATTTGGGAGAATAAAGAAGGAACCAGATGGCCGTTGGACCTCAGTTCCAATGCAGATGGGGTAAAATAGCAGTATATGAGCTTCAGCCCAGGTGTTTATTACCAATAATGTCTGAGTATGAGTCGAGTGTGGACACATTTTGTTGCATGTGACCCCAAATATCATTGCTGGAAATGGTGACTTGTAACATTCTCTCGTGCCTGTGCTGAAAATCAATGGGTTTTAACATGCCTCAGAGCTTGGCAAGTTGTGATAGTAAATGAAGTGAGTGCACACAGACATAGCAAATGTTAGATACAGACTTGATGTACGATGTAAGGAAAACTGTCCAGACCCATTACACTAATCACACATCAGCTCTCATTGGGAAGGTGAAATCTGCGGACCTTTACTTCTGTTCAATTAAAGTGGAACAGCTTGTAAACCAAAGCAATCAAACGCTGGATCGATAGCGGGGCCCAGACAAACCCAAGCTCACGGGCTATCAGACCAGTAAATCAGTGTGTGTGTGTATGTGTGTGTGTGTGCATCTGTTCGGGGGAAAGACAGATGCCACTAGGCTTGTGTCAGTTTCGTGGCACAAGCCAGGGTTTGTCGTCTCTCACCCATTTACCAAGAGGAAGAGATTGATATGATGCTCCAACTCCAGGGATGCAGGACGGGCCGACCCACAGCTGCACACACCCACACACACACACACACATACACACACACACACACACACACACACACACACATTCATGTGCACATTAACATTAACCCCAGCGCACCATTACCGGCGTTGAAGTGCTATTAAGAGCCAGACACGAGGCCAAGGGGAGCAGCCATTACTAAACTGTCGTTCACTCAGTCTGCGGCAAAACATCCCATGATTCTCTGGCTGACAGTGAAGAAACAACTCACGTGATGGAGGGGGGTAACTCAGCAGGAGCAATTACATGGGGTGGATTTTATTGATTCATTATATTTTGTGCACTTAAATTGCCATGTTATGAACAGTGTAATTAAGAAATAATGTTCTTAGATACACATACACCTCTGAGAAACACATATTGTGTGAGTGTCAGAGGTCATTGCCCCTACAGCGATTTGACATTGACCGTATCATTACAATGGAGATGGCAATTACCGCCATAGTGTTTTTTCTGAACCTATGGTGACTTTCAAAAACCGACAAAAAAAAATACAATGCGATGATTAATGGTTTCAATCATAGCAGAAGATAGTGGCAAGTGTTCAGTAGCAGGGCTGTAGCCAGAACTACTTAGGTCATGAATCAAAAGTCACCCTCGAGCAATCCTCCACCCCCACCAACCCAAAAAAAAGTCGAAGACGTATCACAATTTAGATTTTATATTTTTTCTTTGTTGTACTGGATTAGCCTGTACATTTTACTAGCATTTGTGAATGTTCTATCTAGTAGAATATTGTGGTTATCCTGGTTATGCTATTTGATCAATTTCAGACACAACGTAGACATTTACTTAAGTTATTACTTAGGGTGTATTCACACATCAGATCACGTGTGGTTTTGCTTCGTAATGCTGGTTCACTTACAAAAGGGGCAATATGAAAGTGGACCACACCAAACACAACAAATCTAAACTCTATTTGGTCTGGACCAAAGCAAGTGAACTAGCGGACTTTCCCTTTGTGAATACACCCTTAAAGTGGCAACGAGGAGCTTTCAGTTTTTGTTGATTCTAGCATCACCTTTGGACAAAAGGGGGTGTGTTTTTATGACACCAGTGCCTGCTGTCCTAAAGATTTTGCTAGTGTGTGCCTGCATTGCATGCATTTGTTTAGGCAGCAAAAATGTATTAGCTGATGTAACTTGATTACAAGCCAAAATGATAACATCTAGTCCCCATGTTATCTTGAATGTTATATAATTCAATGCCTGGACGACTTTTTGTAGTTTGCATTTCTTGTTTGACATTATTTTATCCATGCTTGGCTTGACTTTGAATCTACAGTTTTAGCCATTGTACCTGGATTGTACAGTTTTAAAGTACCATTTCACTGGTTTGCATTTGAAGTATTTTCTATAAGAGGTTTTTAATCATGCTAGACTCTGTGTCCTTTGGTTATCCCTGCTGCTCTCAGTTTGATGTATCTGTTTTTAGATCTTGTCAGTGTTCATATTCTAAACCCATCCACCATCTTCCCCTCGCCAAATAGTCACGGTACTTTACTACCGCGGCTGGAGAAGAAAATGTCAGCCAATTCTTGATGGACGCATTTGTCTTGCAGCATAAGTTATCTCCCCATATCAGAGTACGCCTTGCATAGGCCGGCCAACACTACTTATAAGATTGAAATGAAAGATGTAGTATATTTGTTTTTAACAGGCCTCCTGGGAAAATCCTCTTCTGTAAAGATGTGGTATACTGTTTATATAATCACAGATCAAGAGTTAGGTACATACATATATAAAATCAGTTGTTTATTTCTTCAGTGGGAACCAGGTGGCTGTGGTGTAGATTAATAAGCATCTAGCTAAACAGCATCTTCAGTGTCATTATTTAGTGGTGGCAAGCTGCTCGTATATAGTCTGTATAGGTTTCCGTCAGATTGGCTAGATCACAAATTAGTTCCAATATTTTCAACAGGGAAGGGATCAAAGAAGCACTCTTTAAAGATGCATATTTTAAAAGTGTTTGTCTTTCAGATACATTATACAGTGACAGTATTGATAATTGATAATCGAGATAGGGTTATTCTTAACCTGTTCTACATTGAGCATCATTCAAATCAATTGATTTCACCAAACTGCAAGAGTCAATTGAGCAAAAGCCAATACTGTGTGTCCTTTGCTAATAATATAAAGAGTAAGGTTTTAAACATGCAAAGAGTATTTTAATCAATTTAGGTAGAACTAATCCAGGCTACCATGATGATGCAAGCAATGCTAAATCCATTGTGTTAATTACAATAGAGTTCGTTGCCTCTTTGTGTTTTTTTTAATCCTCTACGGTGTATTAACACTTTCAAGGAACACACATAATGGGAATAATGCAACTAAGTGGCTGTCATTTTGGAATATTCTAACTCAGACAGACTACATCCCCATGTCCATGTTGACTTCAGATACATCAAGCTATGTGAGTGATCAGCTTTCTAGGAAGAGGGCTAAGATAAGTTGCACTAGGTGTAATATCAGAAACTGAAGCAAAACAACTCTACCAAATGTGTAAAGGAGGTTGGCAGGTTATTTGAACACATACTTTAATAAGCTAAAGCTCTTCACACTCAATAACATGAGACAAGGTCACAGTATTATTTTTTATACAAGCCACCTTTATTGGAGCTCAAACAACATTTCATGGACCTCTTAACGACAATCTTTTGCAAGTTATTGTGTTCACTTTCACACAGAGGTGACCCCGGTGTGTGTGTGTGTGTGTGTGTGTGTGTGTGTGTGTGTGTGTGTGTGTGTGTGTGTGTGTGTATGTGTGTGTGTTTTTGTGCCATCTACAACCTGTTTTTACAATGGGTCTTACAAATAAAGACAGCATTATAGGTCTAGTAAATTATTTTCTTAACTGCACAAGTATGCAACACAGTGTAATACTAGCACTCCAGCACTGATCAGATGTATGATAGACACAATTATTTTTGAGCCTCTGGCAAATCGTTGTTTGATCCTGACGCACATTGGATAGAGTTCAGGGGATCACACACAAACACAAACACAAACACACACACATACACACACACACACTCACTCATCTGTCTCAGATGGCCTGGACTAGATAACAGATAATAACAAAAATACAGATTGAAATATGTGCTTGTTAAGAAAAGTGTGACAAGTAATAAGTGTGAAAATGTTTCCCCAATCATTCAAACAGTCAATTTAAACACAACGACATGACAAACAGGCATACACTTAATTACATTCCACACGTCTGGTGTCAGTTGCCTCTCCACTTTAACCATGTATATATGTCCAAATATGTCTTTCATGTTCAACGTATAGTGCTAAGAGGGGCAAGAGGAGGACAATTCTCAGGGACAAGAGATGTCAAAAACAATTAAATTCATTGAAGTGTAATATTTCTCCCAATGAAGCTAGGAATGTCCTTGGCGTTATCAGGCGGCGCTTCCCAACAGGGCCATGGTTGGGGCCCTTTGCTCACCTACCTTCTATTTGGTCTCAAAACACATTCATCAATCAAACAAGCAGTGGACACTATGGAGTCTTCTTTCCTGTGAGGAACACAACACAAACACACTGTTTCAGGTTACAAGGATGACAGCAGTCCTTCTTATAAACATACAGACAGGCAACACAACACCACATTCCTTCATGTTTTCTCGCTCTCTCATTAAATAAAGGGACCAGTTTACGGTATATTTTTTTTTTGTTCAAGTATGATCCTTTAAATAGCTTGTAATATTGTGTATACTTTTTACATCAATACACAAGCATTGTTTTTTTTTCACATTCACATTACATTGTTTTTACATGTGTCCCAATGAGTCTTATCTTTATAGTCTCATAGTGACACATATAGGCGTGTGCTCTCCTTTCGTTCAGAGCAAATAGCATGCTGTCAACATCAAAGCAGTAATTATGCATTACACTATTTAAGGCTCTGTGTCTCCGGTCTTGTGCTGTCAAGGTGTGGAATGTTTTCTTTTTCGCCTAAAGGTTTGTTTTGTTTGCTGTCTTTTGATTGTGGTGCTGCTTTCCTCACACCAGTCAGTACTTATTAAGAGCTCTGTCTGCATGGTGGTTTTCACCTTTCATTCATGAAAGGCAAAAATGGTATTGTTGGGAGTTGTAGGGAAAAGTGGAACTGACAGCTAGCTGTTGTAATTGGTATGTTAACATTTTTGCTTTGGTATCTTAGTCGGTAACAGTAAACAGGGACAAACAATGCAAAAGTTCAGGCAAATGTATAGACACAAAGTACAATTCAGTTCACCGGTATTTGGAAAGTATAGTATCTAATTGTGTTGCGTTGGCTCTGAAATTGCAGCACAATTCATTTAAAAAGAAACAATGACAATGAGGAAATTACATTTAAGCCAGTATAATAGTGTAGAAACCAATGCCCTTATAGGTCAATGATTATGGAAAATGAACTTTGTTGATGTTTATTTTAATTTTATTAATATGGAAAAAAACAACACTCTCTCTTTCTCTCCACCTCCACCTATCTGAAAACCTGCATTCAAAAAACCCATTACTCTCCCCGTGTGACGTCATAAGGGGAGAAGCTATGCTCCCCATTGCCAACCTGATTTAGCACTATACCTCCAACTCTGATAATAAGCACAGCCCCAGATCTGGCAGTTAGATCTTAAAAAACAGGCAGTTAGATTCAGGGCCAATCAGAGCAGACTGGGCTTTTCGGAAGACAGGCCTAAAAAGACAAGGCTCTAAAACGGAGCATTTCAGTTAGAGGGTTAAAAGAGGATATTCAACAATGGCACTGTGAGAAATATAAAGTTTTGCCAAATTGCCACAGACAGGGTACAATCAAGTTGGAATGTATTGGGATGTATTTTTTGCCTTTTAATGGGATATGAATACAAAAATGTTTTTCATTTCATTTTTCCTTTATTTAACCTCGAAAGATCAATTGAGGTGTGACCCTCTTTTACAATGACGTCGAGAATACAGATACACAATATACAATGAGAATACATAACAAGTGTACACACACACACACACACACAACAACAATTTAAAACATTCAAATCAATTGAATGAAAGAGACATAGCTTAATTAAAACAGTTACAAGTGTAGAGGGGCTGATTCAAAATAATAATTTTAAATTGGTTAACAGTTATGAGTGTATTTATTTTAATCGTATGTTGAAGGCTGTTCCAGGAGTCAGGGGCACTATGGCTAAAAGCGGTTTTACCAAGCTCAGACCGGGCATAGGGAACATATAACATGAGCATGTCAGTTGAGCGGGTTTGATAAAGCCCATCTGAAATAAGCAGCATGTCAGTCAAATAGAGTGGTAGCTTTCCAGTCAGAGCTTTATATATAAAAATATGCCAATGTGCATCACGTCTCTCCTTAAGGGAGGACCACCCAACCTTTTCATATAAAATACAATGGTGTGTATCATAGGCATCTCCTGTAATGAATCTCAAAGCAGAGTGATATACAGAGTCTAGAAGTTTAAGACATGAATGAGATGCATGCCGATAAACCACATCACCGTAATCAAGGACAGACATAAAAACTGCCTCAATAATCCTTTTCCTACTGAACAACGGGAAGGTGGCTTTATTCCTATAAAAATATCCAATCTTTTGTCGCAGACGACTGATAGGTTTATCCAACTTGCTTGTAAGACAAGGAAACCACGTGTTAGTTCAGTCAGACAAATGAGACAGACACAATGATAGGTGAGACCAAATGATCATGTTACTTGCCCAGGACAAGGAGAGTGGGTTCGGACAGGTTGTCACGCTGTCATTCACTGCACCGACTCTGGCTTCCCCTTCTCCTTGGTGGCTCTTTTATTCAGTACATGGTGCATACAGACATGGATTTGTGTGTGCGTTACAACTAATGATTGACTAATGTCTCTGAGAGCTTGTTTGTTTACCCCAGCTGGGGCATGGCAGTATGTTCTGACCAGGTCACTTCTGGCCACGGCGATCCCAGCACACATAGTTTTAAACGACACGTCATGTATCAGCCTATTTTGGATCATGGTTACACAATGAAAACTTTAATTCTTACAACGACAGACAAGATTGTTTATGTGAAATGTAAAAGAGAGTTTTTCATCCATCCAGATGCCAAGATATTTATATTCAGTGACTCTTTCAATATGAGATCCATTATTTGTGTGAATAATAAGATCATTAAAATGTGTAATTCTTGCTCTGGAAAAGCACATATATTTTGCTTTTTCTGTATTAAGGACAAACCTGAGATCCAATAGACAGTTCTGCAGGGTGTTAAAAGAGCTCTGTAGGTTCAAAATCTAGAAATACACGCTTATCCTCTAACTCACTTAAGTCTTAACCCTAAACAGGCCTTTTGGAGGAATCAGGACCATCCAAAATGTCATCACGCGCAAGGTCTAAAAACTCAGACTGTTCATCAGGGCAGCAACACACATCATATCCTACTTGGCCAGATGTGATGGCTCTCAGGTTTCACTGGGCACCTGAGTGAAAAGAACAATAACAGCAGCATTCACAATCAGCGCTTCACTTATACAGCACACGGCCCTTGACAGCTCCATATGGAACTCTGCTGACTTCTTCAAAACTTGGCATGAGAACTTGACAGTCTCTGTTTTCACTGAGTAATTTCTAATTTTTGTTCCATTCGAAAGTGCCCTTTAAAAAATAAAAAAGATTTCCAACGTCCCGCAACTTTTTACGACACTCTTCCTGCTATTTTGCTGTCAGCTGTGAGGCCGTGTGTTTATTCAGGGCAGAGGCAGGGGAGAAAAAGGAACGGATATAGTGTTTGGCGGGAGCGATCTTTTTTAACCTGTCAATCAAAAGACAAATACAGCATTTTTGAAAGGCTTGTGACTCAGCTTGTGGATGCATTTACTGCAGGAAGCTTTGTGGAGAAGTGTGAACCCATTACGTAGAACGGCTTTCTACTTTGCAGAGGCTAACGCAGAGGCTAACGGTTACACCAATACAATTAAATATAAAGTGTATGTGTGGGAACAAGAGGGGGCTGTTATTACAGAGAGGGCGACACAGGAAACAAGAGGGAAGGCTGGCACAATGGAGCAGGGTCACCGTGGTTATTGTCATTCCTGGCCACCACATCACGCCTTGATATTCAACAATAGACTGCATCCGCTCTGTTGTCAGTTTCCCCGGTTTGAACGGGGTATAGTTGCCAAGAATGTCTCTCCGCACCAACAATATAAAATGCCTGGTGTGTGAACGTACACAGAAATATACTTGAAATAAAAAATCCAACTTCACAAGTACTTTGCAGAAGTAGTTATAGGCATAGTAGTGGCAACTTGCAACATGGAGCCCCTCTTCCAAATTTTCCCATTTATATTCAGCAGCAGACAAGACACGGCCGTGAGGAAATGTATGAGCAGAGGAGCAGAAGTAATGCAGCACCTAGCAGTCAAAGCTGAAGTCTGCAGGACGACTCAGCCTGCATGAGCACATTTCATTTCCTCATACATAAGATATTGCGGTGCTGCGTTTGTATAATGCAGGCGGCCATAGCACTTCATTCCCCCCCAACTCTATTACCGGTTGGACATCCACCGAATCAAAAAATCATTACAAAATTTCAGATTTATGTCCGTGTTAGCCTTACAGTGACATCTGAGCTTCAGTGACATTGAGTTTTCTGTCTGGAAACAATTTGATACACTTTTACTTTTGTTCTTCTTCTGCATACCTCATTCAATGTTATAAAGTTACCTTGTCTCTCAGTTCTGCCATTAAAAATGGAACATAAGAAGCTACATATAGCAGCACATATTGCTATAAAATTAAGCATATACATTTTTGGGGGAATTTTATCGTTCTACCATGCTTGTGTTGTCCGTAGCTGATGAATTGCAGTGTGTAGCCTAGATAAGCAGGCTGTCTTTTTATCTCGCGATTAACGCTCGTCATGGCCTAGCAAACGTGGTGGTGTTTTCACATGCTGTTGCATCAACTAGTAATGTTAGAACAACTGAAACACCACAAACTATACATGTGGCTCGCAGTTAAGTTACTGTTAAGTCAACCGGAACATGTCCTACAGCGTAACTTCACATTAAAATCATTTAACTGGCAAAACAACTAAACGTCAAGTCAATTCTGACTTTTATTTTGAAACAGAAACCGGAACCTAGCACTTCCTAGCTCAGCTGCGCGACCTTCACTAGTCTTCCGTGTGTGACTCGGGGACTACGCGGATAAAGAACAGAAAAGAAAGCTTTTCATTTGCAAAAGTCTTACTTATAACCCTGCGCGCTTACACCAAAACCTCCATGAACGTTAGTGGCAGCCGCCAGTCATTCATTTTCACTTCAATTTTCGCTATCAAGGGTGACTGAAACCTCGGCTGCAGCAGTGGCATACCAACCAACCACCAGCACAGCACACAAGTGTATGGTGTGTCCACTCCACAAACAGTCTGAACTAAGCCGTGGATGAACGACTCCCAAAACATTTAGGCAGCAACCACCTTAATACTAATTTGTTTTATATAGGCTAGCCTATGTTTTTTTTATGGTTTGGTTTTTAAATAAAAAAGGAAGTTCCAATTATGTTGGTGTATGCTATTCTAGGGGTGGGGGGATCTACATTGTTGTCTATTTGCACTGAATTGGAAATTATAATATTTTAGAAGAAATACACTGAATTACAAGGGTGTAGAGAATGGGTGTGAAAGGAGCATTACAATGAAAAAAATTAATGGGACAAAAAGAAATCAAGGGACATTTAGGCTAGAATAGATAAAAATGTGCGATTAATCGCGATTAAATATTTTAATCGTTTGACAGCACTTATATATATATATATATATATATATATATATATATATATATATATATATATATATATATATATAATTATTATTATTATTGTTGTGTTATTAAAATGAACAAATCAGGCTGCATTTGGCTAGGCTACACAATGCAATTCATCAGCCACGGACAATATATATATATATATATATATATATATATATATATATATATATATATATATATATATATATATTAGGGCTGTCAAATTAACGCGTTAATTTTGATTAATTAATCACAGAAAAATTAACGCAATTAAAAAAATTAACGCAGATTAATCGCACTTCTATAATGCCCTTTGACCCGGTGCAAAAGTGGTGCTGCACCTGTAGCTCGCCGGGCCGGGCGCGTGGGTTAAAGGGAGAAAGGTAAAGAGAGAAGCAGGGGAAAGGGGCCGACTCGAGGGCTCTATGGACGGTTTATGGGATGCATGAAGGTAGGAAGACATCTTACTTAATTCTCCGCAGTGTCCGTGCATCATTGATTTAGTGGGTGCAACAATGTAGGCTAGGTTCAAAACAGTAGGCCTATCTCTCAATCTTCCTCCAATTTTGTTTGCTAGCTGTCTAGCACCCGCCCCGTGTGTGTGTGTGTGTGTCAATATGTTTGCCTATGAGTAGGCTACGAAATGGTGGCAGTGTAGCGCTGTCTGTTGTGGGAGATGGAAAGTCGTATATATATATATATATATATATATATATATATATATATATATATATATATATATATATATATATATATATATATATATATATATATATATATATATATATATATATATATATATATATATATATATAATTTCTTCTGTCACATTGAGTTTTGGTCCAGCAGGGATCTGTCATTTACATACCTTTTTATTTGGAAATTAGTTCATCATTGTTAAGGAATACATATTTTGGCTGTGAATGACTATAGCTGTGTTTTTGTTTTGGTCTTTTCTACAACCCAAATGTAATTTGGGATGGGGTGGTGTAAGAGGTTAACGGAGGATTCAACATGGTTACATTTATTAAAAAATACACACGCCTTTCAAGCTGTAATATTCTAATTAAAATAAACATGATAGAAAATGTGCTTTTAGAACCAATGCTTACCACTAAAGATATATATATAGCTTATCCACTTATACAAAAGGGCTGCGTATGTTTTAAGCCCTTAGCACACGGATGTTAAAACCTTGTGCTTTTCACACTCCAAGTTCACAAGATTTCCAAACTGCCAAAAAACCTTAACACCCATACTTTTTACATCCAAATGCATGAACAGCCACGTGATAATGAAACACCTTGATATAGAGTGGTTGCCAAACATGTCTCAACGCTGAGGATACTTTCAGTGATGTGTTAAGCTTTTTTGACCAATTTAATCAGCACTTAACAATATTTTTTAAAACATTTCAGGAGCAAAAATGTTAACAATTTTTACATCCTACAGCTTCATATCAGTTTACTTTCCTGATACTCACTAGTGTCAAGCATTCATTTTAATTGAACTTTAAATTAATTTTCTTTTGTAAACATGAACATATGTCATTATTAAATGCTGTGATCACAAGGACACTTATCCTTTGCCTCAATGTAGCATTGTTGTGATATTAGCATGCATGCCTGCATTGACTTGCTTGGTGGCCAACATGAGTTGCAGGGCTACTACCCTGTTCTGCTGGTTTTGTATACAGTTTTCTTATGCTAGAATTATATAGTCAAATGTGCCATTAAACACATTCATTTCAGGATAAGCAAAATATGAGGATAAAGCTGGAAAATAAAGCCTCCTCAAGGCAGGACCTCAAGATGAGGTTAATAATTGCTTAATCTATTCCTTAGATTTGGTCTACAGCAAGCCTTCTAAGAATTGCACTATATACCTAGGGGGCAAAACCCCTTTTTTTAAAAACAGACATGGAGCGTTGTAAAAGGTTGTTCACCAGAAATGATATCCAGGATCTTCCAGGATCCCAACCTGGGTGGACAACCTGGTCAACTAGCTGCTGGAAAGCTACAGCGGGCCGATAGTCAATCAATCAGAACCACTGTTTAAGCGAATGGGGGTGGGCTAATAGGGATTTTTTTAAACTTATAGATATCATCATGAAACTTTGGAAGTTGATTACTGACATTAAAACAACAACTTTTTGTATTACAGTATTTTCCAAAAGGTTTGAATAAATATGAAAAATCATCAATATCTTACTAATGTTGTGTACATTTGCATATCTGCAAAGCCCCAAAATCTAGATGTTGGACAAAAGCAGTGTCAATTTGTTTTTAAATTTTGAAAACAAAACAAGTGTCCAACTGCCTGAAGCTTTTCCTAATCACAGTTCAAATTTGATCAATAACCGATAGAAAATGAATTTTTTACACAGTTTTTTTCCAAGGAAATGTCTAGCCGTTTCCTAAAATACCAGCTGGAGACTCCAAAAGGACACTTTTGGTCCATGGCACATGAAATGTAACTGTGTAAAAAATTTATTTTCTATGGGTTATTGATCAAATTTGAACTGTGATTAGGAAAGGCTTCAGGCAGTTGGACACTTGTTTTGTTTTAAAAATTTAAAAACAAATTGACTTTGTTTTCTTCCAACATCTAGATTTTGGGGCTTTGCAGATATGCAAATTTACGCATCATTAGTAAGATATTGATGATTTTTCATATTTATTAAACCATTTTGTAAAATACTGTAATACAAAAAGGTTTTGTTTTAATGTCAGTAATCAACTGGCAAAGTTTCATAATGATATTTATAAATTCAAAAAATTCCCCATTAGCCCATCCCCGTTCACCCCCATTCACTTAAACAGTGGTTCTGATTTGCTATGTCGGCCCGCTGTATCTTTCCAGCAGCTAGTTGACCAGGTTGTTCACCCAGGTTGTGATCGTGTAATGCCCTAGATGTCATTTTTGGTGAACAACCTTTTACAACGCTCCATGTCCATAAAATCACTTTGCCCCCTGGGTAATATGCATTGTATGTTGTAATAACATAATTTACACAGTACACTATAGTACATTCTATGTGGTAATAAAAACAATACAAAAGGCCTTCATAAGGCCAGGCCAGGAGTCACATGGTGATGTTACATTATTTATTACTGTTTCCATGTGTATCATGTGTATGTTTAAGATGTAGCAGGCTGATTATTGTGGTAGAAGCCACAACATTCCACAGTATGAAAAAAAAACAAGCATTGTATTGTCCAATGGCAATTTTTTACATCTTCACATAATTTAAATATTAATTTATGAAACCCAGAGGGTTAGCATAGCACATTTCCTCCCAGGGAGAGTTTGCTGAATATTATTTTTTTGAGAATGACTGACGGATAAAGTGCAATGTCTTAAGTTTTTCGGTCACGGGGCTTGGGGAAAACGATGTTTGTGTTTTTCTTTTTGATTTGCAGAGTCTCGAAACATTTCTCCCCACTGACAGAGCTGCTGACACAGAACTCCAGAATGGCAGATTTTTTCTTTTTTTTGTAAATGAACGCTTGCCTGATTAGTAGGTTAGCTAAACAGCCCCTGGGCCAGCCAGCAGCAGCAGCAGCGCATGGGGGGACAGGGCCCCGGTCAAAAAAAAAAGGGCCTGACCCTGGAAATGACTCAGAAAATTCTGCTGTTTTTCTTTAATGCTTCAACTGGCTAGATGTGTCAGAGCAAATTAAAGGTGAGATGTAACAGTGAGGGCCAGACATGTCGAGTTAAACCTGCCCCCTGCATATAATTTGCATGCCATTACCACAGAACCTTGACCATGAGGGGCAAGGAACGGAGCCAAGTGCAGTCATGCTAAACAAATGCACAGGTGCGGGATTAAACTAAACATTTAGTCAAAAAATTTCCCTGCACTTTTTAATTATTCAAAGGTCTGCACTCTAAATTGATGGCGATGGGGAAAACATTTTAGACTTTTTTGGCTCAGCAGTGTGTATCTTTTTTATCGGGTAAGAATAATGTGTTCTGAAGAAGAAAAAATCCATGATATTTTCTGCATTTTCATTTTCCCATGAAATGTGACCATATGTGAGCCTTAATGGACAGAGAGTTCAAGTCCGCTGCTCCATTTGCTTTTATATTACAACCGCTCGACTCCATGGTTTTTGAGCACAGCTGCTTTAGGGCCAGCCAGGAAATTGCACCTGAAATTGGCCCTGTGGTCTGAGTAGCTTATAAGCCAAGTCGCAAAAAAAAAATATATACAGTATATGAAAGTTAAATGACAAGACACATTGAAAGTACCTCCCCACTTCTCTATATCCACCATAGGCGCGTTTCTCACCTATCTACAAGTATCTTATTGTCTGCCTGCAGCCGATGGGTTAGAAAGGCATGTAGTAGAGGCTATAGAGGTAAAGCAAATCCACAATGGAGATGTGTGTCCATTTTCTTTTGCCACCAGTGCATGAACAAATACATCCCAGATCATCTTTTTTTCTCTTCCTTGTCTGTAATGCACCCTCTTGGTCTCAGTGCCACTCTGCCGTTGCTGTATATGTTTTTCTTTGGTTTTTGGTATGAATTGCCTGTTCTCAAGGAATGAATGGAAAAGCTTGAATTTCCATGATCGTGGCAAGAAAAAAAAGCCAACTGAATAGAGCCATGCACTGGCTTTCATTATGAATTGAAATAGATCATTTCTATTCAATGTCTCCTGGGGCTTTTCAGCCAGCGTAGTGAGGGAGAGATATGTCTTGCTTTGCCGGACCTAAGCCTCAATTTAGAGAGGTAGTAACTGCAGTTCTGGAAAACCTCGTCATGTATCAATGCCAAACACTAGAGTAAACATACCTTTTGTGGTTAAGTTTTTGGGAAAAGGGCCAGTTCTATTGGGCCATGTAGGCTGCTCTGTAAATCCAATTTCAGGTCTGTAGATTTTTTAAATGTATTTTCTTTTTTTTATCAATCCATACCTCAACACTCCAGGTCCCTTCCCGGTAAAATCAAATCAAATTCTACATCAAAATCTTTTTTTATTGTGCCAACATTTTAGATTCCTATTTTTCATAGTGAACAATGCTAAAGAAACACTTGACCAAATGTAGAATATACATATCATTGATTTCCTTAATTTGATAACAATTTTCCCTCTGGAACTTAATACATTCTACTTTCCTACATGGATGGATAGCTGAACCTTCACAGAAAGAGTCTGAGTAATTAGAAATTTAAAGCCATGATTGATGAAAACAGGTGGTCCTCGAACACAAATATGTTCAACATTAAACCAGTGTTGGACCAAAGCTTTCACCATTGTCTTACTGGTTTGAATATATATATACACACTCAACAAAAATATAAACGCATAGTGAGCACTTCTGCTTTGCTGAGATAATCCATCCCACCTCACAGGTGTGCCACATCAAGATGCTGATCTGACATCATGATTAGTGCACAGGTGTGCCTTAGACTGTCCACAATAAAAGGCCACCCTGAAATGTGCAGTTTTGTCTCACAGCAAAATGCCACATATGCCACAAGCATTGAGGGAGCGTGCAATTGGCATGCTGACAGCAGGAATGTCAACCAGATCTGGTGCTCGTGCATTGAATGTTCATTTCTCCACCATAAGCCGTCTCCAAAGGTGTTTCAGAGAATATGGCAGTACATCCAACCGGCCTCACAACCGCAGACCACGTGTAACCACACCAGCCCAGGACCTCCACATCCAGCAGGTTCACCTCCAAGATCGTCTGAGACCAGCCACTGAGACAGCTGCTGAAACAATTGGTTTGCATAACCAAACAATTTCTGCACAAACTGTCAGAAACCGTCTCAGGGAAGCTCAACTGCATGCTCGTCGTCCTCATCGGGGTCTTGACCTGACTCCAGCTCGTCGCCGTAACAGACTTGAGTGGGCAAATGCTCACATTCGATGGCGTCTGGCACGTTGGAGAGGTGTTCTCTTCACGGATGAATCTCGGTTTACATTGTTCAGGGCAGATGGCAGACAGCGTGTGTGGCGTCGTGTGGGTGAGCGCTTTGCTGATGTCAATGTTGTGGATCGAGTGGCCCATGGTGGTGGTGGGGTTATGGTATGGGCAGGCATCTGTTATGGACGAAGAATACAGGTGCATTTTATTGATGGCATTTTGAATGCACAGAGATACCGTGATGAGATCCTGAGGCCCATTGTTGTGCCATACATCCATGAACATCACCTCACGTTTCAGTATTTCAAGATAATGCACGGCCCCATGTTGCAAGGATCTGTACACAATTCTTGGAAGCTGAAAATGTCCCAGTTCTTGCATGGCCAGCATACTCATCGGACATGTCACCCATTGAGCATGTTTGGGATGTGCTTGACCAGCGTATACGACAGCGTACTTCCCACTAATATCCAGCAACTTCGCACAGCCATTGAAGAGGAGTGGACCAACATTCCACAGGCCACACTTGACAATCTGATAAACTCTATGCGAAGAAGATGTGTTGCACTGCATAAGGCAAATGGTGGTCACACCAGATACTGACTGGTTCTGAGTCCCCAGACCCCCAATAAAGCAAAACAATGCACATTTCAGGGTGGCCTTTTATTGTGGACAGTCTAAGGCACACCTGTGCACTAATCATGATGTCAGATCAGCATCTTGATGTGGCACACCTGTGAGGTGGGATGGATTATCTCAGCAAAGCAGAAGTGCTCACTATCACACATTTAGACAGATTTGTGAACAATGTTTGAGAGAAATGGTAATATTGTGTATCAGGAATGAATTTTAGATCTTTAAGTCCATCTCATGAAAAATGGGAGCAAAAACAAAAGTGTTGCGTTTATATTTTTGTTGAGTGTGTATATATATATATATATATATATATATATATATATATATATATACAGTATCTCACAAAAGTGAGTACACCCCTCACATTTCTTCACATTTTTCTTTATATCTTTCCATGGGACAACACTGAATAAATGACACTTTAATACAATGTAAAGTAGTCAGTGTACAGCTTGTATAACAGTGAAAATTTACTGTCCCCTCAAAATAACTCGACACACAACCATTAATGTCTAAACTGCTGGCAACAAAAGTGAGTACACCCCTTAGAAAAAATTTACAAATTGGGCCCAAAGTGTAAATATTTTGTGTGGCCACCATTATTTTCCAGCACTGCCTTAACCTTCTTGGGCATGTAGTTCACTAGAGCTTCACAGGTTGCAACTGGAACCCTCTTCCACCCATTTATGACAGCATCACAGAGCTGGTGGATATTAAAGACCTTGCGTTCCTCCACCTTCCATTTGAGGATGCCCCAAAGATGCTCAATAGGGTTTAGGTCTGGAGACATGCTTGGCCAGGCCATAACCTTTACCCTCAGCTTTTTTAGCAAGCCACTGGTCGTCTTGGAGGTGTGTTTGGGGTCGTTATCATGTTGCAATACCACCCTGCGGCCCAGTTTACGAAGGTTGAGTGCACATGGTCAGCGTCGTACACAGAGGTTGGCTTTGGAAAATAGACGTATGAGTGCTGCCAGCATTGCTGAAGGGCTTGAAGGGGTGGGGGGTCAACCTGTCAGTGCTCAGACCATACGCCGCACTCTGCATCATACTGGTCTGCATGGTTGTCATCCCAGAAGGAAGCCTATTCTAAAGATGATGCACAAGAAACCCCACAAAAAGTTTGCTGAAGACAAACAGACTACGGACATGGATTACTGCAACCATGTCCTGTGGTCTGATGAGACCAAAATACATTTATTTGGTTCAGATGGTGTTAAGAGTGTGGAGCGGCAACCAGGTGAGGAGTACAAAGACAAGTGTGTCTTGCCTAGAGTCAAGCATGGTGGTTGGAGTGTCATGGTCTGGGGCTGCATGAGTGCTGCCAGCACTGGGGATCTACAGTTCATTGAATTCTAACATGTACTGTGACATACTGAAGCAGAGCATGATCCCCTCCCTTCATAAACTGGGCCGCAGGGCAGTACTGCAACATGATAACGACCCCAAACACCCCTCCGAACGACCACTGGCTTGTTAAAGAAGCTGAGGGTAAAGGTTATGGACTGGCCAAGCATGTCTCCAGTCTTAAACCCTATTGAGCATCTTTGGGGCATCCTAAAACGGGAGATGGAGGAGCGCAAGGACTCTAATATCCACCAGCTCCTTGATGTCGTCATGAATGGGTAGAAGAGGGTTCCAGTTGCAACCTGTGAAGCTCTAGTGAACTACATGCCCAAGAGGGTTAAGGCAGTGCTAGAAAATAATGATGGCAAAACAAAATATTGACACTTTGGGCCCAATTTGGACATTTTTTCTTAGGGGTGTACTCACTTTTGTTGCCAGCAGTTTAGACATTAATGGCTGTGTGTCGAGTTATTTTGAGGGGACAGTAAATTTACACTGTTATACAAGCTGTACACTGACTACTTGACATTGTATCAAAGTGTCATTTATTCAGTGTTGTCGCATGGAAAGATATAATGAAATATTTGAAGAAATGTTAGGGGTGTACTCACTTTTGTGAGATACTGTATATATATGGGAAAAATGTTTGACTTTTTCCAAATATTTTAAATCCAAAGGAGAGCTATGATAAGAAATAACTGTCACAGCTAGCCAACCTGCTAGCTTTAAATAAAAATGCCTGAGCTCCAGTCATGCCCTTGGAGAAGTGCTCTTATAAATAGCGTCAAGTATGAAGCTGTATAATTGGAATATTAGATAAACTCAAAGAAATGTGAGTTATGACGAGCGCCTTGAAGAAGAAGCAATAAACCAGCTCCCTCCAACACATACACACACACACACACACACACACACACACACACACACACACACACACACACACAGTAAAGGGAGAACGACTGAGGGAGGGCAGTAGAGGAATGGAGAGGGAGCAGATAAGTGATATATCTCCTGCCCCTTCCTAGCCTCTGATTTTTCCACAGTGATTGGAGAGGGCCCCGGCCACAAATGATGAGGGAGGCAGCTGTGAGAGTGCAAGAGGCTCTGCAGGTTCACGGCAAAGTCAACACCGTCCAATCCCTCTAAACCCTCACACCGCTCCACCACAGAGCAGCATGCCAAATAAAGCCAAGCCTGTGTGTGTGTGTGTGTGTGTATTAGTGTGTACAAGGGGGTTGCATTTCCCAGTGCCTGCAATGTGAGCTTGCACACTCCCGTCTGATCTGTGTCTGTGTGTGGTGTGGTGTGGTGTGTGTGTGTGTGTGTGTGTATGTATGGAGTGAGTGCTCACTTTTTGATGTACGACCTGGCGTAAATCTTTTTTTCTCCCCCTGTGCACCTGTGGCATGCATGCATTTTTCAACAGGATGTTAGAGGGAATCTCAATCTATCCACAGCTCAAACACTGTGTGCATGTGTTTCCTTTGTAGACCTTCGCCCTGTGTGGGAAAGGTATAGTAGTGCATGATCGACTACAGCATGGATTGGCATACAAGGATTTTATTTTAGAGTTCACTCCCATCTTGACCCAATCTAGACTGGTGCCAAGCCACATTTAATAAAGGATGAGGTTGGTGTTATTCTTGTCTCAGTTTGGCCTTGTTCAGACTGCATGCAAATCCAATTTGGTTCTAAAATCTGATTTTTAACACTGACTGTCCGCATTGTCAATTGCAAGTGATCAGATTGTCCATACATAACTGCTCCATTGACCTATGGAAGATTTCAGCGACCAGAGTTTTCCGACTGAAGATGCATCAGTAGAAATCTGATTTAATCTAATTCAAAACCACCTTGCTATGTGGTTTGGATCTGATTCGTAAACATTGAATTTCTTGTGTTTTTTTTGCATTCCAGACTAAATCAAATCAATCTTGATACAATCTGGATATGACAAGATTCATATTTGGACTGGCTGTCTGAATGAGGTGGCCTTATTTTCAACAAATCTTGTGAAAATACCAAAATGTTCTTTCTGACGGCCCCTCCCTGTGTGCTGCGATCAGCCCCAAATACCCTTTGGACGCAACGTTCAAAAGCGGGTCACAAGTTTATGATTTGATCCAGTGGTGTGGTCTAGTTTATGCAGTTGGTGGTACACTGTGTTCTACACGTTAGTGAAGTTTGCTCTATCTCAACTTGGTATTTGCAACAAAAATAATGCGAAGATTCTTTTGAAACAATAGTTTGTAACATATCCTTGTACATGATCTTTAATTGGGTATATGGAAATTCAGGAGGTGTCTACTTATTCTGTAGACTACACCACTGGTTTTTATTTTAAATAGGAAAAAGTGCATTTGTTGGGGACTATTTTCGGCTGCGGGACAACACACATGTTTTGCTCTAGAGGGTTCTTGAAGCTAGTTGGTGTATGTGTGATTGAGTCAAAATCAACTAGTGTGTGTGTGTGTGTGTGTGTGTGTGTGTGTGTGTGTGTGTGTGTGTGTGTGTGTGTGTGTGTGTGTGTGTGTGTGTGTGTGTGTGTGTGTGTGGGGTAATGATGGGGCATGTCATCCAGTGCAACAGTTTGTCTCATTGATGTATTTTTAAAAGAGAACACTGAAGTTAAAGAACATTTCAGTTTCAGTTTTTGGACAATAAAGGAATAGCATATCAGGCTTTGGATACAAACACAAAACTTGTTAGCAGTGTACATGTATTGTTAGTTTGGGTCCTGCCATCGTATTCGTATATCTATATACAATAATAAAAATATGAAATATCGGAAAATGGAAAGTCAGTGCCCTTGAGGAGGGCTTTTAAAAACAAATATGTCTTAATTTTTTTGGCGAAAGATTATTCAATTTCAGTTTTAAAAAGCCTTTATAGAAATGCCCTTCCAAAGGAGGGTTCCCGAAAAAATTAAAATTTTCAGCCACTGCACAGATGAATAGCTGCCCTAGCTCTGAACAATTCAATAAATGTGCCTACTAAAGCAGCTCTACACCCACTATTTTCAAAAATGTATCCTGTTCAAAGTGTAAACACAACTAGCTGAGGTTTCACTTGCTATACCTATTTAATTCTTGCCTTGACACAGTAACTTATTGTAACATACTGTAGTTTCCCGTGCTTTCAATCTGCAAGCTAAGCTTAATATTTAGCATACATACACAAAGGACATTTTCAGTGTTCGCGAATATGCAGGTGGGTAACATAACAGATTACATTTACTCTTGCTACTGTAACAAGGCCATTGTGTGTGTGTCCTTGTACTGATTATCTTTTTAAATCTGTAATTTAACTTTTCATTGTTCTTTAAAAGTTGCATGAGTTAGAGAGTTAAAGCAAAGTCACATTAAAAAGTCCTGATGAACTGTGTGAAAAGTAAAAAAAAAAGAAGCAATGAGCTAAATGAGCAGTGCAGCCGGGCAGAGCTCCAGAGAAGAGGACACACTGTGCACCATCCACTGGCCCAGTGTCAGGGAGTGTGACAGGCGCAGTCTCACCGGGGCCAGGCCCTATAGCGGCTTGTGAAAAAGTACAACCATACACAACAATGCTTTAAAATGAAGGGTTGCTTAATTATGGGCTGTGATTTTAGTCAGCATTATTGTACCTTGGTATATTAAACCTCACATAGGCAGAACACAGTTGCACCTACCTCAAAATTTTATTCAGAACTGTTTGAATTAATATGCAAAGAAGGATTATGGAAAGTTGTGTTGATGTAAGTGATTTAGAAGATGATATTTTTGTTTCAGTGTATTGAACAAAACTAATGTTGAGATAACGGCTGTTAAAGATGCTTTTATGAGAAATATACAGTTGCAAACAGACAAGGTTTTGCCAAATAAACACCTTAATGTACATTTTGGACATTCAATTTATACTAGTATGAAATAAACATTTTATGGAAACAAAACAGCAAATACATCTTACCACTGCTTCAAAAAACAATGTTTTGCCACCAGTGTCTCATCTTTATGTGGAAGTTATTTAATTTGTATAGTCTAATCATCTCTTTCTATTCATGGTGGTGATATTTGTTTAACTGTCTGACTTGTGTGTCTTTTTCTGTTAGTTGTGGCTGCACAGAGAAAGGCCGCTGCATATGTTCATGCTGCACAGACCGACTTTAGAAATGGAATTCATTGTTGGTTTTGAAACACAGCCTCTGTGGTGTGATGCTGTTGACGTTGGCTTGACATTGCAGTCATGTGTATACGTTTAGCTAAGTACATTCTCACACATGTACTCGTGCTTTGGGTCAATGTCATGTCGCGTTTCATAACATTTTCCTTTTCTGAATATGAACCCTTGAACGCCTCATTGTGTGCAACAAGCTCCATTTTGTTTCAATCACTGGTTGTGTCTAGACCACAATCTAACAAGCACTAACCACATCGGCTGCGATGTCTATTGTCTCTCAATCAGTATGAATTGTCATTGCACTGTGTGGAAAGCGTTTGTGTCACTCACCGGGGAGACATAATTACCCTGAGAACCAATCAAAAGATGAAACAGACATATGGGTAAAACTCAAGTGAAGGTTTTCTTTTATTGGGTCGCACATGGAAACAGCAGCATGAACGGATATAACAAAAAAAAAAACTATAGAGGTTCTGCAGTCAACTTTTACCCCCAAGCAATTGTTTTAGAGCTTGTTAGCTTTTTCAACATATTAGTGTCCAAAATGTTACATAACAGTATTGTTAATCAGACAGTTAACATCATATAAACGAATCCTAATCTAATACCATTCAGAAAAGTGCTAAGGATGATTATGGAAATATTAGTTTATGTAAGTTCTTTAGATGTTGAGAGTGTTTTTGGTTAAAGGATAGGAAAAAAAAACTAATATTGAAATATACAGATGCAAGCAGACAAGGTTTAGTCAAATAAACATATAAATGTACATTTTGGACCTTTTATTTATAGTAGTGGGGAAATTAGACATGTTATGGAAGAAAATTTACAACAATCTTAATTGACCAGTACTTTAAATAACTATATTTGTGCCTGCCATGTCCTGCCTTAACTTGAGCCTGCAAAGATGAACTATGAGTATTGTATCATTTATAGGTTTGATACGTTTCATACTGACAAGTTGACACATTATATCATATCATCACACTGTATACATTAAAAAATAAATCAGTAAAGGAGTGGTTTGAATTGTCCTTATTTGGTAGGCATAAGTAGTTTGGGTATCAGCTGAAATGGAATACAAAATTGCTAATTGTAGCTCAATTTATCCACGTTGACACTCTCCAACATAGTGTAATGAGTGTGCATGTACCTACTGGCAAAAAGAGAAAGAAAAAAAAAAGAAAAAGCATGGGCACTCGTCTCTCCAAACTCAATCGTTCACGCTCCACTGGCAAGTCAGAGGTCTAATTATGCATTTGAGCGTGAGAGTTTAATTTGCACTTTTCATTTGGAGTGATTGGCACTCGTATAAGTTGTGCTGAATGCTGTTTAACTACAGGGGAGGCAGGCGGTAGGCAGTGGGCTCCGTCTGGTGCCACCCCGCTCACCCCTAGTTATTCATGTTGTAGCTAAATGTATATTCATGTCCCCGCAAAACCTGAGTGTGTCGGAGTAAAAGGCCTCATGTTGAATTTAAAAATGTTGTGTGTGTGTGTGTGTGTGGGGGGGGGGGGGGTGGGGGGGCGGAAAGAGGTCTTGTTGCAACAATTTATCCTTTTACCTTTGTGCCGGCTTGAGTCCAACACGATCACAGGTAATGCATTCGCTGGCTTGTGAAAAGCACCTGGAAGCTTGAAATATTTGATCTTGTGCACTGGCAGACAGAGATAGAATTCCCAGCATTCCGGGTTGTGAGCTTGAGGAGTCCCTGTTAGGTGCCAGCCAGCATCAGGTGCAGTTTTGTGAGAACTAAATAAAGAATCACAGAAAATGAAAAGACAATGTCATATTAAAATTCATGTAGGCGAATATATCATGTATCTTTAGTCAAACATATCAGCATGCTCTCTTAAGCAATTAAAAAAAAACTGTGTTACGTTGTTTGAGTTCTGCTATCACATGTCTCAAATTAACAGTGGATTACTGTTTTAAACTTTTTTAAATTAAAGTGTAATCCTAAAGAATTATGATTTGCTAATCGGTTCCACATGTACACGTGCACACACCTAATAAGAACAATTGGCCAGAAACAACTACATTTCATTTTATTGAAAACATGCTTTTCTTGCAGTTTGAAGACTACTCCCACAAATACACACACATGCATGCACATGCTTTCACATACACAGACACACACATACACACACACCCATACACATACACACACACACACACACACACACACACACAAACGCTCATGAGCTACTGCCTCAGCCCACCTGTACTCTCAGAGCCAGCTGAACACCCTGCCTCCACTCATCTTCCTTTCTTTTCTCTTCTTCTGTCTAACTCTTGTTTTTTTCAACTTTTTGTCACACTGCCAAAACAATAACGCATTTCCTCTATCTGTCTTCTCAACACCAAACCAAACCCTCCCTCCCTCCCTCCACCAGCAAAAAAAAAACTGCAACACACACAACTTTCTTCTTTGCTTCCTAAGCAGATCCTCATTTGGTCAAGCACATTACAGGGGCACGCTCGCCTCTTAGCGTCTGATTTTTTTTCTCTGATGACACACACGCACACAAACACACACACACGCACACAAACACACACACACACACACACACCCACAAATAAAACTCCCTCATTAACAAGCAATTTGGGTGGGATGAGGTATAGGCAGATGTTGGGGAAACAATCAAGTGGATAGAAAATTGCTGAACAAAGGGATTTTTACTGCAAAGCCCCTTTTGATCCTGCCTCCCTGTCTGTTCCAATGATTGTTAACCACGTTGCATCATACTCTAGAGTTCTGCATCCTGTCTGTCACCCTGTAGGCGTGGGTTAACTCATTCTGAGCTATTAATGGAGCATCTAGAAAGCCATGACTGCTGTGTTCCAATCCCCATTCTTCCCTGAATTTAGTAGTATGATAGAAAAAGATTTAGGATGTCCCAATACATTTGGTCAGATGTGTCATGCTGAAAAAATACCTTACTGTATCCGGTTGTGAATTTTAGTGGAAACCAACATGTTATTTTGGCCATTCTGACCCACAATCCACTGCGGTGGAAGTGACGTCACATTGACTGAGCCAAGTGAAAGAAAACAGCATATGTGATGGATACACTGTAAAAGCAAGAGGCAAGTTCAAGGCATGATGTTAGGATGACATAAATAAGTAAAAGTATTTCCCAACTGTAGCACAATAATGCATGTAAACTACTTACTTGTTTAGCTATAGTATGAACAATAGTAAAAAAGAGAGTATGGGTTGGTTTCTTTGCCTTTTACTGTCCTTACATTTCTTTTCCGTGGAGAGCTTCTGCTGATTGTGCATTTTCCTTTTTTTAGCGCTGTCCTACTTCACTCTCAGGTACTGTAGTTGTATCGTTCCCCCGCCCAGTGCACCTGGTCCTGCTACCACTGAGCAGCTGCACAAGGACTGTTCTTTTGTTAGCATGTCATAAGAGGTGACTTTTAGTACAAGTATAAAGTGCTGGGGGTGGTTTTAAGTTATTTTAAGCAGCGTCTGTATATGTCTGCACAACAATCTTTAACGGCTATTATCTCAATATTACTTTTTTATAAATGCTCTGAACCAAAAATCGCAACTAAACTTTATATACTCCTTCTTATCTCTATTCTGAAGGTTATTAAAGAAGGATTTATTCATATGTGGTTAAGTAATCAACTGGCAAAGTTGCATGATGATATGTATAAGTTAAATATGTTGACCCTATCACCAACAGTGTCTCACCTTAAGTGGGCCTTTTTAAAGATTGTCAAATATATCCAAACTTTGGTTGTCAAGTGTAAGTCAAGCTCTAAAAGTGTTGATACATTTCAAAATACACACACAGTAGCACAGGTAGAGAGAAGTCAAGGAGTTGTGTTGCTTAATTTAGTTTACTCACTATAACTGACACCAGCTAAATTCTTGTTCACACACTATTAAAATACCAATTAGTGAGCCGCATTGTTGCAATGGGTTAAATGTTCCTACATCAACCATGAAAACAGACTATGGTTTATTTTGACTCTATTCCAAAAACACCATCAGCTGAAAACAGTTTTAAGCCAATACACTATTTCCTCCTGTTTGAGTTAAGGTTGATAAAAACAGCTTCAGGAAATTACTTAGCCTAAAAAAAAAATAAATAAAAAAAATTTGACCGGTATTTAAATATGTATGTCTTCATTAGGAACAAATAGACTATGGGCTGAGTGGAAAAACATTGCAATTGTTATCAAAAATATCCCTGTTTTTGAGATTATTGAAGACAATAATACATATTATTGAAACCACAACTCATCTGCTTTCTGAATGAGACTTTGACTTTGAAACACAGACGTGCTTGAGTCTTATCCGAAACACAATATAAGTACCCACTGGATAATGACTTAATGCTTCAGTTAATATGTATCAACAGGTGCTCTTCATAATAGTCGCATTCTCACTGTGTGGTACAGTTCAGTTCAAAACGGTACCGAACACAATTATTCGTATTTCAATTGTCAAAAGTTGGGAAGGGTTAGAAAACAAGTGCCACCTATTTTTGTCACACTTTCGTTTGGGGTACCAGACCATCCCAAAGGCTCATTCTTCAGATAATTCTCAAAAGAGTATTTCTCAGAATGCATACGATGTATTTACATAACAACTGTTCGTCTTAGTGGAGGCATGTTTGAGTTGTTCAAAGTGAATACATAGCAAACTAAATTCACCTCCCCAAGGTCCGTGTTCCATGTTGTATTTACTGTTGTGTTGCTTTCATACATTGTTCCAACACGGACCGCACTCTAGCTCTTAATTTCAGCTGGGGCAAAACTCCTCTCCCTCATTTGAATGATAAGTCATTAGCTTATTAAATTGCAATGGAGAATCCACTTATCTCCCACCACCAACTGTCAGTTAGTCAGCGGAAAGCATGAAATTGTGCAGAGCTCATTCTGTTATCCCTCCAAGCTAATGCTACCTTGTGGTGAGCTCCTGATACAGTTGACACTTTTTTTTCTTAAATAAAATCATCCTTTAATATTATTATTAAAAGGGAAGTGAATCTCATAATCCTCTGGTGATGTAGCACATGGCAATGGATTTTTTACTGTCTACCATAAAAATGTCTCTTACCGCCCTCTTAGCTTGGATCTATTTGTATTTATTCGCCCACTATACTTTCGGCTGCACACGCTCGTCCGCGAAAACCACACACTGTTCGCTTAGATTGCCTCGTGAATTATTAAATCAAGCAGATTGCTCCTATCGCGGGAGAAGAATGTGAGCGCCGGTGGTTTGGCCGTAAAGAAATCAAGAGCGCCGAGAGATTAAGGAAAACTAGAAAACCATGTGATGGGTTTGGCCCTGTCTCGGGAAGAGAGACGGAGAGCAAGATAACAGTCTCCACTCGTTTATTCATTTTGGGGAGTGAAAGATAGATGAGCGACTAAATAATTCCTGATCCTCTTTTGCGGGCCGTGCAAGCAGAGGACAGGAGAGAGAGGGAGAGAGGGATGTTTATTTATTCTCCTCTGTGTCGGTGGAGACCTGGCAGCGCCCTGAGATGCTGCACAGAGATATGACCCGGTTCAAAGTGTTGAAGATATTAGAGGGAGAAAGTGAATCTTATTTTGGAGTGAGTTTTTTTGTTCTTCTTTCTCTTCTGTCTACAGCTGCGTCCGCTCTGCATGGCTCCACTCTCAACTCCACGCTGAAACACAGAACAAGCCCTTTATCAAGCTTTTGCCCAACCCTCACATGCTCACTTTTTCTTTTTCCCAGACCTTCATTTTTAATTTTTGTATTATTTTTTCATCTGACCCTTGACATCTTAGCATCGCCTCTTCATCTGTCTTCCCTGACTCTATCTCCTGTATAGAATGCCTGCGAGGATTTCCAGATAACACACATTAACTTTATATCTCTCTTTTGGATATTTGAGGTATATCTCAAAAGCACTTTTTTCTCAGCTGCCCTTTTCCCCTCTTTCCTGTCCTCCACGGCCCTTGGTAGTCCAAACTTTCAGAGTGGAGAACAGAGGCCATGGAGAGTAACCACAGTAAGTAATGCCTCGTTTCCACCGAGCACATGGTACGATATGGTACGGATCGGTAAACCTAGATCTGGCTTCTATGTCCATGCAGACAGCACCCTTACTTGGTAAGCGATTACACACAGCGGTTTACCCCATGCACGGAAATTATGATTGTGTTGACCAAACGACTGCAGTGTGTAGCTCCACCCTTTTGGGACCCTTTGGGACGGCTGTGAACCCCAACGAAAGGGTGACAAAGATAGCATGTGGCACAGTTCTTTGGTACCTTTTCCAACTTCTGACAGTGGAAAAGCAAATACATGTGTTCCTTTCCATACTGAACCAAAACCATTGAAACAAGGCTTAAGACTCCATTCTGCATGTGGTCCCTCTCGGTCCCCCCATCCTATCCCATCCCATCCCCCATTTAAGTCCCAGCAAGCCTGCACTCCCCTGACCCCCACCATCTGTGAGGGCTGTGGAGGTTCACAGAACGTACATGCTCTATTATAAGCTACCTGTCCTTGAGCTCTCTCCATGTTTTACTGCACGTTTTTAGCTGACATTGCTAATCTACAGAACATATACCTCATACATGCACACACACAAATCCAGTAGGATGGGCTTGCTCACCACACACAGTCACAGTGAAATGGTCAAGGGACTACAAGTGCAAAAGACAAAAGAGAACGAGCTGCGATCAAGGGCAGGCGTCCAATTTAGCTCTCAGTCCTCTAACAAATCAAGATAAATGTCATATCTTGCCTCTTAAAACTGTCCACTGACCCAATTACTTGACTCTCACAACTTGGCTCCCGGTATAGCAGCGTAAAAAAAAAAAAAAAAAACATACCAATGAGGGAGCCGCATAGTATATCTCAAATGGTTCTTGTCCATTACCACTGTTTTTTAACTTCTCCAGAGTGCTTCAGATAGTCATCCATCCATCCAACCAGCTGCGGCCGGTTTCCTCTGCTCTGCTCATCACAGGGGCCTTGACCACAGAGAGAAGTCTTATCGGCGCAGCGTGTGCCACTGATCTCAAGCCGCGTGCTGATGGATTTGGCAGAGAGCTCGATGGTTTGAGTTTTAGGGAGATTCATATCGGGTTGATTGAACGATCCGGGGGCTTTTTGGTTGGCTGGTGTTAGCGTTCGCTGTTTGGTGCTGTTATTGTTATCACAGGGGGGAAGACAGTGACACTATAGCCACAGTGATGGATAGAGAGGCCCAGGTTTCCCCCAAAGAGAGCTGGATAATGAGATAGAAAGTGGTGTGTGTGTGTGTGTGTGTGTGTGTGTGTGTGTGTGTGTGTGTGTGTGTGTGTGTGTGTGTGTGTGTGTGTGTGTGTATATATTATGTGGAGTGGGTTATCGTGTATATAGTTGAAACCTATTGAATGTTAAATGGATTGCCCTCATACAGCCTCAAGTGAACACTTTTGTTTTACTACAACCAGTGCAGCTTCTCAAGTGACAAGTCTTAACCATGATTATCTCTGAATGGAAAGCATAAGCACGCAACTGTGACCAGAATAAAGAGTCAGGTATCATGCATAGTATATCGTATTCAGTGGGGTTGGTAAGATGAGATGAAACCCTAGCATGTCAGACACAGAGTTGTTTTTAAATTCCTCTTAAAAATAAGCCTACAGTGTAATATCGGACTATATATCATGATTTAGTGCTATATATAAAAACGCGTGTGGCCGTTTTCTGCTACTGTAGAAAAAGGCTTTTAGGAAAGCCCATTCCGGATGCATATAATGCACTAGAGAACTTTACAAAAAAACATTCCTCAATTCATATGAAAATGTTAAACTAAGTTTATACATCAGGAATTTATGACATAATTACTGAGACGTTATGAAGGCATTCAAGGACGATCAATACCACTCTACTGTCTGTGCACTAAGTGTATAACTGGAGTCAGGAGCCAGGGAGCTTAGCCTATAGCATACAGACTTAAATACTGGGAAACTGTCAGCCTGTATCTGCAAAGTCAGGCCAATCAGCACATCTGATTTGAGCACTGACTCAATCCATAGGAAAAAGGTTCTTGACTAAAATTGCAGAGTTTTCCTCATATGATAAGGTTTTTATTTTTTAATATAGTTTTGTTGCATTTGATAGGAACATGAGATTGGGCTTTACATCTGATAAGAATTTAAGCAAGCAGCCTTTGTGGGATCCAAACAGGGATCCAGAGTAGCCTAGTAGCAAGCGCTGAAGTTGTTTGCTGCTAGCGCGTGTGGCTTCTGTGCTGGGGGGATTTTTTCATTACCTAGTCCATCAGCATGGTAAATAAGAGCTGTGACCCTTGCTGACCCCAGCCCCTGATTCAGATAAGCACTGCAAACACAGTGTGAAGTGGCTCAAGCAGTCACGGTCACACACCACAGAGCACACTAAGCCCGCCAGCCTGCCTGCCACACTGACAGATGCCACCCGCACTGCTCAATGGTCTAACAGTGTGTGAGTGGTGAGTGTGTGTGTCTGCACTGTGACTTGGCAATTTCTTTGAAAAAAATGTAAAAGCAAGTTTAAAGTAATATCATGACAAAGTAGGTTTTTATGTTGTGTTTTTGTATTTTTAAAGTAACCAGAAATAGGGGTACACACTTGGTCAGTGTAAAGCGATAGTCCACTGTTGGTGATGTAGGATGCCTGTGTATGTGTGTGTGTGTGTGTGTGTGTGTGTGTGCGAAGAAGAACAGTTAATGTGTGTCTTCGGGGGTCAGGGCAGGTGTCTGGGTGAGCAGGTGTTTATGTGTGGACACGCTCCTCTGTACACAGGCGTGCCACTTCCCATTTGTTGTTGTGCTGTGTTTTCCCCTCACCTCACTTCCCCCCCCCCACACCACCACCACCCCAAACACCACACACACAACATACATTGACAGAAACGTCACTCTCTGTGCTTTATAGCCACCGAGGAAATCGAGGTAAACAAAGCCCACGAAAGAAGAAGCCATGTTTCTCTTTTATGGTCCACAATTTTTCACCGCCTTTAGAAAAAAGGCTGCACATGAATTATTGGAGAGGGCCTGTGGCTAGGCTGGAATTTTTTATCCGCAACATTTTTTAAACAAACTTTTCCTATCTACCTCACAGTGTTCTGCACTCTGTGGAGGGATTTCTCATCTATGGCTCTGTCCCTTTTTCCCCTCGCACACTTCTCAAGGCCTCTCTCTGTCTGGTCGATGACAATCTGGCCTCTGTGTTTATTTTTCTGTCCTCGGCAGATAATGACCATGGCACCATGGCTATAAAAGAAACTATTGGAAGACGAGTAGCACGCACACACTACACCACACACACCATGCTTGGCCTTTTCTGATGCTAAGCTAATGTCAGTATGTTGGTCGGTCAGCTGGTACACTACTTTGATCAGCACTGAAACAACGGATGTATTTCCAGGACATTGTAAGGACATTTGTGGTTCCCATAGGATGAATCCCACTGACTCCTTTGATCCTTTGACTTTTCCTGCAGCGCCCCAATTAAACGCCATGAAAGTTAGTAGACTGACGATACCTGCCGGATCTTGGGAAATATAACATTTGTTTATTTACCACAGATCAGTCTGGCATTTCTCCAATCTCCATGGGGAGGAGCCCGGCCCCGTCCGTTAGGGAAAGGCAGCCCCTGAATGGTTCATGTAGTTGTCAATCTAGCCTCTAGGCAGACTTGGCCCTCACACCGTTATTGTCCGTTAGTGAAAGGCAGCCCCTGAATGGTTCATGTCGTCATTGACATCAACGAATAAGCTTGTGAAATATGAATGGTCTCATGAAGCTAGACTGACGACTACATGAACCAAGCAAAAGCTGCCTTCCACTGTAAGGGACGAACATTAGGCCTGGTTAGAGAAAGAGGTTGGAGAAAGTCCACACTGATCTGCAGGAGAGAAAAGGATATTAAGCTTGCGGCCAGGCTTGTCTTGTCAGGCTAAACATGTGATTCACACATTCACGTCCCACTCATAAATAAATTTAAGTAATGTCGGTGAACCCCTGAATTTTCATCAAGCACCAGCTTCAGGGTATTTTTAATTTTTTTTATTGGTAACACTTTACAATAAGGGTACATTAATAAACTAATGCCTACTTTACGCTACTAGTAGTTAGTTAAAGCATAGTTTATGCTTATTAAGCATTAACCAACTGTTAATGTTTAGTTGTCAATGGTAAGTTAATGGTTGTTTAAGCATAAACAATGCTTAATTAATTAATGATTAGTTAAGCATTAACTAAGCATTAACTAACAGCTATGCTTAGTTAATGCTTGTTAAGCATTATCTAAGCATTACGTAACAGCTAATTAATGTATTCTTAATATAAAGTGTTACATTCACAGCATTAGAAGGGACCGGAAGGGAGGTGGTGCATCCCTGTTCCTCTACAAAGATATCCAGTTCATCATCAGAGAGGACCTTAAGCTTAAATCTGATGGTGTCAATATAGAGTCCATATTCACTGAAATAACACTGTCTAGAACTGGTAGAAAAATCATCATTGGCTGATCATTTCAATGAAAGTATGACTAACACATTGGACCTAATAAACAATGAAGGTAAAATGGCATATATTCTCGGAGACTATAATATAGATCTCTTTAAAAGTGAAACGCACTCGTCAACCCTGGACTTTCTAAACAATTTATACTCAAGCTATTTATATCCTATTATTCATAAACCAACTAGAGTAACTGAAAAATCTGCTACATTGATAGATAATATTCTGACTAATTCATTAAATAAAGTGATTAGTTCGGGTACACTTTATGCTGATATCTCAGACCATTTCCCAATCTTCCAATTCACCTTGCTTGGCGAAAAAAAGAAAATTCAATATGATGGTAAAGCAAGACATCGGAAATTTAATGTAAAAAACATGGATAAATTTAAGAATCTACTGGATGGTCTATCATGGGAGAAAGTGTATTCACAGACTAATGCAAACTTGGCTTATCAAGTCTTTATTGAATCCTTTAACTCTGTATTTAATCAATGCTTTCCTTTAGTTACAGCAAATACATTCAAAAAACAGGTATATTCTAACCCCTGGTTCACCAAAGAGATCCAGAAGTCCTCAAAGAAAAAAAATAGACTCTATAAAAAATATCTAACCAATCCTACACCTGTGAACCATTTGAATTATAAAATATATAGAAACAAATTTAACCACCTCCTTAGAATAGCAAAGAAAAAATATTTCAGTGAAAAGTTCAAAGAATCCTCTACTAATATTAAAGAAACTTGGTCAACTATAAATCACTTATTAAATAGAGGAGGGAAATCTGTGAAAATCCCATGTCACTTCTCCGAAGCAGGGAGATCCATCACTAATCCGCATGAGATTGCATGTGAGTTCAACAATTTCTTTGTCAATGTGGGTCCCTCCATTGGGGGTAAAATTGTTAGCTCAAGTGTAAATCCTCTGGATTATATTGATGGTTGTTTTCCCTCTTTTAACACCTTTGATCTTCCAGATTCCAATGAGATACTGAAAATCATAGACCAGCTCAGGCCAACAGCGGTAGGTCATGATGAGATTAGAGCTACTCTTGTAAAATAAGCAAAATCCTCTGTCATTGACCCATTAACTTATATATTTTCAATTTCTCTAGAATCCGGTGGTGTTCCCAGTGACCTAAAGGTTGCTAAAGTCATTCCAATCTACAAATCAGATGATCCAAGTGCTTTTACTAACTACCGCCCTATCTCAATTTTACCATGTTTCTCAAAGATTCTTGAGAAACTGGTCTATACAAGAATTTTGAAACATGTCAATTCCAATAAATTATTATACAAACATCAATATGGATTCAGAAAAAATCACTCTGCATTCATGGCTTTGATTGAACTTTTTGACAAAATCGTCACTGCATTAGACAATAACGACTTTGCTGTAGGAATCTTTCTTGATCTTTCGAAAGCGTTCGATACAGTAGACCATAATATATTACTGTCCAAACTGTCTAGATATGGTCTGCAAGGAAATGTCTTCAACTGGCTAAAAAGTTATATTGTTGGCAGACAGCAATTTGTCCATGTGAACAACTATGATTCTGAAAGAGCAGTATTATCTTGTGGAGTGGCACAAGGTTCTATTCTTGGTCCACTTTTATTTTTGATTTATATTAACGATCTTGCTTCTGTACCGAGCTCCTTATTCCCAATTTTATTTGCAGATGACACCAATCTAATTCTTTCTCACAAACACTTTAAGACCCTCATTGATGAAGCTAATAATGGACTTCTTGCCTACTCAAAATGGTTTAAATTGAACAAACTATCATTAAATATAAAAAAAATAATTTCATGTTTTTTTCTAGAAGGAAAAATTATGATATAAATGAAGCCAAGCTTGCCATTGAAGGCAATTTCGTGAAAAGAGTTTGTTCTACTCGTTTCTTGGGGGTAATTGTCGATGAAAAATGTTGTTGGAAAGAACAAATTGAATATGTGTCCAAAAAAATCTCAAAATCAGTGGGAATCATCAGAAAAATCAGCCAATTTCTAAATAGATCCTGTTTATTAACATTATATTATAGCCTAGTTTATCCATATCTTAGTTATTGTAATATTGTATGGGCTAGTACCTATCCCACACATTTACAAAAACTCCACATAATTCAAAAACGATTCATTAGAACAACTACAAATTCGAAGCCCAGAGATCCATCTTTTCCTTTATTCTTTAAACTTAAAATACTAACCGTTTATAATATAAATATCTTGCAAACGTGTATTTTTGTCTATAAAGTCAAATTTCAAGGTCATACCCTACCAGAACACTTCCAATTATATTTCCCGAGCAATGTGAAATCTCACTCTATGTTAACCAGACAAAGAGACATGCTGCACGTTCCTTTTTCTCATACCACCAGAGGACAGAACTTTGTGAAGTGCAGAGGTGTTTCGCTATGGAATCGCTATTCGCACCTGGTGTTCAGCTCATCCTCTTTGCCTGTATACAGGAAGAAGTTAAAAGAACAATTGCTGGAGGGATAGTGCAGTCGAGTGGCTATTGAATGATTGTCTTATTTTTGTTTGTTGTTTTTTTTCTTTTGAGTTTTCTTTTCTTTTTATTTAGATGCAGTTTATTCGTTTGTGATTGTTTGTGGGTCTTGATGTTTTTTGTTTTTGTTTTGTTTGCTTGGTTTTGGTAATTGTTTTCTTTTTATATATATATATTTTTTTATATATATTTTTTTTGTTTATATGTAACCTGGAGAGGTCACTCGATAAGCCCATTCGGGTTTCTGACCTCTCCAGCACATACTCTTTTAATCTTTACATGTGTTAATGTATTTGTTGAGTGTGTTGAGTGTGCAAATAAATAAAAAAAAATACATTTTATGTCCATCAATTTATTTGCCTCTCTCTCCCTCATCATCACGTTACAGTAAAACCAATGTATTACCCAAGTTACAACTCCACATCACTAATCAATGGACTTGTATTGGGTAAAAGATATCCTTTAGTTTGAGAGAACTTCAGTTGAAGTGAGGAACCACAGCTGTCAGGCCTGCTTTGTATATTCCAGACATATTCAACAGGCTAAATTCCTTTAATATGTGGCTTTGTATACTCTGTGGCTTTTCATGTACAACAGAGACACAACTGGGGATACCAGTGGTGTCCCAGAGAGAGGACAACCTTGAGAAATGTGAGATGAAACGTTTTATTTTTTTTCAGCTCACATTCAAAAGGACCAATACTTGAAACATACAGGTCTTTGTGAAGTGGATGTCCTCATTTGACTATCCACCACAGTCAGAAACCATTCTGAGGTTTATCTGAGCATTTACTTGATTAAACCCCCTTTTCAGCCCCTTACTGGACAGTTTTAAAACATCCATCAAAATGCATTTATGGGTTCACTTTAACAATGACAATAAATGGATCAAATGTTCATAATAGGCACTGAGGACACATGTACTAGGATACATGGAGAATTAGCCTACCTTGTATAGGTCAAATATTTGTAGTTCTGAGGGTTCAATTTGACCCAAAAAGGTCCCTCCCTCACTCTACCTCTTTGCTCAACAGCATGGACAAACAACAAAAACAAAAACTAAATCTTCTTTTAAATATGTTAGCCTTTAAGATCATAGTGAATAGAAGATCCCATGGACTAAAGCACTGCCTGTAGACCAGCTCTTTAATTCATTAATGCTTAAGGATAGAAAAAGTGCATGAATCCGGATCAGCAGATTCGCTAACAAAGTTCTGAATGTCCAGTGGCCTTTTTTTGCGTTGTTAGGGAAGCTGGGCTTTATGGGTAATTGAATACATAAAACTCAACTTGGAAAGAAAAATGCTGGTGGTTAGGAAACTTGGATGTGTTTCTGCTCTGACTCTGCTGGTGAAACAATACTCCCTCTCCTGGTTTAAAACAACAGAGGGTAAAACGGATCACATTGTCCCATACGACCAGTAAAAGTAAAACATGTCTGACTTTTCCGAGGAAATACAGGCCTACTGGTTCAGTGTCTATAACCATGCCCAACAGAGCAGAGTGCATCATCATCATATATCAAATAAGGTTTACTTTATGTATAATTATGTAGACTTATAATGAATAGAAATCTCATAATGTTATTATAATTACTGGTAAGAAGTTTGTTTTATTTATCTGTGCTTCGAATAGTAGAGAAATGAACAAGCATTATACACACCCAACTCTTTTTGCCTTGTCTACAAGGCTTTCTGGAAGTAAATAGCTAACTTTAATATTCTAGATGTGAATAGTCAATAGCCTCAGTGCTTTCTCCATAAAGAGAAAACAATATTTATCTATTTTTGTATTGATTCTAAAACTGTGTGGTGTCCAGTACCAAGGACACTAGTAAATTATACATATTAATATGACAAAATAAGATGCCTTTTCTATGTGACTGAGAAGGCATATCTAATCCACTTTTCTTCTTTCACACTGACCTGGACACTTTCGGTAGTAAAATACCTGACTGTGACAGCCACACCACTGGTCAGCACTACTAATAATAGTTCACATACGAACGCAAGTCATTTCATGATATGCACATACTGTTATTGCATTTTTTGACAACATGTTTACTAATTTGAGTGAAGGCATTTTGTTTTATTACATTCTAACATTTGAATTTAATCAACAGAGTTATGTTATTGTTTATTTCTTCCATGGGCAACAGGTAATCATATCCCATATTTGTCAGTTAAGGCTGTGCAGGTCTACTTTGTTGGGCTTGGTAGGTTTAGTGCAACACAAGATTGCTGTTCGCTTAACTGACCCCAATTTAAGTTAAAGGTAGTTTTCCCATTCCAACTAAGTCTGAATCACTAGCTACCTTTGCTTATTTATTTAACTTTGAATTGAAAATGACTATTTCTGATTCATGAATAGCTGGGCAGAGCTCATCTGGTGACAAAATCTAATAATCTTATCATGTTCATAGTTTATCATCCTCAATATGACTTATTTTTGCACATACTACAATTCATAACAGCATTGTGTTACACTGATTCACAGCTGAATAATCAGTGACAGTGCACACAAAGGCTTGAGAAAGATTGGGATATGATTAAAAAACGTATATCCTTCATGTTCTAACTTTAACCAATGGTTCCCTCTAAAGCCCTGCCCGCTGATTCAGCAAGGACCTATACACCTTTTAAAATATTCATATGTTCTTTCATGTAGAGGCCTGCAAAATTATTTTAATCCAGATACTAAATATTAGATTCAACATTAAATTGATATTATAAGTGCTATGGGTAGGAGTTTTAGAAATGCCGGTTGCATCTTCGGTGATCATGAAAAAAAAAAAAATACTTCAAAGCTCATCCAATATTATATAACATACACTGGTATAGAAATAACAACCAGATTTGTTAACCTTAATAAAGAATGTTAACAAAGTTTTCAAAAAGTTGTTCAACAACAATATTTAGTGCTTTAATTGAAGACACTTCGACTGATTGAGTAAAGTAAAATCTTAAGGATATGCATCCGTTTTCCAGGGAAATTGTGGTGCTGTAGTTTTAATTACACTATTTTGCTGAAGAAATGCTTCCAGTATCTAGTCTTTGTTCTTTCAGAAGTTACTCACATGCATTTTTTTATTGATTTTTCCTCTTTGAGCATATGGCAATTAGCTGCACTTTGAGCAATTACACAAACAACAAGCCGAGGAGTGGAGCAATATGTACAGGCTTTTTAGCTGGGTCATATTTTTCCAACAGACGAGTTGAACGAGAGAAAAAAGGAAGAGCAAGCCGAGACATTCCATGTCATCCATCTTAGGGACTGTCATTTGGACTCTCCTCCATTCTCTCTCTCTCTCTCTCTCTCTCTTTCTGTCACTTTTCAGCAGCTATTGTTCTCGCTGGGGCGATTTTTCTTTCCCCCTCTTTTCAGACCCGATAAAGGAGTGCACCGTCATATCCCCAGCACGGTTCCGGCAAAACAAAGAGTTACAGTGAAAAATGAGAGGCAATTTCCATCTTGAACATTCACTCACACACACACACACCAATTGCTGAGGTCAAACAGTTGATAGCTGCACTATTTAAGGCGAGACACTGAAGGCAACAACATATTTCTTTCAAACACTGGTCCATTTGAGATTTGTCTGTTTTGCTTACATACATGTCCTCTGTACTAGTATCAATAAAGTTCCAGAAGGTGTTTATTTGACTAAACCTTGTCTGTTTTCATCTGTATATTTATCCTATACAACCATCTTTAACGGCAATTATCTCAACATTAGTTTGTTTTTTTCCAATTCTCTGAACCCAAAATCTTAACTTATAAAGCACTTACATCAACTAAACATCCCATAATCATTCTTATCACTGTTATAACAGAAGGGTTCGTTAACACGTTCTTATTTGTCTGGTTTATTATACATGTTTCTTAAAAACATGCTGAAAATGTAGCTTACAGACTTGTTCATAGTACGCTTTTGGATTTATAACATGACAAAAAAGGTCATGCAAAGTACGTACTGTACACACTTTGGACACTAATATGTTGTACACAAAAAAGCATTTATTCATTTTTTTTTAAATAATTTGAATACAAAACAAACATTGTTTTAATGTAAGTAATGAACTTACAACGATTCATCAATATAAGTTAATGTTAACCCAACAACCCTATTCACCTGCAGTGTCTTGACTTAATAATAATGTTTCCTTTCTGTTTTTATCTTTCTTGAGTTCCCCAACATTGGGATTCTCCTTCAGGCCTTTCCCAAGAATAGAGAAGCCCCTCGGAGATAAATCTATTATTGACATTGGGCTTTGAAATCCTTGACAAGATCAGTGGTAATCCAGGAGAAGTGCTGCAAAATAAATCACTTTATCTGTTGAGTTCACATCCGCATACATGACTGGCCTCCTGTTTTTCCAGTACATGCAACACCTCTGCACACACACACACACACACACACACACACACACACACACACACACACACACACACACACACACACACACACACACACACACACACACACACACACACACACACCACAACATGTGCAAACATCCACATCAAGATAAAATGAAAAATGAAAAAGCAACAAAAGAGGGGAATGATGAGGCCGTCCAGAGATTTGCCTGCAAATGACCAGAGACGGGTAATTCAGAAATCCCCCCTTCCCACCAAGACGGATGTGACACATCTATTTATGAGATGTCTGTAATAATTTCGGGCTCCTTTTTCTCTGTGGATAGCGGCACTTGAAAATGGTATCCTGTCCAACCGGTGGGCAGTGTAATGATGAGCTAATAGAGGTAGCAGCCAGGCCTGTTTGTCAGCTGTTATTGGCTGCCATGCCCCCCACACTCTCTCTCTCTCTCTCTCTCTCTCCTCTCTCTCTCTCCCTCTGACATTTTGTATTATTATGAAATGGCCCTGTATTTTGTCCCCTCCAACCTGTCCATCACTCTCACTCTCTCTTCCACGCATGAACACCCTTATTCACATAATGCTTATCTATACCTATAACTATTATATGTCACTTTGTCAACAGCAATAGAGATATCAATCATTATGATATTGCTCCAAATCTCAATACCCCCATTCTTAATCATTCCCCTCACACACACACACACACACACACACACACACACACACACACACACACACACACACACACACACACACACACACACACACACACACACAAACTAAGGGTGCTTTCTCACCAGCCTTGGTTAGTTTGGTTGAGTCAAGCCCTGGATAGTTAAACCCTCCCTTTATTGTGAACACACCAGCCACACTAGATGTAAACCAACTTTTTTAAACTGTAGGCCAATCATTTGCCCCCCAAAACCAAAGACAACCAAAAAAAAAAAAGGGACCAGGGCCTAGATTGACCCGTGTTGACCCACTTCCATTTTGAAATTGGAAATTGGAACAGGAGTCTGCTCTATCTTATTTAACTCCTTGTTCACGTTCATGAGTTTCCATATATTGTTGTATAAGGATTAAAAAACTGTGAATTACATTTTTTCCATTTTTTTTTTTTATATTTTATTTTTAATAATTGAATTAGTGGTGGGAAAATAAGACTTTATTTAAAATCAATAGTAAAATAAACTGTATCAGTCTTACTTTAAATGTCCAGTTAATTGCAGTCCATCTAATATTGAGATATTTCAGTTTGGACCAAAGTGGTGGGCCGATTTTCCAGAACATTTTTGAACACGGTATTGCTTTGTGTAGACTGGTACGTACACACCCATATGTGGTACTTGACATGTGTGTGTGCTTTGAATGACCATTTACTTTTGAGCTTAAACCTGGAAAATACTGTGGTGCCTTTTTTATTTGCGTTGCAAAGTGAAGTCTTTAGTAAGCAAACAAGGCTCTGGCGAAATCCCTTGTGGGGTTGTGGGGAAGAATTGTGCAAACAAGCCCTGCATAATGCTGTCACTAATAGACTGCTTTAGCCCTGGGTGACTTGGCATCCGGCCGTATGCAAGCTGACCTTTGAACTGCATTATCACTTCATCATGCCACTTATTAGGCCGCAAATAGTTTGAGTATTTTGTTTTCTTTCAAACTAATTGTGAGCCTCTTAGGTGGGCATATTAATGACATCAATACACAAAGGATAAAAGGATCGGGAAGTGATGTTCCTGTAATGGAATAAGCGTATCATGTAGGTGAATGGTGGGAATGGATGTATTAGTAGGGCGCTTTGTCTTACCAATTCTGTAACGTTTCAAACCTGACAATTCTGCATTCACATCCATCTTGTGACATGGGTTGGCAAGCTGTTTGGAAGTGAGAAAGTAAACTGGACATGAACTCCCTTCTTTATCTCCCTTGTATCATTTGTTTCTCAATAATATATGGCAGTCCCTTACACGCAAAGGGTTAGAATTACACTCAAGACTATACATACCTTCAAGGGGAGACTTTTGATTTGTGATGTTTTTCATTTCTGATGTGGTTCGAAGTAAAGTAGTCTAAAGCCCCTTTTACACAGCCAGTGAAAGCCGGGAATATGCCGGCCTTTCGGCCCTCCGCCCTGCTGTATAAATGCGACAGTTGCGGAACGAGGGAAGAAAGGTGCGAGTGATCGTTCCGGGAATTTTACTACCTCGGGGGGTAGTAAGATTCCCGACACGATCAGTTCCGCCTCTCTGTTTAAATGCTCCAGCTTGTTGATGCGGAACTGGGGGGCGTTTGACGTTCCATAGTCTACGTTCTAAACATGCGACCATGTTAGCAGTTGAAGGACGTGTGTTTAACATTAACCACGGCGGCCTGATGTCCCGTAAAAATCACCAAATAAAAGGAACGGCATATAATCTAGCTGATCATAAGGTCCGTTGCTCAATCCAAACCCCCGCGCTTCATTTTGCAGAGTGTATGAGTCTATTTCTGCCCAGGAGAAGTTGTACAATGGGAAAGCTAGGCTAGGCTAAGTAAGGGATAAAGTATAGCGAACGGGTCACTTGCTAGAAATAAAGACCGACAAGCTGAAGCAGGAGCCCGACGCGCAGCGGAGGGCTCTTGCTCTAGGTTCTTATGTAACTAAAACGTAGTTCAGTACGCCAGTAAATAGGAACGACCAAGGAACGGTGGAATAGTCTGCTCGCCCCGCTAGACTGTCTGCTTCAGCTGACTGAAGGCTCGGGCTCAGCTGTTAGCCACAGAGCTACTGTTTTGCTAACACAACTCAAGACTCGCACACTCTACAAATAATAATTCTAATCGGCCAATATGTTTAACAAGAGTTCCATCTAGCTAACAAGCATCATCCCCCAACATAAATAACACAATTCATGGAGAAAATTACTGCGGAACGTTTACATTGCGGGCTGCAGCCTGAAGTTACTGTCTTAATATGCGGCCAAACGTACTCACATCGTCTTGACTGGATTCCGCCGCCGCTATTATTATCCTAAGTCTGAGCGTATATCCACACTTTATTTATGCCTACAGTAACGTGACTTCACACACTGTGTGTATGTTTATGTCTGTCTCACAAAGAGACTCGCTCACAACCAACCTGTCACACAAACACACACGCACACAGACAGACACAGAGGTGAAGCAGTGAGCAGCGGAGTGATTTTTGTCAGTTTGGTTAACAGTCCCAGAGATGTTGGACTCAGCGCGTAGCGAGATCAACTGGCACATCGTGGGGACAGTAAAATACGGCCCTCTTACTGCAAGCTCCAGCACTTCTGCTCTCAATTCACCGGCCAGTATTGTTGTTGTAAAGCAGCTGACCGGCGCGGCGCTAAATGTTTACGTCACACCTGACGCTGTTTACAAGCACCTCTTTCATTCCGGAGTGCTGTGTAAAAGGAGCTACTGATGCGCCAGCAGGCCGGCGTTGCTTGGTTCTGTGTAAATAACACAGAAGCAAGCAAAGCCGGCATTTTGGAGTGATGTTGTTCCGTCAATATGCCGCAATCTCTGTGTAAAAGGGGCTTATTACTCTCACTTCTGCTTAGTTCCATTTGTATAACTTGTCTCAGCAGTAGTTCCCAACCCCCCAAGCCCAACTGGGCCACAACATTTACCATTTGGCCGCAAAATGACACAATTCATCAACACTTACCAAGGTAAATATTTAAAAGCCATGTAAGTCCTCAGTATGTTAACTTATCACTCCAACATTGTCTACTCAACCTTTAGATGGTGTGTGTACCTATGTGTTCCTGTTACAGCTATAGTCACCTAAATAACTAACCATATTGTGGGACAATTTGACAATTTCTCTGGGGGAGGTAGGCTTTGCTTGCTGTATTTTTTACTCATGGACCCCTACCTCGGCACACAATCAACACCACCCCCCACCATCACACACACACACACACACACACACAAACACACACACAAACACACACACACACACACAGACCGTTGGCTGGTCCACAACAACGTTGGCTATATATAAATGGTTTGTAGGCAATAAACGTATCTCACTGCTGTCTGGAGAGGACTGTGGTGAACTTTTCTGGTATGCTGAAGCATTCAATCTCCCGGGCATGGTGTGTGCATTCTCCTCTCATATGTCTGCGGCTCCTCAGGTGGTCACGGCAGAAGATTTCTGGATATCCTCCAAGATGAAATATGATGTTTACATGCTTAGAATAGTTTGAATATTTCTTTAAGGCTTACAGTATGTTGTTCTCTTCATCTTCTTTTTCTTATTTTTTTTTAAATAATTTTATTTCAATGTGATACAATACAAGATATCACAAAGTGAAACAAGACATCTAAGAGACCACAAGACAAGAACAAATACTTCATATGTGACTGTGTCTGAAAGTTAATTATTGACCTACAAAAATACCACTGACCAACTTATCTCACCACAAGGTCAATTCAGCAGTCCCATTCTCAAGCTTATTGTGTCTCCCTAGCTTGTTCCATGGCAGTTTGGCCCCCCCTGCTTAGCTTCCATGTTGACCCCTGACAGACCCAATCTGCATACTCACAGGTTCAGAGGTCAGACCCTGGGTCCTGATCCTGAGGAACTTCACGGCTGGGATTGCTTCACTCTCCCCCACCACCACCACCACCTTCCATTTCACAACACTTAGCCCCATAGTGCCTCTCATTCCTCCTCCAGCACAAGGCCCGCTATGACCCTCCTTTCCCATTCCCAAACCCCCTGGTAACTGGGTTAAATGGAAAAGTGTAAGCCTTAAACGGGGGTGGGGGGCTGTAGGACTGTTCAGGGGGCTCTCATAGCTCTCCTCTGCAGCCAAAAGAATAGAGACATTCCCTGGGCTGGGAAGCTGACCCCAAGCCCGGGGGGGCTCAGGACCTGTGTGAACTTGGTTTAATTATATTAGCTGCAGTATTTAGACCCCTTTGGCCTTGGCTTTCAAAAGCACTTTAAGTCAGGACGGTTTTCATCACTACCTGATTTGAGAAAAGGCCCCCCTGGTGTTTTGGTGTGCGGCACAAAGCCCCGTCATCATAACTATTTGTCGGACAAGGTCATGTCACATAAACTAGGGATATGCATGAAGACCCTTCCCCTTTATCTTGATTTTTTCCATAACAGTTTATTTTAAGGCAGGACACCGCAGGCCAACAAATTTTGTTTAAGCATTGGTCCATTATGCGATATTTGGATATATGTTCTCTTTCATACTACTATTTATTAAATGTCCAAAATGTACATTTAGGTGTTAATTTGACAAAACTTTGTCTGTTTGCATCTGCATATCTGTCCAATATAACCTCCTTTAACGGGCATTATCTCCACATAGGTGAAAAATGCATTTGTTAAGACCTGTACAATATTGTTTTATTTAAAAAATGTAAAAAGGCAGTAGTCAAAATCTGTTCTGTATAAACTTAGGACACTAATATGTTTTAAACAATGAAAAAGAGATTTAAACTCTGGCTTTATCTTAAAACTAGAACATTTTAGATGCAAATGTATATAGGCCTACTGTATAATTAGTTTGATTTTGCCAAATTTGCATATTTTTAGAACATTTCAGAAAAAATGCAATAAAACAAATGGACATAATAAAGCGCCATGACATATATACCATATAATGTTATCCTAATCGCCTTCAGTGTCTTGTCTTAAAGGGAACCTCTCCTGAGTGACAGTCATGGTCTGCCTATATTTAATTTAGTCCTATTTACACACACAGGCAATTTCAGAAAATACACACAAACCCTGATTTATTGTCTCATTTATTTTATCATCCATGGGTCTCTTTTTCTAATTGAGCAGCTTCATTCTCATGTGTCTGGATCCCTCATACAGATAGTGCAGGTTGGAGAGCCGGCTGTTGGCCACACTCCTACTGTAGTTGGACACTGTTAAAAAAATATATATATAAAATGAATAATTAACAGTCACTTGAAAGCACAAATGCGTAGTGCCTAGCCATGTAATGCTTTTCAGCATAGTGCATTATCATATCCCAAAGGACTGGAGTGATGTAATTAGCGTTGTGTTCCATCTAATTGCTCAGCTCTGGCAAATTAACATGCCCTTATTCAACCTTATGTTTGAGAAATGCTATTCATTATGTTTGTTTCATGTCAACGTATTTACACATGAAAAGATTAACCACCTCTGGTTAATTACACTAAATGTTGGCATTATGTGTTAGCTGCCTCCACAAAGCTTTTTCTTTTTTTGGCAGACGTAAATCATTTGAGTGCATTCTGTGGGATAGGCCTGTGTATATCTGTCTATCTGTCTCAAAGCAGTAATAGGTACTTCTTCGCCTGCAGGGCACTGGAAGCAGCTATAATCAATAAGAGCGTTTTGTGCTAATGCTAATTGCTAGCGTAATTTACAAGGATATACTGCGCACTGATAGCTCCTCGCATAAAGCAATTGCACTCACAGATCCGTCTTGATGGAAATCCCTGGCCCAGCACAGTTGCATTAATAAACACTACGGTTTTAGCAGCAGAAGCAGGAATGAAGGCACTTCATTGTGTTTATGGCTCCCAATGTCAGATGACATTAACACAAAGTGTTTGCTAAATGTTGTTTCCAATACCCTGGGACAGCTGTCTCTAAATTAGAGCACAGTTTGAATCTATGGGGAAAAAGTGCAAGCAGGAGTGAAAAGTAGCTATAAGAAGCTGACTCTGCTCCCTGTATCTCTGTGTTGTATGGCTGTGAGTGTGAATGTTCAAACATTTCTTCCTTTTCTTAATTTTCTGTCCATAAATCTGTCACGCTTTTACGTTCAAGTAATTCATACCATTAGCTAACATGTCTGACAGAAAAATATGTGTTTAGTTTATGTCATGGAAATTAAGACAGCAGATTATTTGTTCGGCGTATCAACTTTTGACAAAACACTGTATCACTGGATGAAAGACTGCATTTTATTCATCTGCTGTATTTGACACACACCTACAGATGCACACACACACACACACACACACACACACACACACACACACACACACACACACACCCATACAGGGTCAAAACAAGGAATGCGGGCAGGCATCAAGATATAACTCGCCGGGAGGCTAATAAAATCGACATGGGTTAAACAGACCCGGTGAAGACCACACATCAAAGCAGAACTCCCCTTTGGTCAAAGCAAATCTTTACAGAGATCAAATTTACGAAAGACCTGCAGACCAAATAAAAAAGGGGGGGGAGAACCTTTGGGCTATCTCCTGCACATAAGTATCTGATTAAGCCAATGCCATGTCTTATTTATGTGACTTGATTGGTTCTTGTATACTCTCTATGCTGGCTCGCAACTTCATTGTTATTCCCCATGTCTGTTGGGAGGAGGTTTAGCACATATGAGCTTGAAGGAGCGAAATGGATAAATGTTCTTCTTGGAGCGGTCAGAGAAGAGCTCATGATTTATTCACTACGTCCTGTGGCGCATTCTGACTCCGCAAGCATTTATAGGGCTTCAAACAAACAAATGCAGGCAATGGAAAACACACATACTTGACCACAATATACGCTGTCAGTCCTGGCCTCTCTCACTCTACACTTACTCACAGCGGCAAACACACACACCCGCTCTTAAATCTGCATTCTGAAGGTACACCACTGCCTTCCATGGTTGTTGTTCTACCACCATCACTTCCTCAGTCCTGTTTTCGTCCTTGTGCAACTGTCAGTGCGAAGATCAATGCTAAGCTAAGTGAAAGCCAGACACATAATGAGTCTCATTTAGTGAGTGGATTCATCAAGTCTTTACCAGGATGCTGTGAAGTCCAAATGGATCAGGCTATTACTGTTCAAAACACTGTGATATGTGTTTAGTTGCTGTTGTTGTTATTGCTGGATCAAACTGTTCAGATCAAAACCAGGCGAGTAAAGACACTGTATGTAATGTTTGTAGCTCTGCACTTATCTGCAATATAGTTATCGCATAATGAGCATTGTGTTGCATTCCTTATTGTTAAATACCTTCTTCACCAGTGGAAATATGAAAGTGTACTGAACTCTGAGATCCTATGTAGTACAAATGTGCAACATTTTTAGAAATCGGTTCATCCTATCCTGAGAAAAGGCAGAAGGAGTGTTTTATGGTCTCACTGTCTCATCCTACATTTTCCCATGTGTGACATCACACATGGTAAATTTAGGATTAACAGGACAGCTGGGGCCTGTTTCAGGTAGCTGGTTTTACATACTCTGAGTTTAATCCTGCGCTCTGAGTTGGTAAACTCAGAGCGCAGGGTTGATGAGTAACTCTGGGTTTTCGGTTTCAGAACAGTGGATCAGCGTTGGGTTTATCAACTCTGAGCGTGTTCACTCTGGGTGGAGCATGTGCGTAAAAGCCATCGTCAATGGATCGCTGATAACATGATTCACCATGGAAACAGAAGAAACAAATGCTTGATCCTCCCACTTCTCCACTTCTCAAAAAATAAAAAAATAAATCTCCGCTCCTCCCACTAGAGTTAGAAATATTAACAAATGAGCTTATGGTAGCCTATGGAGAAGAATTAACGAGATATTGTCTCATAACTCTGATCTAATCTCCTCTGCAATTCAGAAAAAAAACAGAGCAAACATTTTTTGTCAAGAGAATCATTTCGCTTCCGTATGAGAAGCCAGTCTATTTAAAAAAGTTACGCATATCAGCTGTAAAGTAATAAAGCTGGCACGGCACAGCATTGCTGACAGTGTTTTATATTTGCTGTATAATATGTTGGCAAGCTATAGCCTAATAGCCTACTGTGCAGTAAACAGAACAGACTGTCGCTTCTTTTAAATGGGGAGTGAAAGACATTAACGTCAAGACACATTAGGTGACAGTTTCCATTGAAGAGCCTGATTGATCCATTTTCCTCAAGTGATCACAGTTTAAATTATTATATAATTTTTATATTCATATTAGGCTATTTAACGAGGCTCGTCTGTGACTTTAGGATCGCAGAAGTGAACTGTAACGATCGCGTGCAGCCGCAGCGTTACATGAATCCACCTGACATAAATCTGTTCAGTGGCACATACGATAAAAAACATACAATACAAATAGGTTTATTAATCTGAATGTAGAGCATGTCACGATGTGTAAGGTGGCCGCCTATGAACGGACCGAGGGCTGAGAACAAGGCTATACTGATCAGATAAATGATCGGTCAAACGTAAAATCATCAGGAAATGATAAAAACATCCCGATGGAGATTTTTATGGAGTGATTTTGCTTCAAACTGTACAGGGACGCGTGTGACAGTGACACTCTTTCTTCAGTCGGAGCTGCAGCGAAAAGTGAAAACAAACTCAGGGTAGGACTAACCACCTCCCGAGCAGGTTAGACCCACGGCGTATGTTGCCGCAGTAACTGACCCTCGGTTGCGCTGAACCTGCTACCTGAAACGGAAAACCCAGAGTTTCCACCAACTCAGAGCGAACAAACTCTGGGTTGCCTCAAAACCAGCTACCTGAAACAGGTCCCCTGAAAAGGGAAGACTGAGGAAAAGGGAAGAAAACAAACTCATTCGTTATATTTTAATAGTGATTATATAATGATATAACGTGGGTTCTGACTGGGTGAACTCTTCCTTTAAATATAGTAAAAAGCAAATTGCAAAGTCATCTGAAGGGTTTTGATAATAATAATAATAATAATTAATTAATTGTATTTGAGGGCGCCTTTCATAGCACTCAAGGTCACCTTACAGGGCAGTGTTTAAAAAACAAAATCAACAATCATTACAAACACAAGAACAAGATACATTGAAACAATTTACCCAAGTGGGGTGAAATGGGTGGGAGACAATGAACTAGATTGAATATGTCAGTTTAAAAAGATGTGTTTTTAGACGAAACTTAAAAGTGGAGAGAGTGTCAGAGTTACGGATGTCAGATGGGAGGGTGTTCCAGAGGTGGGGGGCAGATCGGCTGAATGCCCTGGACCCCATGGTGACCAGGCGGGCGGGTGGTACAGTTAGTTGAATGGAAGAGGAGGACCGGAGAGTGCGGGTGGGTGTGTTGGTGTGCAGAAGTTCACAGATGTATGGAGGGGCGAGGTTGTGGAGGACCTTGAAGGTGAGGAGCAGAATCTTGAAATTGATGGAGAGTAGACACTGGTGGCGGTGAAGTGCTGAAGGTCTGGATGATACTGATGAGGACTGGAGGTGAATGGGGTGGATGAGGCTTGCATCTATCATTGAAATTGCATCGATCGCTGAAATGACAACTGACAGCAAATTGGGTTTTGAGATGCACCTGGCAACATTAATAATAATATTTAGTTTTGTTGTCCCACTGATCACACAGCACGGATCTAATGGTAGGGCCTGCAGCTAGATAGTTTTTCTATTAAGAATTATAATTAGCTTCATACCTTGTGTCTTTTGTTTTCTTTTGTAATAACTGACATTGATTGCAGCAGCAATCCTTAGAGTGAAAGAACACTTAAGTTGCCAGGTTGCCAGGATCTAAAACATGCTGTGGCTTGCAATATCAAAAGGTGGCATCTTCACCAAGATAACAGACAATGTTAATGACTCAGAAGTCATCATTGGTTAACATGCATGCATGTTTTCTATTATCTGGTGATGATACACAGAAGGATCCATACATATGAAAATGTGTAGTTGCTACGAATCACAGGTTCTTAAGCTGTTTGCTATCTTAATTTGTTTTTCTATCTTAATAACCATTAAGAGTTTTTTCTATATACTCATTTGCATTGTGGTCACGTTGAGCTTTAATACTGTATGTGAAAAAGAATGTGCATTTGTATTGTTGAGTTGTAGATTACAGAAATATGTGGGGCCACCATGCAGCAAACATCTTCATCCCAGTGAATGGAGCATGAAGGATTTCTCTTTGTTCACCCTTATTATTATGTAGTCCCTTCTCTTTACCATGGTCTTTCCGTGTCCTATAGATGTCTATTTTTCTCAGTTTTCCTCAGGCTGTCTCTCTCTCTTCCCCTATCCGTCACAAGCCCTCAGTTCTTCACATAGATTACTGGGCTGCATGCTTCGTGGTCTGGAGAACTGCCCACTCAATAGCCAGCTTAGGCAAACCTGTTGCCATGACAATCGAACCCAAAATAAGCAACAATGGCATGTTAATTATGGTCATTATACTGTATGAAGACTGTTCCAAGAAAAACGAGCGATGTTACTTTTCTCCTCGGAAGGGATTAAAGAAAGAAAATGTCAGGGGGTGAAGCAGTTTGGATAGCATAATTCATCACAAAAGAGCGTTGATTGCAGAAGTGTTGGTTCTCTGCAAAGACCTGTAACTGCTTTGGTGCAAGATGGAGGCTTCACAAAGAAGCTTACTGCCCTTGGCTGTGAGGGGGCTAACAGCAACGTCTGGCATCAAGCGTGTGGAAAAAATTTGCCACACTTACACTCAATTGTGACGGCCTTAAAACGTACATGATCCAATCTAAGTGAAAGTCATTTTGGCCATAGCCACTAGAATACAATCAATGTGACGTGAAAGTTAAATCCACAACAAGCGTTTTTTTTAACAACATTAAAAGTGATTCATCAAATTATATTGTGGAATGTGATAGGTGGTGCTCAGAGACAAATCCAGGGAGAATTTTCACAGATCCCTGCCGTTCCTATGAAGTACTGTAACGCTTTTAATCCTCTTTCTAATTGTTCTGGTTGATTTTTAAGGGTTTTAACTTCCCGCAACAACCTATTTTCCAGCTGTAGCAATCACATTTAATTGTTTACCTGTAGGAAATCTTTGATTTAACCCACTGTAAACTTGCTACGCAGCACCTGGGCTAAATGTGACCAAAACATGGCTCAAAAAGGTATGCTAACATTGCTTTCTTTATGATGAATATGTCAATAGGAAAATGTTATCCAAACCAACTTCATTAGATGCTAAAAAAGGTCAGATGTTGTGTTTTATAGCATACTATCTACCTTTAGGTGTCCAAAAAGATCCTGTAGTGCATCTTTAAGTTTTTCTTTCAAATAACTCGGCAACTGCTTATCCAATCTGCTTCACACCTTGGCTGGTGTATAGGTGAGGATCCACGGACAATACATTTGAATAAAATGTTGTGTAGAAAACTGTGCGAACGGAGCTTGGTGCTTCCAGAAAGGACCAGAAAGCACCCTTAACAGCACAAATATAGGCAGATCAAGATCCAAATAATGGTAAGGTCCCATGCATAGGCAATACTATTAATATAGAAAACCTTAAGTACCAGTTTTTCAAATCTGGAAAATGGATGACTTAAAATATCTCTCCCAACATTTTCCATTCAGCAATCATCGGTATAATGTCACAGTTGAATTATTTGTATTGTTCTGCCTCAATGTCTGCCTCAACTCAAATATGACATAAGACAACAGAGGATGCACACCACTCCTTTTAGAGAGATCTTCTATCTTAGTATTTTTTTGTTTTTTAAAGTTCACATCAGTTGCTCTCTCGTACAAAGACAGTTGGTTTAGCTGGAGGTTTGATGGGTTTGTCAGGTTGATTACATTTATTTTTTCCTTCAAAGGTTAAGGGGGAAATAATACATTTTAGTCTTCTGCCAGTATTAACAACAAATGCAAACTGGAGAACTAGCTAATCAAAATGAATCATCAATGATCCTCCATGATAACTAATGAATAGTAAACTGTGAAAGATATTTTTCTATCAATTATATTATATGTATATGATATTCCATACATTTAATACATTCTTACATGCATACACTTCATGAAACACAATACCAATATAGCAACTTTCTCAAACATCACACAAATGTCCCCCATTATACAGCATAGTCACGCTAATGAGAAACACCATGATAGGCAACATAAACCAAAACTGTCACATCAAACTCTGAATAAACATTCTTAGGCATCTTAGACTTCATAACACAGCTAGCATGCAACACTATCAAACATCAAAGGGTACAGAGATCTTTAAGTAAACTGTTCATATAATTCAGTCCATAATTACTATTTCTGACAGTTCTACAAATCAGAGAAGAGCAAATAATTACAAGCAAACAACTGAAATCCTATATTGTACATGACAATAATGTCTATGAGGTATTTTTTTTATGTTGATGCTACCCCTTACTGTATGCAGCCTCTGGTTCATTTATCCTCCTAAACTATCTACTATTGTTCCACCTGGATGACCCAGACGCATGAATTGAACCTGCACCTCACATGATCTCAGTTAAACGCTGTCCTCTTGGGCAACATAACATAATCACTCCAAATGACTAAAACTGACTTACCCCCATTGATTTAGAAAAAAAGCTGCAGTACATAGGTTTAAAAGGAAATTAAAGAACTCTGTAAAAATGTTGTCTTTTGCCTTTGCAGTGAATGTTTTCATTTCACATGTTTCCTTATATGTTGATCTTAGTAGCTGTGCAACATAAACTGTAACATACAGTATGTCCCATTGTATTCATCGTGGTACAGATATTACCAAGAGAGACGGTTTTAAGTTAGTCTACAAAAATAAAATGCTCAACATGTCAGCAGCACAGTTACAAAATACCAATTCATTCTAGAGCCTGATGTTTTTTATGTTTTTTTCTGCCTCCCAGGTACTAATGGACCTTGCAGTACTGCTAATGTACCATACCCGTTTCCTGTGCACTATTGCATGACTGGCATATGTCAGCACACATCCTAAAAATTGAGGTCTTTTTAAAAGGCTTTCATAACAGCCATGTTTACCACGTTAGTGGTATACGCTGACACTGAAGCGAGAAAGAAGCGGAGAGAGAGATGGAACAGGAGGCGGATCAAACTAGATTGAAGCTTTGCCATTTCCAAACCGTCTGTTCCTCTCGCGTCTAGCCATTACCAGTGTTAGCATCTCTTTGTCAGCTTTCTGGCTAATTAGATCCAATGGTGTTTGTGTGTGGGCCGTGTGCATGTGTGTGTTAATTATGTTGCCATGGCGATTGTCTTCCTCTCTTACCCCACTCACAGAAACACTAGGTATACTCGTACTCTTTAGACACCCACGATAGGATGGATAATGCGTTACTTGCTTACTTTAGCATCTGGTGATTGCTTTTGTCAGGCTGCATTTGCTGAAGAGGAAGTAGGCATACTGCTGTCCAAGTTTAGATTCAGATTCAGATTCAGAAAACTTTATTGTCTGTCGTAACAGAAAATCGTCTATGACGTGGCTCGACATACAAACACGATGATGTAATGATAGGCATTCATACAACAACATTGATTTCTGAGAGTACACACAGTGTGTATAGATCTTAAAACAAGTATAAATATTAAAAACTGTAAAAATAACAAGATAAAAGCTGTGGATATGTGCAAAGTGTAAAGTGACAATGCGTCAGGGTTCATTTGTCCATTGTTCATTGTTTTTTAGGCTGTTTATGGCAATGGGTATGAATGAGTTTTTGTGTATGTTTTTCCTTGATAGGGGTACTCTATACCGGCGGCCTGATGGCAGAAGTTGGAAGGACTTGTGCAGGGGGTGGGTGGGATCCTGTGTAATGAGGTTGGCTTTCCTTTTAACTGCCTGGCTGTGGAGTACTGATAATTGAATTTGAGTTTTGCCTGTTATTTTGATTGATGATCCGAGAAAGCTTTGATTTGTTTTTGACAGAGGTGACGGTGAACCAGGATGTGATGTTGAACGTGAGTACAGATTCTATGAGTGATTTATAGACAGCTGTTAAAATGTCCTGTCTGACATCAAAGCTCCTGAGTTTCCTCAGCAGGAACAGGCGTTGCTGTGCCTTCTTGTACACAGAGTCTGTGTGCTGGGAGAAGGACAGGTGGGTGTCGATCTCTGTGCCCAGGTATCTGAAGGCCTCTACCTGCTCAACTGTCTGCCCATTCGGCCGCAGAGGTTCAAAGAGAGGTTGGGGGGAAGATGTTTCATTTAAAACCTGATGAACATGTGCAGAGAAAAGCCATGAGGCAACGTCAGCTTGTTTGTTTGACAATGTTGTTGATGTTGCTCCTAAAGGTGCAGTGTTTACAATAATTTGGCATTTTAAAGAACAAACTTGGTAGAAATGGAATATTATATCCAAAAGTATGTTTTAATTAGTGTGAAATTGCCTTCAAATTATTATTTTTTCATTACCTTAGGTTGATCCTTTGATATCTACATAGGAGTAGGGCGATGAGTCTGCCATGCTGCACCACCATGTTTACACAGTAGCACAGAACGGACACACTTAATGGCCTTACACATTTTTACATATACATAGTGGGCGTCTTGGGCAAATGCAACTGTTGGAAGACGAAGAAGAAGTACAATCAAATGAATACCTTAACCCATCTTCACCTCATCACTAGACATTAAAGAAAGACTTGAGGCGGTGGTGGGTGATGCCATCTGTAGTTACTAACTTGTTTTCCCTGAAAACCACCCTGGCTTATCAATTCTCCCAAAGGTAAGGGTTTGCAAGGGAGCGTTGCAATCTAGAACTTTCACCACTACATGCCGCTAAACACTCTGATATTACGCAGTGCACCTTTTTAAAACAAAGTCAATCAGACATTATACTCTTTTCTGCCATAGACAGAGGTTGAAATGGTCATAGACTGAAGCAAACAAAAAAGGACAAGGGTCCAAGCCTTGAGGTGGCATGTCATATTTTCACTCATATTTTATTTTGGTTGCTATTTGCAGTGGGATCAAAAGAGAGCGTTGTGTATCTCCGGTTAGTGTGGCAGTCTAGGAGGGGAAGGGGGTCGTCCAACATCAAACCGCTTGACTTCGTACAAGTGCACTGCGTATGGTCACAGGTGATACATCTCACTCTCCATCGCACCTTATATATCCTTAACCACAAGATGAGAGCATTAATACATGTTGTTTATTTAATAGGTTAAAAAAAAACTGCCTCTGTACCTCTGATTTCTGCTCACTCTTAAATATTGCACTTACAATGTCAGGTCAAAGGATATTTTAACAGCTGTACCTTGTTTGCTGCATTCAAATGGAATGAACTACCAGCACATATGAAGTTAGGCTCTCTTATCTCATGTGAACAATTTACAGGGTTGCTCATATGTCATTATAGTCACACTTGTAATTGCCTTGTTGAGTTGATAATGAAATATTTGTCTGTGAGGTATTGCGTATCAAACTGTATTGATTGTATGTGTTTCTTTTATTTTTATATTGTATTGTACACAGGTCTCTCCTGAAAAAGAGATCTCTATCTCAATGGGACCACATGTTTGAATAAAGGAGTATATACTATATCGGGGGCATGGTGAAGGAAAGCAACAAAGTGATCTTGGCACCATTGCACAGTGAAGCAATTGAGTCGTGGTGTCTCTGGTCATTCGCTCTAACTGACAGAAGAATAGACAGTCCGATTTATAGATGCATGGATATTTGGCTGATGGACGGAAGACTAGATTAGTGTTCTGATACTTAATTTAGATCCTGATTGGTTTAGCCCTGACCAGAGGCAAACAGGCTCCATTTTAACTCTATCACAGATGGGATTTCCACCTGGAAAAGACAGCAACTGTGACATTTGATGTAATTCGGTCTGGAAATAAAGTTGTTTTGGAATATGCACTGAAAACCAAAAAAAAGGCAAGAATGCTAGTTCTGTATGAGGATGTTCAATAATCCTGAGTATGTTTGGATATACATCTATAGCCCTGGACTGTAAAACTGCTAAACTCTGCTGCTAACAAAAGTCTTATTGTACATTTATTCAATGTATTTGTACAAACATACACGGATATACTATTTAGGTTTTAGACTTCAGCTACATTTATAGCTGGTGCTGACCGTCACATGTGCCAGTTAATATGAAAGTAGATTCTATCAGCTGTAGTATTGTAGATAGCAAATAATTCCATCACGGCGAAAAATGAAATGTAGTCTGTTATCTGGGACATGTGCTCTCTACAGGCGCTTGTCCGTACTATACCAACCCTCAGTCAATGGAAAAAAGAGATAACTCAAGATCACATGCATTATGAAACATATCACATCACATTGACTTCAGTACATTTGAGCACCTCAGGCGTACATTTCATATAAACTAAGATAGTGTAACTTTTGAAATTACACAACCTACTCTTACAAGATTAATCATGAGCTTTGAACCTCACACACAATCCAATACCTTCAGGAGTGGTAAAAATGGTAAATGGACTTGTATAGCGCTATATCTCCGTTTATCACAGACTCAAAGCGCTTTACATTGTTTTTTGTACACATTCACCCAGTCACACACACATTCATACACCGATAGCAGCAGCTACCACGCAGGGTAGGTTTAGCACTAGGGTGCTAAGCTAACTAAGCTAACTATCGGGAGCAATTTGGGGTTCAGTGTCTTGCCCAGGGACACTTCGACATGTGGCGGGGAGACGGGGGATCGAACCTCCGACCCTGCACACCAGAGGCGAACGCCCTACCCACTTCGCCACTGCCGCCCCAGTGGTGTTCGATCAGCCTTTCTTGGACTGCTTTTGTAGCGTATAATGGCTTAACATTATCTTGAAAATATCGCTGTATAACATATATTAGTGAGTCAGTTTACTGATTTCATGGTGAAAATCCTTCCCAATGTCTGTTTTGATGGTTTTTATCATGTTTTATCACACTTATGATGCTAGATAACTTGCTGCTTGAAGACCGCAGTGCATTAATGTGGTGATGTAGGGACGAGCAAGGGGCCTGCTAACTGCAGTAACTGACAGGAAGTTAGCTAAAAGAACCATTCCGCTTACAGCACCTTTAAGCAATTATTTGCATAGCAAATTATATGGAGTATGACATTGATAATGTACATGTAAGTTTATGGATTTAAATGTTCTATCAATCAAAAGTTTATTCTGATGTTCAGGTTGTAGCTACAGGTTGCTGCACCAAACTGCACTGCTTCAGCCTTCAGTCAGCCGTCAACAAAAGCTGGCAAACAAAAACTGGCTACACATATTTGTGTTTTAGCTTGAAAGTGTTTCAATCTGGACCTAATCTGATTCAATAAGCAATTTCAAATTTGGCAGAATAGTATTCCAGCACAGGAGCACAAACAAAGGCTGTCAAATACAATCCCAGAGAGTTTACAGTAGGCTGTGGGGCAGCAGCAGTGAGCGTCTCACAAGCTTTCAGCAGATCTAGAGTCTGTTTGCTCTAATGCATTAGTGAAAGAGTAAACACATGTTGGAATATTAATATCACAATCAATAATGAATCAATCACCTCCACACCAGTTTGCCATCATGGAAGAAAAAAACCCTGAAACTTTGATTTGAAAATTCAGAATTATGACACACTATTTCAGGTTATTAAAAGCACTACTGTACTAACTATAACACTCACAAAGGGCTGACTCGTTGTTCTTGTATTGACTTTGAGGGTTGTTGTACACCTGGCAAGACTAATTGGAGAAAATGAGGTCAAAGGGTTCTCACACTGCTAGTGCTGCCAGCTAGCAGCTAAATGCGGGCCCTGCTTTTTCATTGGACATGGAGTTTATTTCTCCCCAGAGCACCGAACCTTTCACGCTGTATTCTTAGTGCATTAGCTATTTTCCTGAACTGATTCATTGTAGCTGCCCGCGTCGACCGAAAACAACTCTAGTCCGCAATTAAAAATGTATAAGTGTAAGCTAAAAGTGAATACCCCACTGTCTTTTATACCTGTTAAGCAGAAATGTACAATCTATTTTTAACGGCTAGCTGTTAAAGTCTAGTGATCTTAAATATACAGTACGGCAAACCACTTAAAGAAGAGCCAGCGATGGGCCTGGAGGGAAGGGAAATCAATGGGGTATTGGGTATCAGACTTTACGAATGTATACCTTTCCTGCTAGCAGTTACGTAAAGAAGGATTGACATACAGATTAATGGATAGGAGGCCTCAGGATGGGTAGCTACCGGAAGAATGGATGGATGTATGGATGGATTGATGCATAGAAGCTGGGAAGGTTGCCCTGGGGGAGCAAACACATTAATCAGGTCTGTTGACAGTTTTCTGAGTGACTATTTCCTGCCCTCTTTCCTCCCAAGAACGTCTGGTTCTTGGGGGAAAAGCTCCATTACAATGAATGAGGCGCAAACATTGGGGGGCTCGGGGGTCGTCCCTTAGGGGGTAAGGGTGGTCCAAAGAGGCCATGAATATCATCTGCCCTTCAACTCACCATTATATCTATTTTAGTTAATCATTGTTCAGTGTGCTCAGCGTATGTGAAACATGGGTCCTACCCCCCAAAAAAATCCACCAGCCTTACCTTAATTTACCTGTCTGCCAGGTCTTTTTCACCGAAGCCATTTGGCACCAAGCTGCCTTGGCCGTCCCAACTGCTGGAAAGATCTCGTTTGGAAGAAGTCAACAGCCAAGGTCAGGGCAGGGTGAGACACCATAGTTGAACGGCCCCGGCTTGCACACATATGTGGGCGCAACGAGTAAAGAGATGAAAGAGGGGGGAACCGTTGGAAGTCCTGATGTGTGCGAAGCGCTGTTGGGGTGCGAACGCGGGCTCCCATCTGTGGTTAATAATGTCTAACATGTTGCTAGGGTTCAGCTTCTGCCACTCCATAAATCACACACATCTGGTTTCCCCCTGATAACCCGCTGCTGGATGCTGGTGGTGGCAGGGATACACACACACACACACACACACACCCACACCCCAAGAAAAAGGCAGCACCCATTATGAGGTTCACCCAGTCATACACGTTATCATACTCTGCATAGGGGTGGCAGGATCTCCAGTGTCCATTAATGAAAAAAGCAAGGAATGGAATTCCAAGCCTAAATATTTACATTACATATGAACATTGCACCTGCTTGTATGCTGTTTAATGTTTTCCTTGCTTTCATTATACTTGTCTTTGCTTTTGTTTATTGTGTGTTGGCTTTATTGCTGCACCTGTTTTTCATTTGCTTGTGTACTCATTTTATTATAAAGTTTATTTGAGTACCTTGAAAAGCTCTATATAAAATAAATGTATTAGTATTGTTACAAAGGTTATGCTCAATGAATCAGATGGTAAACAAGCACGCCTACTGCTTCACATATATTGCATACATTTTTTAAATGTCCTCATGATTTGATTTTGACGCAACCTAGCCCTTTGAAAATGTTATTCAACCTCACAACAGATGGGCAAATGATGAGTTACCGTTATGGAGCGTCTTAAAACTATATGTACAATAGTAAGGAGACCTTTAGAGATAATTTTTCAGTGGCTACTTATGGTTCGCTATGCTGTATTAAATGATTGAATCCTGATATATGTTCTAATATGCTATCATCATGTCACCATGGAAACATGTAAAAAGAGCTTGCTTAGTGATCAATGGAACTATCCGCGTATTTTCTTTAGCTGATTTCCTTTCATTTTCTACTCCTTATAGACACTTCAAACTAACTTTATTTTCATCTGGGCTTACTCCTGATTATTTAAACAACCTAATCATGCAGTATGTCCTAACGAGCTATTCTGGCTTCCACCGTTGAAACCCCATCTGTTTGCACAGCCTTTTTTCCACAGACACCAGAAGCAGTCACACTGCTTTGATTTAGCTTTGCTGGCTTTGTTTACCTTCCAAGGTTCATTCTTTATGATTTGATGAGAGTATAATAAGCAGTAGAATATATTTTAACACAGTAAATAACACCTTCAGGTGGAGACACCATCCAATGCCAATGTCTTTACTTCATTTCTGACTTAAACAGGTTCAGATGGTAGTTGCATTGCCCAGTACATGCATTGCCCAGTAATCTTTGTATTAGTTCTTTATACTTAAATTCCAGCTTTTGTTTTGTGTGCAGCAGTCACATTAGATTCTCATCTACTGTGCTCCCTTAATATTTACACATTTTAATGTATGATCAAGGTTGCTAACTCACCAACATGCACAATATTATGCAGCCTAAATGGTCCTTGACTTGGTAGTTGAACTTGGTGCTTTCTTTTACACTATTTTCCTAATATGAGTTAATAGCAAAGCAAGTGGAAGTGATGGATTATGGGCCAGAGTCTGCTCACAGTAGCATGCAGACACTTGACATATCTTTAACAAGATCCACTCCTTCAACATGCTGCTGACATGACTTCAATCCTATTATTATTACGCCGCGTCATGTGTGTCTTGCACTGAACCATATGGAGCCCCTAAAGGGACATGGAGGGAAAAAAAAATTTGGTTGAGAAGAAAAAAAAAGTTGGTTGAAAAAAAATAAATAAATCAAAGTCGAGATCTCGAGATCAAAGTCGAGATCTCGAGTTTAAAGTCGAGATCTTGACTATAAAGTCGAGATCTCGAGTTCGACTTTGCCTTCAAATGTCACTCACCGTCACCAATGGTCCATGCATCAAAGGCATACCAATTAATTTATGGGAAACCACACAACAGTGTCATGGAGGAGTACTTGGAGCATTCTTTTCTCACACTAACACCAAACTACAACCTATTAGGCCTTAATCTAAAGTTTATTATGCACATTGGAGAGAAAAGTGACAATGCTTCACTTCATTTTGGCGCACCATGGACAGAGAGCGGAGGTCTAATTGTCAATACACACACACACACACACACACACACAATATGTAGACGGTATACATTTGACTATATCAAAACGTGAACGTTTCCAAGACACAATGCCGCCTACACTTGAGGAGAACTCTGTTTGGCTGTATTGGCTGGTCTGATGAAGGCTATTATGAGTCGCAAAGAGTAATTTGCACCGGACACTCGACTTTGAACTCGAGATCTCGACTTTATACTCGAGATCTCGACTTTAAACTCGAGATCTCGACTTTAAACTCGAGATCTCGACTTTGATTTCGAGATCTCGAGTTTGATTTTTGATTTTTTTTTTTCCAACCAAAATTTTTTTTCCCCCTCCATGTCCCTTTAGGGGCTCCGTAGAACCGTGATGCCTCCAAGAGCATTTTGCAAAGTTGTAAATGGCTTCATTAGCGAGTGAAGCTGCTGTGCCAGCCTTTGCCACATGCAGATAGTAAAAAAGCATATTGATGTCTGAAGGTAATTTGTGACTGACCGTCTGACAAGCAGATGGGAAAGCACTTCCTTTTCCTTATATTCCATTGAGTCGAAAAAAACATGAAATATGTAGTTTTTATGACAGAAGCAATGCGGCTGCACTGCTGCGGCCAGCTCATTAGAAACGCTATTCCCTGCTTCATCCCGCACCCCACAGGTACTGCTCTGTAAAACACAGTTAATCATCATTTTACCCCCCCAAATTAGCTCTTTTTATCAATAGTGCCTCTTCATTTCAGCTGTGTCGATTTCTGTTTCTACACCGCTCATATTTACCTCCAATCATTATTCACCGTTATTATAGCTTTCATTAGAATGCCAATAAAAGGGCGAACACGGCATGTCTGGGAATCCTTGTTTTGTGGATGGCTTAATCGATAGCAACGTTGGCTCTTGCCTGCAGAGACAATAGACACACTATTCCTGGTCCTCTGTCATAACCCTGCGATGTCCAACCCCATGATGAGCCCAATAATGGCCACCATGTGACGGCTACAGGGGGGCATTCCCTGCTCCCTGACAGCCGCCCACCTGCCGTGATTGATGATATTGTTTTTAAAGAGTGAAAATAGTAAAAAGGGGGCTGTACTCGCTCCTGAAAATAGTCACATTCCACCCGGGAATAAAGGACATCATTGTGGAGACTAATTCACTTCAATAAAAGGACTGCTATTCTGTGGTGAGTTTGTGTGTGGGGGGGAGAGGCTATCTAGTGTGCGATCTTCTGTGTGCATGTGTGTGTGTTTGTGTATTTTGCGGGTGCACCTACATTTATGTTACTTTGGCTGGGTGCACATGCCTGTGTGTGTGTGTGTGTGTGTGTGTGTGTGTGTGTGTGTGTGTGTGTGTGTGTGTGTGTGTGTGTGTGTGCGTGCGTGTGTGTGTGTGTGTGTGTGTGTCTTCAATGTGTACATTATGCAGGTAAAGGTCAAGCGAAGTGTGGTCCTCTACTGTTTGCGTTCACATGACTTTGAACATACTTTACCCTATGGAATTTTCTTATAACACAATTCAGTCTAGCTTCAGTATTTCTTACCAAAATAAATAGTGTGTCATCTTGAGAACTAAAGACATTTCCTTTCCTCATAAAACATTAATACGACTGTTAAAAACCGGCATTGTTACATCAGCTTGCAGACTTCTTTCTTCTTCCCGGATGTCTGCTGACGGCACACTGCTGTTGTTTTGCATCACCACCACCCATTGATGCTATGTCTAAAATACATATCCTATCTGTACATAAACAAATGATGTTCTCCAAACATTGATACTCATTAGCTCTTCCAATGTCTGTTAATCTACTCCTTAAAACAACTTTCTGTGATTCAGTTTGAGTACCATTTACTGAGGCCTACTGACCCTGAAGTGTTTGCATGAAGTAGTACTTTGGCTTGTCTAATCCACACAAGTGAGCAATTCAGAGTTTTCATTTACTGCATATGCACACGCTTCATATGCTAGGGCTTAAGTGTTATTTTGCCAGTTCATGGAACAAAATGCTAAACCAGTTAAATGTGTGTTTACATACTTAACAATGTGCACAGGTTGTCATGTAGCCTGGATAATGGGTATGTTGCTGGAGCCCTTTGCAGTCATGTTGGTAAGCCCATGGATGTATTGTGATATGCAGCCAAAATGTTTGGCACACAGAGCATATGATTTGATGAAAGCATACAATGTTACACTGTCTCCATCAGCAGATGAAGTTTAGTTAGTTGCAGCAGACCTTTTGCCAGAGCATGGTCTCCACTGAAATCTGTTAGGACCTCCTCGGGGATGTAGATGTTTACTCCCTCCATTGTGTTCTGGTTCTACCCCAGTCTACTAAGAATTAAACCACTTTACTGACCACTTTCCAAATGTGTTATTCAAGCTGTATTTGCTGATGAAGGCGAGATACATCTAGTGCAGAAGACCTTTTAAATCTTTTCGTATTGCATGTTAGCATCATTGTTGTTCAAAACTCCCTTTAAGCTGTTCCGCATAGGTGTCAGGAACAACCTTCAAACTGTTTTTGAACATGACATGGCACTGACCACCATGATGTGGCGAACAATACTCAACAGCTCATTCTCTTGAATGACCTTGAGTTTTCTGAAGAAAATTAACTTTTTTTTACCTTAGTTTATAAGGTAGTTGTGGCTATTGTAACCCAATTGACATTGTGAGCCCATTTGCATGTGCTTGTAAATCAAAATGTCATTAAAACCTTTTTTCCAATTAAAAACCTTAGTGTTCAACAAACAGTATACCTCTGGGCTATTGCTTGTTTCCCTATCCGTTGTTTAACCCTGTTATTATGTTTACTTTTTAGATGGTGCTGTTAGGATCAATTTAACCCAGGACAGTAAGGGTGCTGTAAGCGGAATGGTTCTTTTAGCTAACTTCCACTGCGGTCTTCAAGCCGCGAGTTATCTAGCACCATCTCAGATCCATAAGTGTGATAAAACATGATAAAAACCATCAAAACAGACATTGGGAAGGATTTTTACCTGCTCCGCCATTAAACATTCACCCATCTGTTGCTCTGCGGGTGCACCGGCAGTGAGACGGGTGCCAGTTTGTAGCGTTCTTTCTTCTGATTGGATACTACTTTCGGGATCCCTGAACAATTTAATTTGCCGATTACATGCAGAGCGGGTGACGGAGAGATCGGAGGTATGAAACGCACACACTATATAAGTGATCACTGTATGAATATAGAGCAATTTAATACGTATATTAACTTAAATATATCGCTCACTTCACCTTTAAGCACTGCATACAGTACATTACAGCACACTACTACACCCTAATGATACATTCAAATTATGTCCGGAATAGTTTCTTATAAGATGCAAGAGCATTGCAGACTCACCAAATGTGTGACGACTTGAGAAATAAAATATTTTTTTATGTCCGTGTTTTTCTCCTTATCACTTGTGCCGGGTCCGGTTGGGTCTCCACTTTCAAAATGTCTGCTCAGCCGTCAGCCCTCGTTACTACTTTACGTCATCACTTCAGAATAAAAGTCACAGTCAAAGTCAAATTAACCTGTTTTTTTTTCAAAATAAAGTCTAAAAGTAATTTTCTGAATTATTAAAAATAAAATACTGACCAAAAGTTCAATCCAAAGACAATACCAACCAGAATGTTTGTTTACTCTTTCATTTAGCCTATAGCCTATCTGTTTTATTAAATAGGCTTTACCACACATTCACACTATTTGATATAAGGGGGGACTTACCTCCATTTCCAGGACCGGGTTATGACTTAATTGTCACAAATTGAAGAAGGCAGGTCAGGGACAGACAAGGGTCGAAAAACAGGTGATCAGTCTGGGAAAAATGCTGGAGAGCCTTGCATGGTAGCCTATAGGCCTAAAAAAAACTGGCAAGACTGGGACAGGGAGAATACTGTAGCCTATATCTTCCATTCAATATATATGTTTAGAAATCAAAACATTAAAAAGTAGCATATGATTTCATGTTTTGATACTATTTTTCATTTAAACACATCGGTAAACTGACAATTTTATTTAAAATGTAGCTATGCCTGTAAAATATGAATTGATTGCCTCTTATTATTATTATTATTTTTATTATCATGTCTCCCTTTACACAAAAAAATGGGAAACAAGACAAACAAAAAATGTAGCCTGAAAAAAAAAGTAATAATAATTTTTAAAAAAAAGCATTTTTATTTGTGAAGTTCAAATAATAATTGGATAAATCAGTGGGCTACACTGCGTCCCACTGCCACAATGATGGCCCGCGCCGTGAATGTCTCTAACCCATATCCCCATTCTGACCGTGGCTTTCACCGTCCAGCATAAACCCTGCCTATTAAGGTATCCTACTGTCGGTAGTGGAAACACATACCAAATATAGTAGAGTGACCCTGCGGAACCGTGCCGAACCGAACTCTGCTGCTCAGACGAAATGATCGAGGCATAATCAAAGCAGTGACAGAAACCTTAGTGCTGTTGGTCGCTAGATTCACATCAACAGCTCACCAGATGCACCATCCATATCAAACCTGGACCAACCACCACATGTCTAATGTTTATAAAAACATATTAGGCAGGCTGTCCTTCAATCAAGTGCTTTACAAAAAGCTCCATTTAGATCACTTATAACAATACAACCAAGACAAGTTTCTTCTTTCCTTGACAAATAATCTTTCCACACGAAAACGCACGCACACAGTCACACACACACACACACAACACTTCCTCCTCATATGGCAATTTACCTGCAAATGCCTAAATGGACACAAGTATGAACCTGAATTAATGGAATGGTTATGTGACAAACTATTGACAACATTTGTTTTAATCTGGAACTTGAAATCAAATGTTTGTTTATTGGAAAATGTTAGTTGTTAATAAATGAGAAAATCAAGTGTATCTGAAGATCTTGTTTGGACTCTTTTTGGTGAAAGTGAGACAACTCTGAGAAGAGAAAAAAAATATTTTAGTGGAGACTAGATTTTGAGCACTGAGACAAATTCCAGATATAATGCATGCTTATTTATAAGCCAATCAAGTGTTTTGTAGGATCTCACAGTTATCTCAAGAGATGTTTATTTCAGATGTATTTTTAGAAGTAAAGATCAGTCCAGTGTGAGAGAAAAAATATATTTTTAAGAACTTAGGTTAGGCTCAGGCTGAGACAAGGAGTGGGTTATTTCTCAGGAGATACATTTAAGAAATATGAGAAAATAGCCAAAATCTCCTTTTGATCTTTAATTGAGTATGTCTAGGAGAAAAATGCTTGACAAAGAAGAGATCTTATTTTGAATCTGCCTTTCCTCTGGGCATTCTTCACAGAAAATAAGCTAAGGCCGTGAAGATTCAGGTTGGAAAAATGTATGATTGTATACTTTTTCTTTGAGTAAAAAGATAAAGCAGGTCCATTTGACCCGAACACCGCAGAAGGGTTAAATGTGTGTTCGTTTGGATCTATAGTAGTGTCACCAGTGCATAGTTTGAGGTCTGGACTTCCTCTTTCTTTTTGATATCCCCAGATCTCCTGCGTACCAACCGAACAGCCATTCTCATTCATCCTTTCTTCTCTCACAATCCCTCTTTTCTTGGCCTTCACACTGACTCCTCACATTCCTCCCTCTACGCTTCACTGTAATCTCTCATTCTCCGCCTTCTTCAAGTGTCTGTCCTTTGCCGCTCACTCATCTCGCTTTTATTTCAGCCTAATGCCTCTCACTCTTAGCCTCCTACTCTCTCTATATCTCTCTCTCAGTCTCTCTCTCTCCTTATCAGAGTGGAGGATGAATGGTGAAAGGCGAGGAGGCGCGTCTCGAGACTAAAAAACCCAATGCGTCGTGTGTGGGAACCTCATTGTCAGAGGGAAAAATCTCAGAAAGGGACAGCTAAGGTATCACACTTCTCCCCCTAGTATGGTCAATAGAGCACACCCTCTCATCTTTCCACCTCCTTGAATGGCATCACTGTGCCCAGGAATTGTGTGCTAGTGATGCATGATCTGATAAAAAAGAATAAGAGATTGAAAGGAATTTTTTCCTCGACTCAAATACTCAAACACATTTTTATTGTTCACACGATGAACCACAAAGTGTTCTGCCAACCCCCATGCTTTGCCATTTGCCCTTGACATGTTAATGTGTGAGTATGGACATCCAATATTCATTCTCTTTTCTGTTTAAGTCACTACCAACCACTAATAGTCTTTCTTTAGCTGGTAAATGCTCCACTATGTTCTCCCACTGCTGCTGTGTGCATGGTGCTGAGCAAGTAGTGTACAGTGTTTTTTTTATTTAGAGTTTTTCTCTTCAAACAGCTGCATGCTGCGATTGGAAACAACACTATAAGAGTGAACCAAAAACAGTAAAGCTTTGGTCTGGACATCCAAACAATGTACTGACATTCACCATAAAGCAGATAGTTTGTGTACATACTACTTTGAACACAAGTGTCATAATTGAAATGATTTGACATCCATTGGGAGTAAGTCCATATATTAATCTGAGTACACAGACGCAGTCCCTTCATAGCAAAATGGCCGCTGCAAGAACATCTGGACTAGAGCCCTGGAAATATGCGGTGCACCAATCAATATGCGGTTGGAATTTTGACCGCAGAAGATGATTGGCCTGTGCATATAGTTAAGAGTCTGATTGGCCTTGTGCGGTTGGTGGGGCAGGAGAATCTCAACACATCCCTTCCGGCATCCACAACCTACCGAATACTCTTATTGGCGGTTCATATCCGCTGGATCCGCCCAGCATGATGGAATATTTGACACTCACTTTCAAAACATTTCAGAATAATATAAAATAAAAGAAAAGAGAAAATTGTGTTATGAGAGATGAGAGTTGTATGGCTTTTTTTTTCTACATTTGCCAAACCTTGTCTTTTGCTAAAACAAAGCCACATGGTGTGCAGGTCAAAATACATTAAATATTAAGGGGAAAAAAATCCATGGTGTATTATCTGGATAACTGACCGCAAGACCAATGGACTTTGGGTCCAGTGGGAAATATGTTGGGACTATTGAGCTGTCTGAATAATGGGCCGGTCTGAATTAACAGCAGTCAGTCCCCCTTTCTCTCTCTCTCTCTCTCTCTCTCTCTCTCTCTCTCTCTCTCCTGGCTGTCGCTTCTGCATCTTTTTTCCCCTAGGAGATTTAAGCGCTCCTCTTTTCCATGCTTTGTTCTTTGTTCACACTTAAACTGTCCCATTGATTTCAGTTCATTTTAGTGTACGATCAAAATCAACTGGTAGAGATTTGCTCAATTCAGATCATGCACCATAATGAAACACACATCCGCACTGGATTGTGTTACTTTAAATAGGGCTGAAATGGCTGAGCAATTTGTGTTCCTGGTGGTGTATGCACATGCTAGAGTTGAATGTATGTACATTTAGCTGCCACATAAAATAGCAATCATTCAATATTGGAAATCCAACAGGTTTGTATTAAACCAATAAATATTCAAAATAAATACTTAAAAAGAGTATTTACTTTCGACAAAAATACACACAAATTTTGTCACCTTATTTGATGAAGTTTTAGTGAAATTACGTTTCTATTATTATTGTTTAAACATTTTAGCTCAGTTTAACACCAGTTCCAACAGAGAAGACTGGAGGGTGCCAAGTTCACCGCTGCTCCGGAGCGTATGATTAGTTGTTTTGGGTATTACGGGAAAATTACATTGTGCTTTTACACTGAGTCATTGGTTGATAAGAGCAGCTAGTACCAGAATAAAATGATTTATCCCTAGCTAGAAGTCACCTTGGTTGACATCTCTGCATTTGAGAAGTGGATTCAACGCCTCTACACCTCTATTCGTTATATACTGTATACATATACTGTATATTTATATCGATGTGTGTGTGTGTGTGTGTTTATTTTCCTAACACTTTTAGTTGTTGTAGGCATTGAGACTGTTTGGTGTTCCCTCTGTCATTTAGCATTCTTCATAGGCAGTCCTCCTCCTCCCCTCTCTTCTATTTGGGTGCATAATAAAAGCCTATAATCATATTCTACACACCCACATACTGTCTGAGGCTTTGAGATTATACGTCTCAGGGACTAAGAACAACAGAATCCTCATATTAATGTTGGTGGCAGGAGATCCTCATGGTTGTGGCAGTAATGCTCATAATCATCTCTGTCTTTCAAACTTGCCAATTAGATTGACTGATGTAGTGGGATGAATGAGAAGCAACAGATGCCTAAGTGTGTGGAGCTGCAGTAAACAAGAATACAGTGGAGAGAAATTACTGTTAAGTATAATGAAGGCTCAACATATAGAGATCAACAACAAACAATGAACTTTGTAGGAAAATGATGCATCCTTGCAACAAAACATTTGCATATGATTTAATTAGCTTAAAAACACAACACAAAAGTTTTGACAATACAACATGAACAGAAGCAAACTTATCCTAATTATTTTTTGTGTGGACACTTTTCCATGTTTTAAGACACCAGCTACAATTGGTTTAGATAGCAACTGGTGAGGAAATATGTCTATAATGTATTTTTGGAAATGTAGCACAACACAGTATATTTATTACACTATGTCTATAAAACAAAACAAATATCTTACTCATCACCACGCCACTATTTGGAAAATACTAAATAATTTTGGTCCCTTTTAGTAAGAAATGATCACAGGTAGTTAAATATAAACATGCTGTGCAGTGTGCACAGTTAACTGACATTGTACACCTCTCTAACGGCATATTAGAAACGCTCTAAACTAAAATAGATACTTCTTTATGTGGCCACCAGTTTTTTTTAAAACACTGCATAGTGCAGTTGAGAGTTAATAGCGTGGTGTATGTGTGCGTACGCTGTGTGTATATTTACCTAGGTGCACGGGTGGATGTGTGTCATTTCCGAGCAGCTCTCTTGCAGTGTCCCAACCCCAAAGCTAAATAAACAGGCCAACACTTTGCATGCCTGCCTCTGTGTCTCTGTGAATAGCTTCTCTGTAGCATGTCATGCTGTGGGGTCTGTCGTCTGTGCTGAGCAGTAAGTTTCACTGCCATTCCGCACATTGACCAAGATTCAAGATAAAGTGTGAATGAAAAATGTAGATAAGTTTGGCGCCAAAAAAGTAAAGTATATTCAAATCAGACATTTTGCAAATACTCTATACTAGAAGGCAAGTCAGACTGCTGGATGAGAACATGTAACTCTACAATAGTACATTCAACCAATTAACACTGCATCCATTTTTTACAGTTCACAGTGTTAAAGTATGAGGCATGCTATTTTAGAAATGAAACCTATACCAGGTTTTATATTCCTTCCAGATGCTGATAGTGAGCCATGGAACATGCCTTACTCCAAGTGAGGTAACATGAGGTTGTACTATCTAAGTACAGATAAGCACTCTGGATCCCTTAGTACGTAGTACATTTATGAGACTAGATTTCAGCTCACCTCCACGTCAAATCTAGATATATTTCTACCGCTTTAAGGTATATTCTGCCATAACACACATACCTTTGGTTAATTATCTATACGTGGTGTGACTTTGAGCAGAAAACGAGCCGTCCCTGGGTGGGCTTGAACCACCAACCTTTCGGTTAACAGCCGAACGCGCTAACCAATTGCGCCACAGAGACTGTCTGTGAGCAAGTGGCTCATACTCGATAATACAACCCACTGCTTATTTACTTTTAGAAGTAGTACTTGACAATAACACATGCAACTTTGCCATATTCTGCATATTTATTTGGATTCATAAATATATGTTTAAATACTAAGTTATTGTTTTAAGGATACATTTTAAACTTGTATCTAAATCATTTGTTTACAAGTTTAACTGTAATACATAACTGATGGAAAAAAAATCTGTAAAAAAAAAAAAAACATTTATTAACTGTTAGTTAATGCTTAGTTAATACTATTAAAAGTTAGTTAATGGTTGGTTAAGCATTAACTAAGCACAACGGTTAGTTAATGTTTAGTTAAGCATTAACTAAGCATAACAGTTAGTAAATGTTTAGTTAATGTTTGTATACCATTGACTAAGCATTTATGAATGCTTAGTTAATGCTTATAAACCATTAACTAAACAATTACTAACAGTTAATTAATGTACCACATTGTACAGTGTAACCAAACATTCTGAATCTCTTTTTGGTAAAGTTTAGTTTTCTCATATAAAATATATTGTCATGTGAATTTATTTTTATTTTTTTGTTGGAAATATTGCTGCCAATGCAAATTTCTAGATGTAGAAGCATGTATGGCATATTCTCTATATTTCTACTGCATCAAGGTATATGACCTAGAGTGTAATAAAAGAGCTCAACTTTGAACTGCTGTTGGCTTTCTCATTGATCAAGACAACTCTCCAAGCATGTGCTGACATATGTTAATTAATCAATCTGCATTGTATCTTGAACAATCAATTCACATTAAGCAGATCATTGCAGTTCAGATTTTGAAATCATGCCAAAACAATCACTTGATCCTGTGGTCTGTCTGTTTGCTTTCAGACCACATAAGCACCACGCCACATTGTGATTGGAAGGGGACCAAGACCCTCCTCTTTCCAGCAGACTCTGACTCTGTTTAGTCTGTGCCAGGAATGGATTGACAGCTTTCACACCGGCCTAAACAAAAGGAAACTAAACAGGCAACTGGCAAAAATACATAAATACAGTATTGTTATACACTGAAATGCATTTAGTGGTTCATATTCTTTTTGTACTCTGTGTGCGTGTGTGTGTAGGTGTGTGTGTGTGTGTGTGTGTGTTGGTGTAGGTGTGTGTGTGTGTGTGATAATCCTAGTCACTGTAAATTACAAACACACACACACACACACACACACACACACACTAATAACTAACAAGTGAGAACTTTCCTCTCTGTCCTAGAGTAACATTTGTTCTTCTGCTCCCTCTTATTCATACACACGCAAACACACATACACACACACACACACACACACGCACACACACACACACACACACAAACACAGACATACGCTCGCTCTTGGGGCCAATTAGTCAAGTTGAAACGTCTTCATTTTTCATTTGAATGTTCAATGATCAGTATAATTGGAATTAATAAGCCAATTTCATTTGGCAGAGATAGGAGTTTTTGGCACTTGTTTGGAGCACCCTAACAGTTGGTTGTGGGGGAGGGAAACCACAAAAACAAGGCTCTCATTTGCTGGGTCAATTGCAGTCGAAACACATAGCCCTATTAATCTTCCACTGCCTAGCTTAATATAGATGCTTTGCTACGGTTATCGGGCCGCTGTTTATGCTGTGTATTAGTCCTACACCATATGATTACTATCCGATCTCACTGTGCAAGTTGGTGCCTTAATTAGCTGAATAAATCTTGATTCTGGTTGTACAGTATTTCTCACGTATACATTAAAGCTGCACTAATGTATTTTTTATGGATGAAATTGCTACGTTTTGCTACATGTAAAGTTCTGTATTTTTCTTCAGCTCTAAAGGACTTTATTTTGTTGTTTCCACTTTTAGTTGGTGTTATTGTTTTTTGGCCCACAAGCTTCACACTCATTTACCTCATTTCCTCATTCCCAGCAGCAGCAGGCAGCTGTTTATTGCAAAAAAAACTCTGCTAATTCCTCTGTACATAGCCTGCCCATCAGCTAACAGCAGGCACACACAGTTAGCTGCTATAGCTGGTTAACACAGTGGAGCATTCAGCAGCTAGGGAGATGCATATTTGTTATCAGGAGTTGGAAACCCAAACAGCTAAAATGATAGGGAATAATGTTACTATGTTTGTTATACGGACATAAACAATAATGTTCTTGCTGGATGTGTAATTAAGGCAATTGTTTAACTCATCCACCATAGCTCTATACAAATATGGGTGTGAACAAATCAGGTACAAAATATGAGCGAATATATTCTACAGTAGTTTTGTAAGCAACGAATAGGGCGGAAAGTCAACACATTTGTGCATAACAAATGTCTAAGATAATTCCACATTAAAGACTGTGGATCTTTTGAGTGGACATTATTTTCTTACAGATAGCCTACTGTTCAGAGAGGTCATATATGAACTTCTATGCTCCAATCATTGTTAACAGACAGTTAGCGATTATAGCCATTGTACTCACACACACTTTGAGCTGAAATGCTTATGTCATAATGCTAACATACTTACAATCACATTACCTATATGCTCATGCTTAACAGGTAATTTGTTTAACCATAAGTCTACTATTCACCGTGTGTCGAGTGTGAAACCTAAAATGTGCGCTCAACATGAAGTAGCTTAGAATGGACCTTGCCGTCTACTGTATGTAGCCAAGCCTCTTAAGAGGCCTGGTTAAAAGTTGATCTTTAAAAAAGGAAATCTGTCACTTTTAAATAATGCACGAGGGCAGAATGGAGGATAGCATTTGATTTGTACTTTAACTCTATGGAGTACCACATTGTCATGGAAAGTGCTTGTTTATCGTGGCGACGTTATAGCTCTTATGAGATGTGAAGTCTGGGGCACGAAGGGGACGCCTCGGTGGGAAGGTGTTTGTCGTTTCCACTTTGGGAGATGGCTTCCCTTCTCCCTTTCATCTCTCAACCTTCCCATACTTTCTCCGATGAACAAGAATGTCTCCTCACAAACACACACACACACACACACATAGCATTTCAGCGCATATCTTCTGCCACTCTCCCTCCTTTTATGCACACATTCAAAGTCACACAAATGCACTCACAAACACAAACTGTTCCCCATCTCACTGTAATATGGACAGACGTGTTCACACTGCTTCTCATTTGGATGTCACTGCACTGCCTGGTCCTCCCTTTTTGCTATATTAAACACTCCTCTCCTATCATTGTCAGAAGCTATACAAGCAGATGGCGGTGAATCTGCTTGGCTCTCACCTAGGTCATGTGGAAGCTGCTTTAATAAAAAAAAAAAAGTTTATCTCTGAGTTTATTTAGGAGACAATACATCATATAATCCTCCCGCTGCACTAAAAGCATACCTCTCATGACACATCTTTGTGAGGGTGCAAGAATTTTTTGTGCTGCTTCACACCATATTTCCTCACTCTCTCAGGGGTGGTTGTTTTAGTGTGAATGTGTGCTCTCAAACACATTATAAATAACCCCGTTTGCAGAGAGTGGGATGACTTGCCCATCTGTTGCAGTGATCTCACGGGTGACTATGTCTCTTTCAATGGGTTTGGAACTCAAGTAAACTCATGAAATATTGAAAGCATAGAGCACAGTGCTGATGGGGGCAGCTGTGGTTCAGGAGGTAGAGTGGGTCTTCCACTGCAGGCTTGATAGTTCACTGTCAAAGTGTCCCTCTAGGCAAGACACTGAACCCAGATTTGCTCCTGTTGGTATAGCCAGCGTACTGCTGCCAGCGGTGTGTGTGTGTGTGTATGTGTGTGAGAGAGAGTCTGTCTGTCTGTATGTCTGTCTCTGTATGGGTGAATGTGGCAAACATTGTTAAGCACTTTAACACTGATTCTTTGGAGAAAAGGAGCTTAACAAATGCAGCATATTTATTATGTTTAATTTACTATTGATGAGGCTCTGTCAACATTTCAGAAATGAGACTGTATCGACATTGGCCACAGGCATGTCACACGTCTCCCACTCACACTCTGATCTGCGGTTGAACAGACTCCAACTCTCTAGGCTTTCTCTCTCTCATTCTCTCAAGCACAAGTGTACCCTTCCTGCTGTAGTCACAGGAACACTCAGACACTGTCTCTCACACCAAGTAATGTCTCTCTCTCTATCTATCTATCTATCTATCTCTCTATCTATCTATCTATCTATCTATCTATCTATCTATCTATCTATCTATCTATCTATCTATCTATCTATCTATCTATCTATCTATCTATCTATCTATCTATCTATCTATCACTCTCCTTAATGTGTCCTCTTTAGACACAGGGTCAGTCTGAGCCACCAGCTCTGCGAGTCATGCATGCAGACAGCAACACCATACAAACAATAACCACTTGACCAGTTTGCTAAAACCGAGGCACTTGGACCTGGCCAATAAGAGCAGACTGGACAAGACAAAGCGACATTTACCATTCCTTTAACTGTGAGTGAATTTTTTTGAAGAAATGGGGAAAAGTTGTTTATACTGTATGTTATATGAGAGAGAGCCTGAGAAACATACAATTCATTGCCAACAACTGCTTCTGGAATCGTTGTGCATATGATGAATACAAAGGAACTTGAACACAGCAGGAGTCGGGGAAAATGACGAGAGTGTGTGAGAGAGAGACTTTCAAAAGTAACCTGTAATGGCTGTTATATTTCTCCTGGGAGCAACTCTTGCTTCCTGAACCATATGGATTGAGTTCCAGATTGGTCCAATGAATCACTTCCTTCCTAAAGACCATTGTTCCAACCAGGGATTCACTAGCATAAGACCAAAGCCTGAGCAATGCTTAAGATAATCTCTTACCCATTTATGGAGGTGTCACTCCTGTTTGGAATACAAATCTGTAAGTCAGTTTTATCGTGATACAATAGCCTACAGTTGTCTCCCAGCAGTCTGTACACAAAATAGCTTCTACAAACTCATGCCTTTAACTTGATCGGGATTCGGGACACAGTTTGGCAAGCAGAATGTGAAGGTATAATAGCTTCCACAAGTGCTACCTGTGTGAGTCAGAGAGACCGGGGAAATAACGGGGGGAGCGGATGACAGGCGGACGTTTGGAAAGCAGTCTGGGAGCACACAGCCTTCTCAGTTGAAACAGGAATATTTATATAGGCTTCTTTGACACTGCCAAACCCTGATAAATAAGCAAACTTTTATTCACTGTGATATATCCTGCTCTCTTCACTCTCTTTCTTATTCTCTCGTTTCCTCTGGGGTGTCTTGAGTTCTAGTGCTTTGGTGAATGGAGTATAGGACGGAGCCTGACAGAAGTGCAGTCAAAGCAGATGGCTTTATGTCTCAATGCTTTTGCCCAATATTTCATGCCTGAAGTGAATCCCTAAGACACTGTAAAGACTGTGAGTATGAGACGTCGTTATATTCCATCTATTTCAGAGCTACATCAATGTTGAATTGTATTACTTCACGTGCCTATGGTGGGCCCTCCTTTTTAACATAACCTTTGTCTGAATACCAGTTTACAGAACCTAGGCTGTGTAGTAACACTGGATTTTTTTTCATCACGCGCACACACAGTACGGGCAGGTAGTGGATTGTGAGGAAATATTCACTGATTTTTACAAAAAATGGTTTAGACAACAAGCGTTCTCCAGAATAGCTGAGTCCACATTTAAGTAAGGCTAAATATGTCACATTTTCTCTAAAATAAAACAACATGCTGCATAAGGCATGAATCAGCTCACTGTTATTTAGTCATTTAAGGCATGCACCTGGCTAAGCAGCTTTATCATGCTGCAGGAATTCTCCACTCTAGAGTTTGCATTGTTATAATGTTCTTTTCTTACTGTTGGGAGACCTCCCCACCCCATACACACACACACACACACACACACACTCGGGCCTGTCACACTACGGACCAAATGGCTATACACTCACCCCAAGCTCTTTGACAACATGCGCGCACTATGAAAGCACACTGGTCATAAATATAAATGACAGCATTAATAAGTGATCTCTCATTCAAATCCCTCATTACGCATGCAAATAGGTTTAAAGGGGCAACGCGGTGCAAAGCGTGGTCCAATGCGTGGTCCGATGCGCAAATTGTAATTGTTACAAGGGTGCTGACCTGAGATCATTAATATTAATTCCCTACATTGTTTAAGTCAATTCACCGTCGCAGCCGATGACCTCAGACGTGAAAGGGTTTGATTTTGATTCATGTGCAAAGCGTTTGAAGGCAATGATTGTGTGCTGCTGTTGTCGAAAGGACACACTGCATTGGCTGCTATTCAATACATTAGATAATGGTGGCCGTATTTTAATTTGATTTCCTTTCATTATTAAGACATTAGGTTCAAAATGGCAAAGGTTTGTTTTTCTTTCCCTTTTTTCTATTGACATTTAACAAAGAAAAGAACAGCACACTGATATACTGCGCCCACAGGTCAACTTTATCTGGCCCGATAGTAAAGGGCAAACTTATACTAGAAAATGAAGCCTCAACAACTCACACCTGATCAAGAACTCAATGTTCGTCAAAATTCCTTTGGAGGGTAAAAAGCCGTGGCAAAAACAATTATTCCAAAAGTTGTATCGATGTCAATGTAATAAAATGTGATGGCATTTCAAACTCTGACAATATGATAGGATATAATGGTTCACCGTGATAATGTTGACAAAGCCACATTTGAATATAACACCAATTAAGTTCTAGCACAGTCAAGTTTGAGAGTTGTGTCGTGAAACAAGTTCCTCTCCACAGTTCTCACTCACCAAGTTTTTCCTTTTCGTCAGAAGTGTTAGTATGTGCTAATGAGCAAACATGGTAATCCCGAAGATGAACTGACAGCCACACCTACCCCCACGTTTCCCTGGCTTGTCTGTGTGAGTTTTTATAATTGGGCGTTTGATGGTTTCTAACACCAAATTTTCAGCATGTTTGAGATGGATGTCAGAAATGTCAGCAAGCTGTTCTAACAATGCATTCATTGTATTGTGTTGCCTACATCAAAGTGGCAGACACAAAAGGTGGCTGATGTTTGTTTTGAAAAGTGTGCTTGCAGTGTAGTTCATTTGGGTTGACAATATTTGATCAAACAACATATCCATCCCTTTGTTTCAGTTCATGTGTTGCTTATTTGAGGTTCACAAAACATATATTATGAATTTGGTGCATAACTAATTTGTAGTCACACATGTGTATCAGTAAATATGTAGTTGTAGAAACAAATAAAAATAAAGAAGAACATTTTGTCTCACACACATTCATGTCAAGCACAACAACCACACATCTTTTATCGGGAGTTTGTTGTTAGCAGTTCATTTTCAGGTTTAAACTTGGGTGTGAGATCTACACTATGTTTTTTCAAGCAGAGGAATGATTTTCCTTTTAAAACTGCGACATTTTGCAGTAACATGCTTTACCACTCCACAACAGAAAGATAATATTCTGTCCCCTCATTTCTGATTCAGTCTCTTTGTACATTTCTCCTCTCCAAAGCCATTATTACTTTAATCACCGTTTTTACGAGACTCTCATGGCTGCCCACCAATTAAGCTTTGTACCCTATTAAAAGTCCTTACCCAACGACCAAAGTGCTGCACTGCACAGGGTTCCACACTGGCACGTTCCATTGTGTCTTTGCTACTACCCCCAATATAAAATATTAACACCTGCTATCACTCTTGCGGCACTTCAACTCCTGTGAGGTCCACTTAAAACTCTACACCACAACAAACACAGCCAACCAACTTAGCAAGCGCTTTGACCTGCCAGTCTGACGTTCCCCTGTCTGCAACTCTTTCATGGGTATCCAGCTGCTTGAATCTTTTACACTGACACTGAATTATCCATGACCTAAAGAGGTATATGGTTAAGAGAGAGAACCAAAACATTTGATGAGAAGAACGCTCTTCATCACATGTTTTGGATAAATAACAATCTCATTACATATTTATATTGGAATAACAGAAATTAAAGTAAGTAGTGACCTAGTCTAAAATGCAATTTTTTATGAAGTGTCAGCAACAGGCAATGGCCGCGTTTCCCAGATTCGTTAAGAGCCTCTTTGGGCTAAGTACTTCTTTGGAGCGCTCTTAAGAACGCTGTGAAAGAAGAATGCGTTTCCCAGATTCGTTCTTAGCGAAAGTAGTACTTTCACTAAGATGGAACTGTACGACGGCGCTGACCCACTCTTTCAACCTTCTTAGCGAGTGATCATGCCGCGTCAGGGAAATTTATTTCCTCCACTTTTCGAAATAATAAAACAATGTTCAATGCGGACCTGGCGCAATAAACATAAACTAATAGTAGAGAAAAAAATGTTTTAATGAATTACACGTTTACGTTTTCCACACACATGTGAGTTTATAGTACTACACATAAAAAAATATCCACAACCCATGGCATTTGACAGATATCAAGGAAACAGATTTAATTGAACTCAGCTGAACCTCATCCAGAGCGGCTCCACCTGCTATAAAGGCGTTGCCAAAGTCCGCGCGTGTGAGAAACCATGGCTGCAATACAACAGCCTCGCCGTGCGCGAAGCCAGACGGTTTACATAAATGCATACGTGCGTCGGCACTTCTCCCCACTGGACGTGCTTTCAGACCGGGCCGTCCAGGCAAAGTACCGACTGCCCCGGCCGTGCGGAGATCCAACGGTTGATCACTCTGGTGTCTCCACACATATGCAATTTTTCCTTCAGCCCGGAGATGCAGCTTCTGGCTGCGCTGCGTTTTTAAGAACATATCAACCTCTTCTGAGGTCCAACAACCCCCAGCCCCTACCCCTTTACCACCAGTCACCAAGCACTGATCACTAAACCATAAACCCACAACCACCACACATCACCCATATCAACTCTCAGGCCTGAAGGCTGAAATAAATAAACAGAACCAGCAGATGTAGGCTACATGTAACGTCCTGCACACTATGAGTATTGCTGCAGTGTCCGAGTGCTTTACCTGAAAGTCTGGCACTGGAATGCTGTTGAAAGGGCGCACTATACGCACACGGCATTAACCTACGCTTAGCTAAATTACAAATTGCCTGGGACTTTTTGTTGCTATAGGTTTGACACTCTCATTTCAATGCAAAATGATCCACACAATACATGGTTAAAAAGGAAACCAAAGTAGTTTATTGAAACCATATGGGGGAGGGGTTACTCCGCGCTGTCTTTACTGGGCGTCTGCATCACCTGCAACGAAGGGAGATTGATTAGTGAAACCTTCGCACTCTTCCTTTTTGTTTGGTTCTGGAACTCCTGCCACTTCTTCCTCACAGCACGCCAGTCACGCAGGCCACATGGGCTGGAGGGGGACATCTTTTCGGCTATGGCCTGCCTAACACGGTTCTTCACTGTGATGTTCTTTTTGCCCCTTGTTCCCCCGAATAAAACTGCCCGGTGCTGCCAGACCTCGTCCACTAAGACGCCCATCTCCTCCGCGGTAAACGACGGTGCCCGCTTGTTTCTTTTGCTGCCGCTTTCTTCCACTCTCACATGTGTGTGCCTGTATCCACGGGGTATATATGCGCTAATGGGCTTGATTACTACTTGGATACACTTGTTGCCACCCCCCCCCCCCCGCACCCACACACCCCCACACACACACTATACATGCGTAGCCTAATTCCACCTGTGTGGGGGTGACCACGGGGCGCTGTGTGTGACTTATGCGCTGATAAAGAGGTGGGTGATCGATTCGCCTGGCATCGATTTATTCAGTTTCAGCACGACCGCGGTGGACAGCTCCCACCAAAGTACTTCTTTCGCTTCGTCTTACGCGTTCTCCAAAGAAGGCACTTAAGATGGCATCTGGGAAACACCCGTATCTTAACGCTCCTTCTTTGGCGAACCCTTCTTTCGACCCTTCTTTGGCCCCAAAGAACGATCGAATCTGGGAAACGCGGCCAATATCTATTGGCCACTTCTGCAGCAGGGCCTGTGTGAGTGTGTGTGTTTGTTTGCGTTTATGTACCTTGCCCCTGTCTTTTCACATGCTTGCTTACGTATCCTTGTAGGCCGAGTCAATAATGGCTCCTCGGAGCACCTGGCCAGTCTCCCTAGGGCATTAATACCCGGCTGCCACGCTTATGTTCTCTCTTCTCGGTCTCCGTTTGGACCAACATTGTTTGCTTATCTTCAGTCATGTTGTTAGCTTAGGTTTACACCTTACAACACCATCCACTCAACATTTACTCACTCGTCCATCAGCCGACAATGCTGACAACACACTTAATACTTTTAGTTTTAATTTTGTATGGGAATATGTTATGTTTCACGTAATGCATGTGTATAAATGTACACATACACATTGACTACTTCCCGTTTGTTTGCCATGCCTCCTGAGTCGTGTCATGACAAATTGGGGGCTCGTCCGGGATTCATGTTAAGAAAAGACCTGCCCATGCATAGCTACACAACTTAATTATATGTCCTTCATTTATATATCCATAAACTTACTAGACCTGAAATATACTTCACAAAACTAAGAATAGTCAGTAAAGGAGTAAAAGAACAGGAGGCTTTGGGCCTGCAGGGGAGCTTTCAACACCTTGGCATTTTTAACAAACGTGTACAGTATGTTTTGCTGTTTTCCCGGTTGATAGGGACGTATGTTTGAAGAGATAATAACAACTGTATTCCGGTGCCAGGACAATCTATTAATGCTTGTGATGACAGGCTCACTAATGTATTCACAGCAAGCTTTTTGTGTGCGAGTTCAAAACATACAAAATGAGTAATCACAGCCCCACTTTGGGACCTAGCGTTTCACTCAGTTGATGGATATAATTAAAAAGGAGATATGTAAATGTACCAGACCACCAACGTGCACATGATGTGGAATCAAGCAACAAAAGACAAAGTGACTGCAGTAGTTGACAGTGTGACTATTGTTGTTGTTTGTTCGAGACGTCTGTCTGCCAGATCTGGGCCTAGCCGTAATTCACTCTACAATCGCAACTCTCCTTCAGTTCTCCGCTGGCTGTCACGAGAAAGGGGGATTTAAAAAGTTGCATCTGGGCTTTGCCAATTTCCGATAAAGGGAATTATTGTAAAGTGTAATTTTTCTTTTGTTCTTGGTACATTTGTTTCCAAGACAATGCAAAGTAATATTCTACAAATATTGCTTCTGCCAAAAGCATTTCAGACAATGGCATAATCCTCCTCATACCTTTGCAATAGTAGAAAAGAGAGGAGGAAAAGCAGAAATATTGTCCATTATATTTCTATCACAGGCACTGGGTGTGCTAATCCCCTCTGTTGTGTCTGTGCACATCATAGTTGAATGGTCTCATCCTGGCCAGGAGCCCAGGAAGTCAGTGGCTCACTTCCATCCTACTATGAGACACCACCAACAAATGCACATGCACGCACACACACACACACACACACACACACACACACACACACACACACACACACACACACACACACACACACACACACACACACAAACACACACACACACACACACACACTGCACATGCACTAACTGTTCACTCGTGCTCCCTCTGTACCCCCAATATGAGCACACATCCTATCCATACCTCATGCAGGGCAGCTCTGAATGGGACCTGGATTTATTGTGAGTCACAATGGCGAGCACAGCCTGGCACCTCTTCTGTCCCTGCTGTCATGGAGGCTGATGTCTTGGGTCAGTGCCACTGTAAACCGTACCTCTCCTCTCTTCCTCCTCTATCGTTTCTCTTTCCCACCCCTCTCCTCCTTCCCTGTGTTGCCCTTCCTTTGATTGTCCCCCTATCCATCCTGCACAGAGAGGGTTCATATTTATGTGACTCTGTGGGTCTGTGTTCTGCAGACTGAAAGGAAAAAATCCAAAATGCTGCGTAATATGAAGAGGTTCTGTCAGCAGCAGGGAGATGAGAAAGCCTGATGGACAGAGGGGGTGCAAAGCTACTTAGTGGGGTATATAGGAACGGCGAGGAAGGTCCAATGGAGGAGGTCCTTTTTAGATCCCAATTTGAGACCTGTTTTTGTCAGACGCTTACAGTATCTTTACTGTAAAAAATTAAAGAAAATATGATAATTTAAGGCAACTGTCTGCACTAGATTTTTGATTTTGAGGCAACTGACTACTTGAGTTTGGCACTAAAAATTCCCAAAAGTTGTGTCAACTAATAATTTTTTGTTCAAAAAGTTTTTCAGACAGTTTTAACAGGATGCTTTATGTTTGAACCAACATTTTGACCAACTTGGATTTGTTTGTTGTCTGCATGTCGGATATTTAGTTCGCAGAACTGAATTGAAATTACAATTCCTATCATGTAGACCTCAGTATTTGTAGTTTTCATACATATAAACATACAGTTTCATTGCAAATGAATAATAAATGATCTCAACAAAATATAACTACTTGTCTCAAATGTAGACAGTTTTACTTAAAACTTAAGATTTGTTGTAGGCCTCAATACACAAAACTCCAGTGAATGAAGTTGCCTAAAATGTGAGTTTCCCTCACTTTTACAGTGTTGTTGTCATGGATATACAGCTACAGTAGCTGGTAAACCCATCTATTGCACCAATCTCCCTGAGTAACAACAAAACTGTCATACAGACCGGTACGAGGAAGGGAGGCCCATAAGCACAGCAGCAAACTGCACACTTTACTGCACAGTGTTGCTCAAGGGAACGTACCACCAGGACAGCACAACACACAACAGGGTACATAACAGCACAACATATGTGGGATATTACGATCAAAATCTTAGTCTTGGCAGCCTTAACGGCCAAGTATGTGTAGTATATTCGACTCTGTTATTCCATTGATTGACTGACAATAATATATTTAATGTCAGTCTGAGCATACAGGTGCTGGGGGGGGGGCTGTTTCTGTTTAGCTGTGGGGCTTCAGGCTTGTAACAAACATGTGTAGTGGCGGATTTGAGTTGACTGCCTGAAGCTTGAGGACTTTTCTTAATCTGATGGTTGGTGGTGGGTACATCTGTTTCCATTTCTCTGCAACAGCAGATTGCGATTAGATTAATAACCTTGTTAGCATGAGAACCATGGCTGAAAAAAAAGAAAATAAGTACAACCTACAGATGTCAAAAATAACATTATAATAATATAACAAAATTAAAAGGCTAATATATGAAGTGCTGATGACAAGGACAATGCTATGAAAGTATTATAATAATTTCCATGTATAGTTTAAAGATGACTGCAATGCGCGGCATGAGAGATGGTCAAATGTCTATGACATGCATCTACTCAAACAAGACCAGAAAAAAATAAATAAATGAAAAGCAGGCATTGATCCTCCTTGCAAAGAGGAATTTCTGAGAGGAATTCCACAGAGATGAGGTTTTGAAATATTCAAGTGCTGTGATCACATATGAGTGTTTTTGGTGCAGGCATAGAGGGGAAGCCACTGGCTAATCCGGCTAAATTATGTGCTCCAGGTCTCAGAATTTCAGCCAGTTGGCCGGCCAGCCAGCCGGCCTAGAGTGCCCCTGGTGCCACTTCAGAATCATGGGAAAAGAATGTTCTCAGTTCTTTTTCTTTTTTGTCCTGATTATATCAGATGTGGAGGAAATGGAGGGACTCTGGATGGATGCCAGGCCCCAGGAGAGGGTGGGCAGGAGGGGGGGTAGAGTCATGGGAATATAGGCTAGATGAGAGGAGGGCGATGGGGACAGCAAGCGTCCAGAAAAGAGGAGAGATGTCTGGGAGGAATGGGAATGAGGTGACGGGGGGTGTGGAGGACCTCCAGGGACCAGGAGGTTGGAAGGGGGCAGCAGTGTGATTTATCAAGCCCAGCGAGAGGGGCCTGATCGTTGTGCCCTGGGAAGGCAAGAGGGGTGGATGTAGGATGGGGTAGGTGGCAGTGGCCCCCAGAGCAGGACAGATGGCAAATGACATGACAGGACTTTTTTCTTTCTTTTTTTTTTAGGCTTGGGGACATGTCGCCCTTATCAACATATATAACATCCTGCCAAGGGAGAAAGAAAGAGAGAGCTGAAGAGGAAAGAGCTCGGTGGAGAAAGCTAATGGAAGACGTGACTAATCATAAGATCTATGGCAGGGATTCCCAAAGTGTGGTGCGCGCACCCCTAGGGGTGCGTGAGCTGCTGCTAGGGGGTGCGCGAGTTGAAAAATGTAATGGCGGTCTGATCATTACACAATCCATATTGGTCCGAGTATAAGAGGGTTTTATTTTCGCGGAAATAGGTCGTAAAAAGTCGGGTCGTGTTTTCCAAGTTGTGTTTATTTTCTTTTTTTAATCGGGTGGAACACTGGCTGTGCTCTCGGAAGCGGCCGGGGCGTTTGTGCGCTTGGAGAGAGAACGCTTTGTGTGGAGAGAAAAAAGAGGCACGGGACATCGACGAAGCCGATTCAAAGCCTCAAATCATTATGTTGCCAGTCAACGTGTCAGAGGCAGGAATCGGCAGATCGATCGACTTTTACTGTGGCTTTTTAGCTGCTGCAGTTGTGCTGAGGAGAGATTGCCAACTGTGCTGTCCTTTTACGCACCAGCACTGCTGCTGTAATGTTCAGATTTCCTCATTTGCATCAAAGCCCTAATGATTTTAAGAATGAGACGCTTGATTTAAACGCTGTCCATGTGATGGTGGTGATTGTCACTTTGTGAGCTGTAAACTGAAACCAACGGAGATCTCGGAGGGCTTCCCCTCGACAACGTTAACGTGCCCCGGTTATCATTTCAGCCTTAAACCACGGCGTTGATAGCATTCGTTTCAGCACTAGGCTATGTGATTAACTATGAGCATTAAATAAATGCTGCGTCTCAGATGCCGAGGAGAGCAGCGAGGATGACCCGCTATGCACGACCGAACCAGAGCATAGGAGAGATGACAGCGAGAGCGATCACAGCGGGGCAGAGGAATTTGCGTGTGAAGAATAGTCTGTAGTGAACACATCAGAGTTCGGTCTATTTGCACTATCCTACTGTTTATTTGCAATGAAGAAAAGTGTTTTTTTCAATGCGTTTTTATTTTCGTACATTATTTAAATAAATAAAATGTATTGAGTTGAGTTTTGAAAAACGGGGGGTTCGTCTTATAATCGGGGTTGTCTTATACTCGGACCAATACGGGTACAGTGTTTTTTCTCCACACAATAAAGACGTGTAAATAAACATTTCCTTTGTAAAATTTAGAATCAAAAACTTGAATTTTAATTAATAAATAAATGGAGGCTATTCAAAAGGAAGCAAAGTTATCTTCTTCTACGCATATGTGCACCTAGTTTGTGCCCTCTACATTCATTCTCGCAATTTATTTAAAATGACTGGCGTTCTAATTTTATTTCCATAACCTGTGTTATGATGACGGGGTTGTTTGCTCCACGGTCATTTAAACTTGCTGCAATTGTTGCTCAACGTGACTCAAAATATTAGGCTATAATATTTTCCCCATTTTATCTTCTTTCTGCCCCTTGTTGTGATCGTGATTATTTCATTATGTGTGTTCTGGTCATTTGAGCATGATTGAACATGCCACCTTTAATATGGCTATAAAAAAGCTTGTTGCATTTTTTTTTAATGTGTGGGGGTGTGTCAACCTGGTTGGGACATAGAAGGGGGTGTGCGGCTAAAAAAGGTTGGGAACCGCTGATCTATGGTATAAGACTACAGTCAGCAAGTAACACTGCCAACAACCTTGAGTGTGTATTTTCTATTAAATATAATGATACTGTCTCTGCTGCATAAAGACCACGAGCCAAAAATCATATAAAACATTCAGTCGTACAAGCTTTGATAATTAGCAAGCAGTAATGTATTATAACATAGTCTAGCTGAGTAGTAGTGGCATTAAACATGGTGTATTGAGTTGAGTAATACCAATATACAAAATGGATGTTGCAACAGTGCATTACGCTTGCTACTCTTAAAACTGCTGAGTGGTTTCTTGATTTAATTGCTTGTTTCTGCTCTTTGTAAAATATATATTTTGCTCCTGCAAAGTCACCCTGCATTCAAGCATGAGACATGCTTTCTCTATTCTGTTTAATACTTAACCAAATCCCTGGAAAAAAAGAAATATCGGTAAGTCCCCTCTCTCTCAGTATTTTTCCACTTTTACCCTACCATTTATTTGGCTTTTATTCCCCGGCCTGTTACTCCCAAATTCTATTAAAGTTAGAAATTAAATAAAAAAGTTTTAGGGCCTTTTGAGAATTATTACATGTGATGCATGTGCTTGTCAGTTTATATCACTTATATAGTAATAATCGATGATATACTTATATAGTGCTTTTGCTGAATTCAAAGTCGCTTTTTAAAGCAAAAGACCAACAACATACAAACATTCATTCACAACTCATTAGGGACAGGCGGAGGAGAAGAGATGGGAGATGTACTACCCTTTAATTAGGTTACCCCTGATTATCTGCGAAGCGGCCGCTGCATGAACCGCCTTCTAAAAGCATGTGTCAAAAGCTCTCGCGCTCTCAACTATAAAGGTCTGAGGATCAAAACAGTGAGTAGGAGTCATCTTCCAGGGACAATTACAGCAGTTTGACCATTTTACGACCATCTTTCTCATATATATTTCAATCTGGACCTGAGCGGTGTTCCTTCGTTACCATACCATGTTGAATCAATATTGTTTGTCGTCCCGCTACAATGAAAAACATGTGGTTTGTCCAGGCGGTGTAGCGGTAGCTGGCTGTCAAAGATGGCCGACCATCCTTCACATGCACAACTCACATCAGTGACTCACATTGGGGATCAACAGGCATCATTAACAATAACATATGAAAAGCAACAATGTGCAATATAATACTTCTTGAATGATTGCCTTTATTACATACAAGCTGAGTGCCTGTGTGTTTGTGCGTGTATGTGTGTGTGTGTGTTTGTGTGTGTGTGTGTGTGTGTGTGTGTGTGTGTGTGTGTGTGTGCGCGTGTGCATGTGTGTTTGTCTGAGTAAATGCATACCATACAAATACCAGGGGGTACTGCTTGCCTCTTAGGTTTCTGTGATACCCATCTATGTGCACTGGGAGAACATAAGCCTGTATCTGATATGGCGTCCAGTAATGGCTTGTACCTATGGTTTATTCAGTCAGATAAAGGCCATTGTGAGAGACTCACTTAGCCACTTAACCCATCACCTGCTGTCCATATACTGTATATTGTAAAAAAAAACAAAGGATAACTGCTTAAACGAGATGACAAATGAAGCAAATATGAATACTATGATAAGTATAATTATAAAGAGAATGGAAATGTCCATAGGTTTTTATGCAGTCATATCAGAGGTTATGTAGATCACAGTAAAGTAGGAGACATAGCATATGCATCACTATTCTTATCTGACCGCCTCCTATTACCATAATCTCATCTGATTTGGAATACAGAGTAATGGATCACAAGTGACATGATTACCATAATACAATACAAGAGAGTGGTGACCTGCTGGCACAGTCTTGCATACGGTATGCAGTCCTGTACAAGGCATTATGCAGTTAGATGTTTGGTGGCAGTAGGCTGTAGCAGAAAAGATGAAGATGAATAACTAGGGTCATGTATTGTATAGTAGCTGGGTGAAACAAACAACACATGTTTTTTCCTCACTTTTGACTCTGGTGGTGAAAAACTGTGAGTCTGGCACACGAGAGATTAAACAAATAAATATGTCAACTGTTGGATTCACTTAAAATCTGTTTATTAAACAAAAATGTAGAGTAATTAAGCATGCTGTAGACCCTGAGGACTACGCGTGATTTTTCTTGAAAGTGCATGAAGAATTGAATAGGGAAGTCTTGCCAAGCTGCTCTTCAACAGTCACACCACTTCTTAAAATCATTACCACTCCTTTGCAATGCACTGAATGGCACTGTTATGAGTACTTATGTGAAATGATGATGGATGGTGCATCTCTGTTTAGCTACGTACAGTATGTAACATTTGCTTGTGGTGCTATTTGCCAGGTACAGGCCAAAACCAGGGAGCATGCTCATTTGCAACAGTCTAATTGGTCAGCAGGGATCTTGTGGTGCGCCTTTTTGTCTTCTTCCCCTTCCTAATTGAGAGGTGTAAGGCAGGTGCATGAGAGGTAGGGAGCATACCAGGAATGTGGAGGAATGCTAGCAACTAGGAGAGCAAAAGGAAGAGGCCAGGCAAAAGGTGTATTCACATTACAGAGGAGAAAACAAGAGTCTTGCATGCTTGGCGGTTTGGAATGCGGCATGCAAGTCTTTGGTTGTGCAGTATTTTCCACTCCAATACTCCTCATGGTGCCACTGTAGCTGCAATGCTACTGCTGGTAGTAGTAGGTTGTTCCGTTCACAGTTGAAGTTATCCTGTGGGAGCGCTGATCAGACAAGATCACCACATCGTCCTTTAATGGCTGTTAGAAAACAAATGCATGGTTTACACGAAGGCTGGGTATTGGCAAGGGCTTGACGATAAGATACGCATCACAATGCATGGGTGCTGATATGATTTGTCAGGAAAAAAGGAGCCACAATGTGACATCTACAGGGGCGTAAGCTGTAGTTCACTACCTGTTTAAAACTTGATTTATCTTCATCAACATATCTATTTTTGGAGCTGACGATAGAATACAGATATCACATGAATACATATCATAATATGTTGTTGTATCTTTTTTTTTACACACCTAGTTCACACTGACTTCAGTGAAGTGTGGCTTTTGATTTTCATGTTATCCATCACTGCGTTCTAGGTTGCAATATTCTGCCTTTTGTGCATTGAGAGTTGCTTGTCTGCAAACTTGTAACTATTTGAGTAACTGTTGCACTTCTATCTTTTCAGACCATTCTCTGTAAAACCTACAGATGGTCGTGTGTGAAAATCTCAGCAGATCAACAGTTCCTGAAATACTTAAACCAGCCTTTCTGGCATCAACAACCATGCCACATTCATAGTCACTTAAATCACCTTCCTTCGGCACACATCACCATATCATAAATATTTGTCTTCCACAGTATTCCAATCTACAGTGCTCTATTATCTTTCATGTATCTTTCTATTCTTAACTGTGTTCTGTCATATCTCATTTATTTTCCGCTTATGTGATTTTTATTTATATGGTTTGTAAAGCTTCACTGGAAAGAGCCTGAGATCTAACAATTCCATTGCCGGAAAGACTGCTTCAGTAATTGCTATGGATGTGACAGATAATTTAACTTTGAACTTGGATTTAATGTGTGCGTGTGTGTCCATTGTAAACCCCGCTAGTTACTGCGTTTATATGTATGTTATGTGCATGCGTGCTGGTGATGGTGGTGTGGGGGAACTCATTATTATCCTCAGCAGCTAATTGAGGAGATATCACAGCTGTGCAAATTACACCTGACCTTTGTGTTCACATACACACCAAGCCCTTGGCACACACTCTTGTTTTGGGGGGGCTTATTTCACTGTGTGTGTGTGTGTGTGTGTGTGTGTGTGTGTGTGTGTGTGTGTGTGTGCATGTGTGTGTGTGCATGTGTGTGTGTGTGTGTGTGTATGATTTTAGTAGCACTGAAGAAAGAGATAAAGTAAGTCAAATATTGTGCTGTCTTTGGAAACTAGCAAAAGTCAGTCTGGGATGTACAGAAAAGTTTGATCTTGTTCTTCTCAAAATTAATCGATCAAGGACAAGGAACCAGAAGTGGGGTGAATGATTCTCAAGTTTTATTGTTGTTGCCGTCGCAGCAGTTTGAAAGTGAAGAAGTACAACTTTTCTTTTCAGCTGTGATTGCTTGTCATCTGAGGTAGCCATTGTTTTTCAGACAGAGCAAGGCTATGGCCTGCGTCATAACAGACTAGACATACTTTTAAAAAAATGCCAACATTTTAAAATAACTGACTTCAGGAACTCTTCAGGCATTTGTTAATGGTTGTTTTTTTAAAGAAAATATCTGAAGAAGAACACTCTTAAATGACTTTCTGAATTTGTTTAACACTTTTGGAAAGTATGATAGTCATAAGAGGAAGGTTATATCTAACTATGTGGTTAAACAAAGTTACTTTAATAGATTTGTCGCAGTTGGACTGCATGGCTTTATGTTCCTTAAATGTCAGCAATCTGCTTTTAACATGCATAAAGGTTTTGTATTTTTGATTCCTATCCAAAAAAAAGACAAATGTAGCATTTACTTCGCCTCTGCAAGCAAATTCGCAAGCAATTCCAGTAAAATGAATTGATACGGATAATAATATCCAAAAAATGTCACTGTTAGAAATGCTGGTATGGCCCTAATGCCTTCAATTCAGCATATGTTCCACTTATCTGAACAGGTAAATTGAGGTCTGTGTTTATATTGTTTGCTGATTTCATCTATTCAGTATTTGTTCATTCCAAGGTGTTTAGCTGTGCTTTTCTTCTGATTTTCCTCGATCCAATTGCTCTGATATACATATGGGTTTCTGTTAACTAGTTCATGTAGTATAGTATAAAAGACTACTGCTACAATGTGATAGCTAACAGCTCCTTATAATAATAGAACATGATAGATAGAAGCACTGCAATAAATACATTCTTGACTGATGCCGATTATTTAGTGAATGTTAGGGCGCACTCAAACTAGGCCCAGTGTTCTATTCATTAGCACAATTTGTTGTCAATTGTCTGATATACATAGTGTTATTAGAACATGCAGATGATACCTGTACATTGCATTTGTATTACTCATAACATATAAATCTTTTTACCATAAAAGGCTCTGGACTCTTTCTCCAACATCTAGATTCTTGGTTTTGAAAGAGATGCAAATGTACACATAATTAGTTAGATACTGCCACATTTTGGATATTAATGCAATCATCTCTGAAAAAAATTGTAATACAAAAAAGTATTGACATAATATAAGCTATCAACTGGCAACGTTGCGTGATGATATCTACAAATTGAAAAAAATGTACCCTAGTCACTTGCTAGTGTCTCGCCTAAATGCAGGATTATGGCCCACCACAGATGTTTTACCTCCCAGTGTCCCTTGCACATTGGCTGGGCCTGGTTCTCCTTCACAAACTACAGGAGCTGAAGCAGTCACCAATGCTTCCCAGCAGAGCCACATAGCCAGCTGTTGTTAGCTAGCTCTGTGCCCCCCCCCCCCCCCCTCCACACACACACACACTGCATGGTTGTGGAGTTCTAGGTTTAAATCAAGGTTCCACACAACTGAGTCCTACTGCTTGCCTCTGCAGCATATGTGTGTTTTTTTCTGAGCGTGTACCTGTGTGAGCCATGCTGCACGCACCAGGGAAGGTCTTAAAGGTGCCCTCTCAACCCCAGAGAAAGCAGCGAGCCTGACACATCTGTTACCGATCTGTCATTTTATTGCGGCTAGATCTATCCGTTCTATCCCCCTGTCTTTATTTAATCATGTTATACCAACCTCCTCTCTCTTCTCATCCTCAAAAGTTAATCTTGTGTTTTTTTTTATCATTTCCCATTGTATCATATCATAAATATCCCTTCTCTCTTCTCTGTTGTGCAAATCCTTGTGTATACTTATCTTTTTCCTCATCTCCATCCCCTATCGGTTGAACAGCTTTGCCTTTCTGTATTACGTTATCCTTATCAAAATCTAGTCGTATCCCCTTTAGTATTTTTCTCTCCTATATATTCCCCAGTATCAGTGCCATCTTTTTCCCTGCACCTCTCTCTTAATGCCACGTAGAGGGGGGAAAGATAAGGGGGAGGCCGAGATGATTTATGTCTGATACAACCTCTCCATTGAGCCCCCATTGATTTCCAGCTTAGTGAAATGCCATAGATGTGCGATGGTAATCAAATCATACATCACAGGGTGCCCCAAATGTCACTTTAGGGGGATATGACAGATGTACTGTGCCCCGCGCAGCTATCTTTCATTCCCAAAACATTTGATGATGGAGGAAATGTAATACATCTGTGCAATAACCTTCTCTTTTCACATCCCTCCACCCAAACGGAAGAATGTGTTCGCTCTATACACTACATAATGCCGGGGTCTATATTTGACTGAGCATGCCGTAAATTTGTCCGTGATGAAAGAACTGAGGGGATTTGTCACGGTAAGTGCTAGCTTTAAAAGGGGGGGAAGAAAGTCAAATGAACAGAATGAGTGATACTGTTTTGGTCCGAGGTTTGTTTTTTGGCGGTAAGATGCTTAAACGATGGCAGCGGCTGACCACCGTGGAAGTTGTAATGGCAAAGAAATTCTGATGTCGCACACAAGAAAAAAAAAAAAAAAAAAAAAAAAAAACAGCAGAACTGAGACAATCAGAATGCTGAAGTGATTATGAGGGATTCTCTCTCTCTCTCTCTCTCTCTCTCTCTCGTTCACTCACACACACACACACACACACACACACACACACACACACACACACACACACACACACACACACACAGTGCATGTGGAGATGAGCTAAGCCTTGCACCCTCATTTCGGCTGAGACAAGGTGATAATTAAAGTCACAGCCTTGGCTCTGCTTGCATCTGTGGTGTGTGTGTGTGTGTGTGTGTGTGTGCACTTGAAAGTGTGTTTAAATGTGAGTGTGTGTGTGTGTGTGTGTGTGTGTGTGTGTGTGTGTGTGTGTCAGTGCATGTGGTTGTGCACGTTGCGTTGACTGCCTGTTAGCTGATTGTGTGATGAATCTGTTGTGTGTGGACTGCAGGCACTGGCAATACACACTGTGAAATATAACTTTACAAATCTAGGTATAATTTAGGCACATTTTTAGGTAAATTGATGGACAGGTGTTTGAGTACAGCTTAATTTAATAAATTAAGAGTTTGTTGCTTGGTGATAATCATATTATTTTACATATTGGGACTTTATTTCTGTGTTTAGCACAACAATTCTTTTTTAAATGTGTGGTTCAATTTGAGCCAATGGGTTGATTTTATTTGCTTCTATCACCATTTGAAATGTGTTTACCTTGTTCTCAATGATGTACAGTGACAGTGAGTCTATCCGTCATCCAGTAATACAAGGAAGTATTAGGAAAACATCTGAGGTGTCAGGCACACAAATTCTGGTAACCAGTGTAAATGTGCCCAAGGGAAAAATAATAGCCATTTGAATACAATTGACATACCAGCACTTGGATGCCAGAATAATTTTGTAGTTCAATAACTTGTTAGCAAGTCTTTTCAGAAAAAGACTTCAGAACACCCTGTAACACCTTGGTGAAGCATGCTATTCAAAACAAGTGAATGTATTCCAGTGATTAGGAGAGTACAAGAACATTTCTGGGCTTCGTCCAGGAATGACTTTTTGATCTGGACATGTTTCACTATCCCTCAGTGAGCATTTTCCAGCAGTCTGTTCCTCTCCTCCTTAATCTGTAAAAGATAATGTTACGCATGTGTTACGCATATACAGGCCACATGCCTCGCGGCAACCAAAAATACACACATATACACGTCATAACATAAAAAACATGTTTCTGGAGCGAAAAGTCATATCATCCATATGCTAACACATGCTATTACAAGTGTGGATTCATAAACATGACCGGCCACTAATGCGTTGGTGATGAGTTGGAGATGCATTCACACATACAGAGCAGGGTGAAAACATAAGCAGAGAGACAGAAACAAGCAGACTTTTCCTCCTCACCCAAAGACAAATACATGCATCCACCACAGCACACACACATGGCAGCTCTCACACTGCAAGTCTGTATATTATTGCCGTCCATTAAAACAATCATGTCGACAGAGGAATGTGCACAGAGATTTAGGCTGATCCAGCGGATGGGTAATGATCCATATGTCCGACACATGAGACACCTCACTAACCACCTCATGAGCTGAGACTCAACCAAGGTAGTGTGTGTGTGTGTGTGTGTGTGTGCGCATGTGTCTTTGATTGTGCAGTTCCCTGTGTGTACATCTATTGTTGTGTATGTGGGGAAATGCTTGTATCTGCAGTAACGAACACACTAAATTCCAATGGAGCTTCATTCAAACCAAATAAATGAAGTACAAATATGAACAAGGGCCTGTTTGATGATGGAATATGAGTTCATAATAAAGACCTAGAAGCTAAAGAGAAAATACAGAGGATGTATTTAGGACGGCAGTAAAAGAGAGCTACCTGTATTGACCTAGAGAAAGTCAGGAAGGAAACAGAGAGGCCGGTTTAGAGCAGAGGAAACATAGTGGAAACAGTATTTAAAAAAAGAAAACCTTTAAGGATTAGTTTCCAATTTACAGGCCATATATCAAGCCATCAGAGGTAAATAGCTTACGGTGAAATTACCTTAACATTTATGTAATAAGGTGCATGTTTGAATACAATTCTATTCTAACCCTACATTTTCCTATGTGTGACATCACACAATAGGAACATGTAGGGTTAGGATTAACATGACAGCTGTGCCAATGGAAGACATAGGGAAGAAAAACCTCAATCATTATATTATGATAGCGATTTTAGAATGATAAAACGCCGGTTCCGTCTGGGTGAAGTATTCCTTTAAGACTTCATAAACTCAGCTGGACTGTGTGGCTGTGGTTGGATAAGGATTGATTGACAGTAACATGGCAACATGAGCAAAGATCCCCAACTGACCCACACACTTCAAACGAAGAGTACAAAGCTTGGTGAGGCACTCAATAAATGTATCTCTTGCATTTCCATTTCACTAGACCCGGCACTCCCAAACTCTACCCTTTTTCCCCACCACAATACAAATCAAATTGTCCCGTTAGCTCTCCCATTCATGGTCAATGTTAAATTTGACATCTCCAGCTGTACAACGCAAACACACTCTGTTATTTATTTGTGGTCTCCAAGCTAAATGACATCACTACGACTTCTTCATGGTTATTTTCTCGGACTTGACAAATCGCCCACATAGCCACAGTAGACATTGTACAAGTGTTTTCACAGGCTAAGTAATACTGTACTATAGTAATCTGATCGTTCTGTGTAGAAATTACCTGGAGTGCCCGTATAGGATTCCTGTCTGCAAAACATTTGAAACATACAAATGGTTTTTATGTGTTTTATGTGTTAAGCATAACAAAACGATAGATGAACAAACTTACTTTACCAAAAATTCACTTAGAAATTATGTACTATTGGTAACGACTGGGCAGACCATATATACTGTACTCGGGAAATACAGCTAGACCTACACAGCTTAGACAAGATGATGACATCATGACAGCTCAGAATGACACTGTCCAGATGAAAGCTTCCAAAGAGGCTGGACAACAGAGATTGTGTGGTGACATGAAGCCTGGGGCCGCCGGCAAAATATCATTCAGTTATATCAGCTTCCTGAACACAGAGAAGCATGTACTGAAATAGTGCATATCTCTGAAGGCAAATGCATTCCCACTATGCTCATCTGTACAGCACAGTTGTCCCTGCCTCAAGTCTTTTACCCATGTGTTTTTAAGCATGGTTCAAATGTAAGATATTTGTCCATTTTTCTTCCACAGCATGTAGCATGTCTTTTTTCATACTAGTATTAATAAAAGTTCCACAATGTACATGTAGGTGTTAATTAGACTAAATCATATCTGTTTTGTCTGTATATTTCTCCTATACATCTTTAATGGTCATTATCTCAACATTAGTTTATTTTTTCCTGTATTTTTAACCTGAATTATCGACTTCTAGCGCACTTATATCCAGTGAACTTTCCATAATCATTCTGGGAACTATTCCAAAGGTTTGTCCAGAGGGATTTGTTCATATGTTGTTAGTTGTATGATTTATGATACATTTTGTTCTTAAAGACATGACGAAAATTAATTTTTAAGACCTGGACATGGTTTTTCTGATTAATAAAAGGAAAAAAAGGCTCCGTCCAATATAATTTCTGTAAAAAATGTGGACAAATAAAGTATATGTTGTAAAAAGCGATGCAAATTTACACATATTGTCACATTTGCATATGTATTCAAACATTTCTAAAAACAATTGTAATACACAAAAAATATAGTGATGTAAGTAAATAACTGTCAAAATGATGAAATATATACATTAACATGTCTACCCTATTCACCTGCTGTGTCTCACCTTAAACTGTACAGTATGTGTCCATTGGCAAAAGGGGGTGATCTTTTCCTTTAGTCTGGTTATAAAGACGGATTCACTTCTAGGTGACAGCTACATGAAAGATCTTGGGATAAATAAATAATGGAATTCTAGAAAATGTTATTACAGCTCAGCCAGGATACCAATTCCTTCCAAAGTGTGATATGAAAACAACATGCATTTTGTATTATATTTCTTTGTGTGACAATTTCAGCACTGGGCTTAGCTTCATCGACACCCTGTCCTGTTATTCTTCAAAGCTGAATAACCTTGGCTGCTCTGGTTTTTCGTAAACTAGAAGGGTTGGTTTTGTTTTTAGGGAGGCAGTAAAGAAAAAAAAGCCTGTGCTGCAGTTAATAGTGAGCTATCACTTTAATCCATTAGGACTGCAGGGGTTATTGGAATTGGGTCTGCATATTTGATTATTTTTTATGATCAACATTAAAGCCTCTCTTCACCCACCAGTGGCGTGTTTCCTAACACACTCGTTTCTCACAATATTGCACCCACGGCTCGGATATGCTCACCCAACCAAAAAATGACCTAAATGGCTAAAAGTATTTGCTTCCCCTTGGAAATGCAGCTAAGCGTGTTTATATGCATGTGTGCGTGTGTGTGTGTTCACCACAGTGATAATAAGTACAGCACAGGGAGTTATGGCTTGAGACGCTAATGCCATGTGACCGTGCCAAGCTCTTACAGGGCAGCGTGATGGGTAGTTAAACGGAGGCTGGGAAGTTACGGTGCATTGTTAATGGTATGACAGACATTACTCATTGCTCCCTTCCTCTTTAATTTTTTAAATGTCGAAAACATTTGGAAAAAGGAAAAAAAAGCATTTCAAATTAATCTTGGCACTATAGTTGCACTGCAGTGTTGCTTATGTATACACTAGTCGGTCTTTGATTTTGACTTGCATGACCCTGAACTGCTCACGTTGGTGGATATGGCAGTGTTTGTGACTTGAGTTTCAGAGCAGCAAACAACACACAGATGAATTTAGCAACTAACTGGTTGTCATAGTGCAACAGCTACAGAGGTACATGTTTCACTCAGTAGATGGTGAGGACCAAAACAAAGCTAAAAAGAGAGTGAATATTGTGCATGCATTCCTTAGGTTTATGTCAGCCAAAACATCTTCAGAAGGTTGTATTTGCCTCGACGTAAGTGTTATTTTTTGTCGGTAACTGTCTAATATTGGCTTTCCCTCTTGGCCAAGTCTCTCTTCAAAGAATATTGGTATCTCAATTAGACTGGTTACATCAACGTTATGACAATAACTATAATAGAGTTAGACTATATTGATCTTTTTGTTAATACAATGTGTCATTTGCTGAGAAAACAATCACACAAGTTCCATTCATGAGCTTTTAATCAAATCGCATGATCTCCACCGGCAGATGAGTGTGCGTTACTGTCGTGGATGTTCCCATTTCAATTTCTCCAAGCACATTTGCAGCTGTTAACACATACTATAGTGCATATTAAAATGGCTTATCTGTAATTGTGTGATAAGATGTGTGAACACATTTGTGTTTGCTTCATATCAGCTTGCATGTGCATAGTTATGTTATATAGTAACCCCGGGTAACTGTGTTTGTTCGTTAATGTATACCGAATATGTCAGAGCAGTGGGATATAATAGGAAGGATTTGGAAGGTTACAGTTCATGGGCATTGCTCAAACTCTTTGATGTCCCTGATAGCTTATCTTATCTGGATGTGTTAAACACTATGTTTCTTTACTGCCAGAAGGTAGAAGTTTAAAAAGTGATTACTGAAGGGATTCAGGTATCTTGTTGATGTCAGTGGGTCATAAGTGTCCTGACTGTCAGACCAGTGTTGACCAACACATCAATTGTCAATTCAGGCTCAGGGCAAACAGTTCAGTGTAATTCAGTGTCAAGCTATTTATTATTTTAAATGTCTTTATTTTCTTTCAATGGACTTTTCTGTATCTTAAACACAGTTGATCTATTGATCCCAACGATAACACCTCACTGGGTTTGTAGGTGGTTAAACACACTGATTGATGCTAATGTGGATCAACCCAGAAATGATCTACAAGAAGGCACATATTTGAGATGACAAGGCAGAGAAACAAACCAAAAATGAATACAGTATGCCCATAATCGAATGTATGAATATTGGCATGTACAGTATGTATTTGCAGATTTGAGCATGGAGGTGATGCTGGGGTGGTGACATTCATCAACAGACCAAATTTGAACTAAGATTAATAGGATTCTGCAGTTTTTTTGTTATGTTTGCTTTCATAGAGTCAGTCATTTTTCACATTGTGTTCAATGAGAACTTTTGAGCAGTGCTTTTATTGTTTGTTTCGATTTCCACTTTGAAAGGATGGTCTTCTTGGCGATAGCTAAAGAAACCATTATGTGTATGTGGGTTTTGTGCGGTTTGTGCGAAGTTCCGCTGAGGATGAATTATTATACAATTATGCACAATGAGAGAGACAGAGGAATCCTGCAACCCAAGATTACCCCGTGCCTGATGTATTTCTGCGGACCTGTGTCCAGTGGTTGGTGTCAGAGGGGAAAGATAAGTCTCTTTCCAATTTAGCAGTTGGCAGGCGTATATTGTCATCCGCGTCAAAAATTAATTTATATGAATTAGAAGGAATTCTGGTTGCTTTAAGGCTGGCAGAAAAGTACATGATATTTCATATACTGCTGGGGGTTGGATTGGGAGGGTTATTAATTATATTGACTTAATTTTTTTATTAACTGATTTTAATTATAGCTACTGGAAAAAGTGTTCCTCTTTGACCCCATACCTCTGGATCAGGTCTTGGAAGTAATGAGGTGTCTTGAAATAAGTGCAAAATTCCACTTCTATTTTTTCCAGTGAACGTGTGATGTGAGTTCAGTGGAACCATACTGTCAGAGGTTTTACTGGAATAATTCAAAGGTGTTGATTAACTTGAGGTACATTTTCTTTGTCTTGTAAATAGGATATACCAAGAACAACAACATGGTGGAGGGCAGGAAACAATATTTTTGTAAAGGAAATTAACTAATCATTAAACATGCCAATTAGACCAGATCATCCTCCTAAAAGTCATGGGCAAAATCCCTTTTGGTCTGATGGCTGACAGGCTGTCAACTATTTGATTGACACCTCAATCAGCAGTGATCCCAAGCCTCTCCTGATGTCTGGACCATGCTTGTATCAGGCTTAAATGAGAGAATAACTTCCATGCAGTATTCCAGGACATTTCCAAAATGTTTGGCTATGTCCTTCACCCCCTCTTCTAGACTGGTTTTGACTTCTTCGGGATCCCAAGGGTCCTTAGAAACCCTGTCAAAGCATGGAAGTGTATAGCTTGATGTACCGACATGGGCTACACTATAGTGTGACAACTCAAATCCTGACAGAGATTACCATCTGTTTGCTAGCCTTCAATACTTGCCTTCAATACTTCCCTGGAGTCGATTTGTTAGCACATAATGGTGGGGTGGTTGGACCAGGTCTGAGGAATACATGGGTGACCTCACAACCCTCACGGTGACCAAGGCTTGGTCTTTCTATGTCAGTTTGGAAAGCTTCAAAAGGCTGGCTCTATTGAAGATCCAGCTGAGCAAAACCAGAAGCATTTCCATTGCCAAGAGGTAGCTGTCAGAAGAGTGCTTTTACATCTTTATGAAATGTTACCAACAGTCTCTAACACCTGTGAAGAGGTGTGGGTAGTGGTACAATGCATCCCTCAAGGACAGAGAGCAAGTAGACTAGCTCAGGAGGGATTCTGCAGTGGCCTTGAGAGCATCGATAGGACAATGTTCCCTGGTGAGTTAAATATATGCAGTTTGGACTTTCCATGTCTCCTGTGGCCACTAACCCTGCATGAACCTAAATGTAACTGTTAAGTGAGTGGTCTTCTTTGTGGGAAACTGTGATCTCCACGGTGAATAATAATATAGTAGGGGTAAACATTCTGAACAGTAGTTGATATTAGCAAGCTAGCTACGTAGCTAACACCAAGCTCAGCTGCTATGGTTACATAGCAAACCAATCTGAACTCCACATAAATGTCACAATGAAAATAGTCTATACACTAACATTAGTGTTTAGGGTAAACCCACCAACACCTGGATGGTTAACAAATGTAGAGCTACTGTTGAGTAAGACATAGCGTACCTGTTCTGATGTAGTAAGGGCCGCTTCATTAGACCAGCCATATCTCACAAGCTTATTCGTCAATCCGTGTTAATGTAAACAACTACAAGAACCAAACAGTGACTGTCTTCCACTAACTGACAGAAAGAAGGGAGATCACAGTCTGACTGTAAGCAAGATTGACCATTTGATTAGGTAATCCATGTCCTATTCATTTCAACTGTGAGTAAAGCCACGTACATTCCACTAGTTACTCCTTGAGGTATGTTGGGCTGGAATGTAGTGTTTGTCCCTGTGATTGCGAGTACCACACAAATAGATTTGTGTAACTGGACATACAAAAGAGAAATGAGAGAGGAAATTATGTTATATTTTGAAACATACTGGAGACCTTAGAATAACCACAGTAAAGTTCATCATCTTTGTAGAGTTTTTCCAACATGGAGGCTTTTTTAAATATTTCATAATGAGATATGATCTTCATGGGTTTGTTTATTTTCAAGGGAAATGCCAAATTTAATGAGTTCTTTATGTGTGTTGTGTTCCAGTTCAGCAGTAAGTGGACGGGGGCCTTTATTGGTGCGGTTACAGAGTCTGTGAGCCCAAAAGAAGATTTTTTTTTCGTTCAAAGGAAATGTTGACATGAGATCATGGTCATTTTGAGCAGCGCCTCTGGGTCATCAGATGCGTTATTTTCGGTTATGCCTGAGAAGAAGAGATAATAGCATACTGTGGATTTGAATGTCCAGTGTGGTTTATTTGATGTGTGACGTCGGCAAGAACATGCAAATCGAGGGTTTTCACGGTAGTTTAGAAGGATGTGTATTTTCTTTTGAGGTGCTCAATCTGGTTATGGCTGATCTCTACACTAGAATTGATGTATTTTTTTTCAGAGTGAAATTAATTTTTTATAACACTGATTTCAATTTCAGTTATTCCAATGCGTTTCGTCATCTTTTGCAATGGCATTGTGTTACACTTCCACAATCAAGTAAATGATCAAGCATCTACAGTTTCCGCTCTTTCATCTGTCTGCTCAGACACATTTGAAAAACTATGGCATGATAAAAGAAGCCAAGATAAAAACCTGTGGACTTCATTAAAATTCATATAGGAATGTTATGCATTCAAATGGTATTATCAAACGACTGCCAATGTTGAACAGGAAGAAGATAGTTACCAGTCCAAACCCTTGAATATTTATGGTGAAAGAGAATTCTGCTCCACAAAAAGGCTGCAATTACAGTTTCAACCCATGGTTTTGTCGTGCAATTACGCCATGAAGTATTATGTGATTATGAGCTCTATCTTAGGATCTCAAAAACAGATATGGAAGTGATTAGGCTTGTACTGGGGATTAGAACTCTACACTGTCTGTACGTAATGCAGCCAGTGTGTGAATGATGCAAAAGGGACACAGAGGAAGATAAAGAGGCAGTAAATGCAATGCAGATATTTTTATGTGAGAGCCCGCAGGAGATGTACTTTCATCCAGTCTTAGACAACATGCAGACATATGGTAATTACATCCAACAATATGGGATGTTTAGATTCTACACATTATGATGAAAAGTACTGCAGTATGACCATATAAAGGTTGATTAACAGCTACAGACACAATGACACCATTAAAAGGACGATCACTATCTATTTGCTCTTAGTTGACACCCATACAATCAAGATCGGGGTCCAGGTAAAAAAGCTTCTTATTTTAGATGTGTATGATCTTCATCAACATTTATTAAACTGGCATTTGTTTAGAGTAACTGAACATTTGTTTTACTTAAAGTTCTTGTACAAAAATATCTGTTGTCACTTCCCATTTCATTTGAATGACACTTTGTAAAGGGCTGTATGTACAAAGAACGGACATACCACACACGCAGATACCTACTTGCATTTTCAGATACATTTTTTTGTGAGGTAGGCTATTTATTGATAAGTATATATTTATGTAGCCAGCAGTTTGCAGTGTAAATAGGCATTGCAATTTACGCTCAAAAGGTCATGACGGAGGACAAAAGTGCAGTTTGGCCAAAATCTTCCATTTCGGTTATCCGGTGCGCTGCATAGCACAAACGTAGTTTTTTTTCCAATCTTTGTCTAAAATGTGTTATCCAGTAGCCTATGTCTCCCTTATGGCTGCATGCAAGTTATGCCATACATTCCTTATATCAGTTACAAATACAAAACATGTTTTCAAACAATATATTTATTCGAAAAAAATAGAAGAAACTGGATCCAAAGACATAACAAAAATAGAACCTTCTATAAATCACACAATATATTATTATATCTGCCGACTGTCAAAAACCAACAAACCCAGACTGGAAGAGACCGGGTCCAAGTTGGTCTTTCACCACCAGCCCAACCTCCTCCTCCTCCTCCTCATGTGATATTTCATATTGCTGCTTTAACAAAGATTGATGTTTGTGTACGTGCTGTGTGGGGGATTCGCTCTCTCAGCAGAATCCATCTTGCTTGCTTGGATTCTGTCAGAGCTCCCGCACAGAGCACACACATTTTTCGTCCAATATAACTGACACATATAACTATTTAGTATGAATGTTCAGTTTTTGGACATATGTGTCTCCAACTGAACTGCGTGTACCTGTGTTCTCACATTATTGTTGATTGCCCCCCTTTTGGATGGAGCAACACCCCCCTTGAAAATGCACTACTGGGCTAACATAACTACTTCGGACAGTCTAGGCTCTACAATTGAGAAAATAAGAGTTACATAGATGTACAATACTGAGCCTGGTTGTCACAGAATAGACAGATTAAAAATCACATTTACTTAATAAATTGGTACTTTAAATCCAACACCAGACTCATCCTGTGTCCATACCAAACAGAACCTCCCTTATTCCCTGATGAAACCTATAGTCATTTCCCCTTCTTGTTTTCCTTCCAACTTTCCCAATGCAATTACCAGAGCAACATGAGATCAATTCAGCTGGAGAATGGAGTTAATGTTTCCAGTGTCTCAGGCCCCCTTCACTATCTGAAGATACACGTTCCAATATGTTCCTCTATACCCCGGAGATAATTCAATCACCCTCACTTCCAGTTACTCTCAGGGCAAAGGAGCAGACGCCGTCAGGTCCCCTCTGACTTCAGTAACTCGATAGAAATGTGATTGTGTTATTGCGAACAGTGAGTGTACACACACACACACACACACACACACACACAGACACACACACACACACACACACACACACACACTCACATAAAAAAACAGGCTCACACACACAAAGAGATTACAAAAGTTTGTTGTGTCCTTTGTCCCTTGGGATTGGCTCCACTGGTAGGATCTGGATATGAATCTCCACGGCCATGCGCCTTTTGTTGCCATGTTTTGCCCGCCGGCTTTCTCCAAGGAATGCCCGATGAGTTATGCCCTTTCAACCACTGTCCACTTCCTCTCATAAAATGCACCCCCTTTATCTCATTGTTTGTCTTGCCAAGCATTGCCCCGAGGTGCAAATCATCTACCATCAATTTGTCAACCCCCTTAAAAAACACAGAGTGCATGGGCAAGAGCTGTTTCTTTTTTGTTGCTAATGCTCGACATTAAATGGAAGGGAGGAGGCTCAAAGGCAGAGGAAAATTATATACATTTATACTGTGACTTGGCATGTGTGTTTTCACCAGCAGCTGCTTCCTGTGTGACAGGCTGCATTTAAGGGCCACAGCTCTGGCCAAACAATAGAAGAAAATATATCTCCTCACTTTCCCTGAGAACGGGGGGTTGAGTGGTCAGGCTAGGCACAGCAAAGAGCGTGGCACTGCACGACCAGAAGCGGTGGATTTGTTTCCTCCAATGCGAGGGAGTTGTGGCCCATTCTGTCCAATTTTGAAACGTTAGCTTTGACAGCTTTTTTGGTCTTGAAAGCATACCAGAGGTCTCCCACTGTGTTTGCTGGGGGGGGGGGGGGGTCAGAGCAGAAGCACACATCCAGTTTTTTGAAAATGAGAAGCTAAAACTGGGTTGTGTGTTAGTGCAAAGTATTTTTTTTCCAGCGGTCCCTCCAGGCCATTGTTCAAACTGTCAAAAAGTTGAGCCTCTCATCCACATTTCTCCTACTCATACGCTTTTCCTCCTTCGCTCTCCTTTGGCCTCATCCTTCCTTACTTTGTTTATTGACATGTACGGCTGTGGTCATTTATCAGGCAAGAGTGTTTGACAGACAGTAGGTTGAACACAGCAGGATGTGGGATCTGTGAAAGAGAGTGGTGATAAGAGAGAGGAATAAAGAGGAGTAAGATAATAGTGTAACTCTTCAAGTCCACAGTAATGCCAGCAGTTGTTTGTGGCGAACACCAAATAATGAAATGTAACCAGTAGTGTTGAAGAAAATGTTTAAAATAAATGCTAGTGCTTGGTGTGGTAATTGTTGTCATGTGAATATGCTGATGTTTAGCAGGTTATATTTACCATGTTCTTTGTATTTGAGTTTCTAACATATGTTGACATAATTTGTAGTGAACCAAGAATAGAGTTGAGAATGATGGGGATGTCATTAGTTTTGTGTTATGGTATGTGTGTATTACAAAAGTTTGGTATGGCTTTTTGGGATGTTCTTCCATGGCACAACAACACAATTGTTAACTTCCCTGGAGCCTAGAAAGGCCATTTCCTATATAATTCAAAAAGAAAGGGCTTTATAGTGCACAGTTAATGAGACCCAATCAGCCCACACTTCCGACTTTTGAATTACGAATTTGTTCAATATTTTTTGTTTTGAATCCTCCCCATTGTACGACTCTCTTTGCCCCACCACACATGTGGCTGTTAGGGTCAACTATCAGCTATGAACACTCTCCATTATACCCGGTTGGAAAACACTTCTTACTAACAACTTTGTTTCAAGCAGAGATCCCTGCTCTAACAAAAGTGATGTCCACTGGCCACTTAATCACAAAAGCACTGCGTCACACAATCGTTTTAATATTCTGCAAAGTGCATCTGACTAGATGGAAAGTTAAGGGCATGAAGATGCAAGGATATACATGACTATTTTGATACAGTCATTTTGCACAGTGCATTTTATTATTTTCTTTCATTTCCAGAGTGACCCAAATTCACAGATAGAACAGATTTACCACAAAAGAATATATCAATTGATATTATCAAGATCAAAACGAACCCCCTTTACTTTTTCTTCTTTTCATTTTATTTTTTTAAAATAAAATGCTTTAAATACTGTATGTGTGTGTGTGTGTGTGTGTGTGTGTGTGTGTGTGTGTGTGTGTGTGTGTGTGGATCTCAAATTGGATTCCAATTTAAGAGTCATGGCTTGGCATCTTCACCACTGCTGTGCTCGAAATAACAATATAAAGGACATTTATTTTTGAACACAGTTGGTGTGAGGTACATCGAAAATTCCCTTTGCAAAGCATTGTTTGGATTCTAGACACAGTTCTGAACAGCCTCAAGCTGCACTGACCTCTGTTTGCAGTTATTTCTCAAAGACCTCTGCACTCCAGCGCCCCATTTCTATTCCATCTTGTCTATTCTGTCAAGGAAGCAGCAATGACAGCGTATCCCTGCGTTCCAAACGTTCACATACTTTCTCTTACATACTAAAGCATGCTGGTTTCCATACTGCAAAATGCAACTGGATGTATTTGTGCATCTGGGTATTTTCTGGCATACTGCATTTGACATGCATGTATTGGGACAAATTGGGATTGGGAAAAATAGTTTTGAATTATGGTCATTGGAACACAGTGATGTTTTTCCTCAGTTTCAATTCAACACAAGACAATCTCAAATACATCTATCATTTTGTCTGAGTGTGAAGGCATTTGATTCTACTGACATGTAGGCCATACAGAGAGGGTGGGTTCGTCACACACACAAACACATACCCAAGTCTTCATCATATTTTACTTAAAAGTCAGAAAAGAAAAGAAAAATCTTAAGAAACTGCAATCTGTTTTGGTAAAAATCATAAACCAGTCAATAACATCTGTGTCATCTCTCTAATGCCTTACTTCATTTCAGAATGGCTGCTTGAGTTTTTCCTCTCGGATGACAACATGTGTTGTCAGCAGCAGCTGTGAAAAACATGTGTTGTTATCAGTGTTATCAGAACACTTGAATACATCTCTGATTAATCTCTGTCTCTGGCACTGTAGGTGGCCATGGCAACTGGGGGAGGGATTCTTCTTAGAAAGCCAAGCTGAGTGAAATAAGGTAGGGCATCACAGGACAAATAAATGCAACTAAAGGACATGTAGAGGGCAGACCGAATGAGAGGAGAGAGCAAAAAAAGGGAAAGAATGGAGAGTGCAATTGAAAGGTTGTGAGGGCTGGAGAGAATGCAATAAAAAGTAAGTAGGGTAAGAGTTGCCCTCCAAGGAGACCGAGAGATAGACACTGTGAAAGAGAACCAAGGACAGAGGCACACAGAGGGAGCACGGGGGTTAAAACGAGCGCACCCAGGAGACGGCATCGTAAAACAGAAGTGGGCTGAAGAGAGTGAGAGAGAGAGAGAGAGAGAGACATCATCATACAGATGTATATATGGTTCATATTGTATATTGTTTTATTTTGACACATATTGTGTATTGTTTGAATATTGTTTGAATGTTTGGATTTATTTGATGCTTTGGCAATATTGCTTTTTATTTTTTTATTGTTTTACTTCCATGCCAATAAAGCCAATTTTGAATTTTGAATTTGAATTTGAATTTGAATTTGAGAGAGAGAGAGAGAAACAGAAAGAAAGTCGTGCAATGAAACCAAAGAGAATAGGGACTTCCTCACTGGAGACTCATGTTATCCCTCTACTCAACGCCTTTGCTGAAGCACAAACAAACATCTAGAGTCCTGACTATCTGCGGCTTGTCACCTGTCACTGACCTGACCATATGTGAGCTTGCGGTAATTCTATTAAGTTCATGATTTGGATCATAGTCGACATGTGTGTGAAACCTCGAAGAAAATCCCTCAAAAAGCGTTCTAGAGATATTGCTGTCATTAGGCTTGAGGTTACAGTGACCTTGACCTTTTACCTCCTAAAAATCCAATCATTTCATCTCTGAGGCAGAGTCGACATTTGTGCAAAGTCGGAAGAAATTATCAATCCTAAAAAACATAATGCCTACGACCTTTCGACTATCACTGGAACGGAGGCATGACAAATTGAATGTCTACTGTCACAGAGTCGAAAATGATCAATTTAAAGGTCAAAGCAGGGTGTGTCAGAGTAAAGACAGCTTTAGTATGTGCATAGCTCTGTGTAAAGCTGGCTAGCCCAAGGTCTGTCTCTCTGGTGATGTTTGGGCCCAGCACTGCATGGTGGATACGGCTGTGAACCTTCCTAAATTGAGCCCCTTACTGCGGCTCTTTTACTTGTGGGAATGCAGTGGGCGAGGATGAGAGCTTTTTTTCTGTCAGAATCGATGGGAAGTGATCTCTCACTACACTTGCTCTGTCGCAGTACGCGAGAAGCCAGCAAATAAGTTAACTAATCCACTTGTGGTGTTGTCCCTCCAAAGCAAGAGAAGACTGAGAATGTTTCTTTAGACTCATCGTGGCATGGAAGGTGATACATTTAGATTAAATAAATGGTAAGCGTAATACATAAGCAACATGCTACCGATCGATTTGAGAGGAAAATTCAATTTGTTACTATAAGAGTTTAACTTTATACTTTATAGCATATTCTTTTTATTTTGTCTTTAAAACAATAATTCAGGAGAAATGTGTTCCATGCCTTTGACACATGTCCATGCAAATGGCACTGCTAATTTATAATTCATGCTAATTGAAGTCCAATTTAGAAGCAGAGGTTTGTTTTTGATGTTATGTCTTCAATGAGATTCATTTGTTCGGTACGTGACAACAAAGCCTCCATCATGTCGCTCAATGTTATCACAGCAGTTGGATTATTATCACACAACAAATTAAGGTTGTCATATTTTATACTAAGCTGTTGATAACTTAGTGCTTAATAACAGGGAATATATAGATAAAGCATGTGACAGAGAGATCAGCAAAATACATAATGTACGTCGCATTATGCATTACAGAAAGTCATTGCACAACTCACATTAGAAAAGTAATTCATTGTTGTGCACCAAAGATCTATAAAGCAAATTGCAATAGCACATTTTTTTAAACTCCTCCCGTTGGAATGTGTTCAGCTGCTATAAACATAAATACTAACAAAATGCATAACATCAAGTCCATTAGAATATGGCAACATTGAAAATGTCAAAATGATATGATATAAGTACTGGAAACTGCATGCTAAAGGAAGAGGCCTTCATGAATGTGCTGTTCTTCTGAATTGGCTATTGTAAAAAATTAAGACGTAAATAAAGTAATTTCAACCACACAAGTTCTTTGCACCACCAAAATTAACTGGATGTTGTGAGTGCAATAATGAAAGATGAAAATTGTATTTAACAAAAAAGTGTTTAAGACAAAATAAATTAGAATGTAGAACGTGTGAAAAACTTCCATTGCCGTTTTGCCTGGACTTTTGAGGAACTGCAGCTCATTATTTTTCTGCGTGAGGTTGCACACGGCAATGTGCTTCAAGATGGGAGCAAATGGTAAAAACACCTCTTATAATTGTAGTATTTGGGAAAGCTACCATCCAAGCTAATGTCTTCATAATAATCTTTCCATTATTCCAATACTTTAATTTTTATCCATCTGAACCAACAGTGCTTCTGCATGAGCTTCTAGCAGGTTTTGAGGAAAATAATATTAATGACATACTGAATGACTTTAAATTATCAAACAAAACAAAACATTAATGTGGCCTTCAGTATTTACCACAGCACAAAACCCCCTGATTGATTGCATTTATTTGTGTTTAGGTTTGAAACAGAGATGTCTAAAATAGACGTAAAGTAATACACTGTCAAGAGAACATTTCCATCCCTATGGATAAGTGTGTTCAAAAAAAACCTCATGACCAGCCACATGTGATACTGGCATCCATGCTTTTGGGGTTGGAAAATAAAAACAAGATCTCCTGCTAGTCATGTTGCAAAATGTTACTACATTGTGTGGACATGAATGAGGGAACAATGAGGTTAGTTTTACTGTGCAGATGTAATATTTGGTTAGAAGAGGTTATGGGGACTGTTCAGCTAAATTATTTTATGGACCCGAGACCAGTTTTTGTTTTATTTATCATATACTGGAATTATAAATCTGTGTTTTTCCATTGAAAGCCAAAAAGGCACAATACATCCAGATAGACACATACATATATGCAGGCATATTAAACCACACCCAACTATTCTTTATTGTAGGTGATTTAGGGGGGCAGGGGACAATTATGCAATGTGGGTACAATCAGTGAAACGCCAGTCAGTCCATTACTGTCTCGGGAAGCTATTTACTACATTAGCAGGTTGCCCGTCTCCAGATGAATGCTATTATTGATTCAAAGCAAACACTGTGATACGGTTATTTTCATGTAAATGCTGCTTCCTTCAATTATTGGTCTAAACAGCTTTGAAAAAAAGCTATACCAGTTGTCAATAGCTCAGAGTACAATTTATATTTGTGGCGACTTTAATAGTCATATTTCGGATACAGAGGACTGTATTGGGGATTTAGACAATGTTCCACCGAGAGTGGCCTTAGATCTGTCACTAAATAGCCATGGTGAATCCTTCCTTGAATTTCTTAGGGACTCTAAATGCTGTGTTCTAAATGGTAGGAAAAATCGAAATGATGATAATTTTACTTCCTTATCAGTAAGAGGAAAAGCTGTGGTGGACTATATAGTTACACCCCATAATTGCCTTGAGTCTTGTCTTGCCTTAAAAGTAATTACTGCTACAGACCTTATGGATCAAAATGCTGCAACCTGTATGAACCTTATTGGAGAAAGATGTCACCTACCGGATCACTCACTTTTATTGTTAACATTTAAAGTTGGGGTTCAAATAACAGAAGAAAATGAATCAGTTTCACAATCAAAAAGGAGATGCAGAACTTTTCCTGATAACTTTTTGTCCTCTGACATGTGTCGCTTTGCATTATTAGAGTTAATAAAACAACTTGAATCCTGTCAAAGTACACAAAATAGTGTTGATCGGTGGTACAATGAGTTCTGTGATATGATGACTCGAGAAATAGATAAATGTCAACCCAAACATGTAAATAAATACAAATTTAAGCAGTTAGCTAAACCTTTCTGGAATTCTGAGCTCCAAAAACTGTGGAATGATCGAAAAATAGCTGAAAAGAACTTTCTTCGATGTGGTGATCCAGTGAGGAAATGACAACTGAGGGAAAATTACAGGCAAGCACAGTTTTTATTTGATAAAAAATGAAGGTCCTATAAAAGGAGGTTTAGTAGAAGGCAGTCCTTGAAATTTGATTTTTTACAAACTAATAATCCTCAACAATTTTGGAGGGAAATTAATAAACTAGGCCCAAGGAGAATACAGAAAATACCTATGGAAGTTGTCCTAAATAATGATGTCCTGGAATGCAGGAAAGACTGTGTAATTAAAAAGTGGGAGACCGATTTTGCTGATTTATTTTCAGGGAGTAATATTCCACCTATTTTTGAAGATGCTTTTCTTGAAGATGCATGTAAATCAAAGGACAATTTAGAGAGAAATATGGGCGGAGAGAACTATTCACCAAATTTATTTTTGAATTGTGATATTACCTTGGAAGAAGTGAAAGCTGCTATAAATAAGTCTAAGCTGAAAAAAGCAGTAGGTGTGGAAGATATCCCAAATGAAGTATTAAAGTCACCTCCTCTTTTGAACATGCTTTTCTGTTTGTTGAGGTTTTGTTTCAAACACAGTATTGTTCCTTCAGTGTGGTATAAGTCTATTATCAAACCTATCCCAAAGTCATCTGAGAGTGACCCTAGGATACCACTCAATTACAGGGGAATCAGCCTTCTTAGTACAGTGTATAAATTGTATAGCAGTATTTTGAATGCTAGGCTGACCGAGTATCTGGAAACAGAGGAATGTTTAGTTGATGAACAGAATGGGTTTAGAAGGAATCGAGCCTGCATTGATCATATTCATACAATTTCAACAATTGTCAGGACAAGAATTGCAGAAAATAAATCTACTTCTGTATGTTTTGTGGATTTCCAAAAGGCTTTTGATTGGGTTAATAGAGATCTGCTTGCCTTAAAGCTTTTAAAAGCAGGTGTGGATGGTAAATTCTATCAAGCTCTAAAGTCACTGTATAGTTCCTCAGTTGCATGTGTTCAGGTAAATGATTTCCAAACTGACTGGTTTAAAACACCCTTTGGTGTTAAACAGGGTGATCTCCTTTCCCCTAGTTTGTTTTCTCTTTATATAAATGACCTGGCTTTTTACATCAAGAATGCTAATTTAGGTGTACATTTGAATGATTTGACTGGGTACTCTGTTGTACGCGGATGATATCGTTCTGCTGGCTGAAACGGAGGATGATTTACAGAATATGTTAAACTTAGTAAAGACCTGGTGTTGCAGATGGAGGCTGTCTATAAATCACAGTAAAACACAGATCATTCATTTTAGAAAAAAAGGTGTTTCAAGAAGTGAAAACATCTTTACTTTTTCTGATATGCCATTAGAAAATACATCTGTTTATAAATATTTAGGTTTTCCACTTGATGAATTTATGAATTATGAAAATGGAATTAAACTCCTGGCTGATTCAGCTGGCAGAGCTTTGGGTTCTGTTGTTAACAAGTTAAAAATATGTAAAGACCTTGGTTATTCTACTTACTCTCAATTGTATGATGCATGTGTTTCTCCCATTGTGAATTATGCTGCTGGGGTATGGGGATTTAAAGAAAGAAGGATTTCAGATGCAGTACAAAACAGAGCTATACGTTGTTTTCTGGGTATTCATAAATATGTTCCCTCTTTGGCTGCTCAGGGTGACATGGGTTGGATTCCTGGTACAATAAGGAGAAAGTGTGATATGATTAGACTGTGGAATCGTTGTATTAATATGTCAGATGACAGGATCAATAAGAAAGTTTTCCTTTGGAGTAAAGTTCAGAACTTTCCATGGGCTGCAGAGATTCATGCTGTCTTGGAAGAAGCCGATTGTCAGTATATCTACAGAAATAATTTATCATGCAGCATCAACAAAATTAGAAAAAAGTTACTTGTCGCGTTCAATGAAAAATGGTTAAATGATATAATGTTAAAACCAAAATTACGGACATATATCCAGATCAAGCATAATTATGAAACATAATTATATGTTAAAACCATTTTACCAAGAAATCAGAGATCCTTGATTGCCCAATTAAGAATGGGAATCCTTCCCCTGGCATTTGAGGTTGGCAGATTTAAGAACATCCCAGAGGAACAGAGACAGTGTGAACTGTGTGACCTAGGAGAAGTGGAGAATGAATCTCATTTTCTTTTATACTGTCCCTTCTATGATGAACTGAGAGAACCTTTTGTAAATGAACTGTTTGCTCAAAACCCTGAAATATTTTGGAGTAATGATGATGATGTCAGGATGGAATGTTTGCTTACCTTTAATGTTTATAAGTTGGCCACTTTTGTTTCTAAAGCCTGGATGAAACGTCAGGATGGTTTATATTGTTAATGTTAGTATTGTTTAGCATCTACTTTTGGTTTTTGGTCTGTCTGTGTTTTATAATGGTGTCTTGTAAGCCCTTGTGGGCTGGGCATGCTAATGCATGACACAATAATAAAATATTCAATCAATCAATCAATCATGTATTCCAATCCAGATGTTGTAATGCCAACAGCACAAGTTAAGAAATGCACCTGCTGCTGGTGCTAGAGTAAATATTAACAAATCACCAAAGTCATTTAGATTCATAGTCTGAGAACGTATCCTCTAGGAAACTTGGATGTCTGTTGTTTAATAGTTGAGATATTTCACTCTGAGCCACAAATTCTAACCATCCAGTGGTGCGAAAGGAAGTGTGGGGTGATCACTAAAGTTAGCAGGATTTGTCCTCTGGGGAACACAAATGTTAGTTCAAAATGACATGTATCGTAAAGTCGTCCAGATATTTCTGGAACAAAGTAGTAGATAAACATTCATTGCAATCCTCAGAACCATGTTGTGATAGCTTGAGGTTGGACCCAAAAGCAGAACAGATACCAGGTAGTCAGTTTAGAACAATGTTTATTAGGCAGGCAGGCAGGCAGGACACTGGACGGCTGAATGGCGTGGCGATCAGAGGCAAGTGGATATCCAGAAACCCGCAGGCAGGCGAGCAGGAAAAGTGAACAGCGGAGGCAACTGGCACGGAAGGAAAACAAGGAGCAGAGTTAGAACTCACTCCAACTGGAGACATGAAGAAAACAATAACAACCGATATTCCTGATCTCGGGTAAGTTACCGCTCTGGTACATAGTAGACTCTGGTGCTGAATGACTGGAGTCCACAGGTTTAAATAGGGAGCCCTGATTAGCCCAACGATCCACACCTGGAAACAGCCTGCCCAGATTAGCCCAACAATCCACACCTGGAACAGCCTGCCCTGGAGTGCCACCACGCCCACATGCCAACGAGCCGTGAGTCATGACAAACCATGCAGCCAGCGGGGTTAAAAATATGATAAAAATAATATTAAAGTTGGCATTTAGCTCAAAGCTTCCCAGATCAGCTTGTGTGGCTGTATCCATCATGCCCTAACCATAAATCTCATAGAGCCAGTGAAGTCTAAAAAACTATATTTTCCTTTGCTGGCTGGCACTATACTGGCTTCAGACAGTTCTTGGATATGTGTTTAAATATTTGGAATTCTGAAACACCATTGGTGCGGATAGATATACAGATTTGTCTCAACATCAGAGGCAGTGTTTGTGCTATAGCATCTCTGTCTAGCTTGGTTTCAGATAGATGATGGAGGAATGGGAGAGAGGAAACAATGTCAAATGCCATTGCAAACATTTGTGGGGTAAAGTTTTATTTCGTAGAAATATCTAGTCCATTTGTCATATATTTATTTATCCTTGTTTGCCTTTGGCCAGAAAAGGCTTCACTTAGATTAACTGGACTTTATTTGCTATTTGACAAGGGAAAAGTAATATCCCTTTTTTTTAGATTGTAGCTTTTAAGCAATCCCACCCAAAGTTTTACTGTGTGCAGCCATGTCTAATGGGCTTGGCACACGGAATAAACTCAGTTTTTATTTTTTTTATTTTTACACACGCTAGTCAAAGTGCTCTCAGCAAGATGAGCTTACATGACTAATATTTTCATGTGCATGCAAATGGAGAACATGCCTACAGCTGCCTAAACCCTGGCAGTCATGACAAAATGGGTCGACTGCCAAAAAGTCAAGAGGAAAGATTGAAGGAGAGAAATATCTCCAGCGACATCTCAACGGTAAATCCTCAATTTGGAAGCGGAAAGTGCGGTGAGGTTATATGTTGGCTTCAGCATTGCTGTGCTTCTGATCCTCACTCAGTTGTTAGTATCTGTTCTCATTCAGTCTCTCCAGATTTTGAGCTATGAGGTGATATGGATTGATTGACGATGGTATAGCGCTGCATATAGTATGAGTTGTTAGGGTTTGTTTAGTACAGTGATCAGGACAGAAAGCAGAGCTAGCTAAGGTTATGTAGAACATGGACTGGACATGGTAAGGTCTGGCATTTGTGAATGTTACTTTATGAAGGTTGGTATTGTGTTCTTCTCTTAACTGGTATCTGTACATTTTCAAGTCAAACACAGACACACCACTCATCGGGGACACTCAAAGCTGTAACTCATGTTTTTCTTGTGAGTTTCAATGGTAACGTCATGGCTGAGATACGTCCCATATGAGCAAGAAATACAACCGTTAAACCCGCAGAGTGAATCAATGCTAAGCCAACTGTAACTCTAAAGTCATGCCAATTTATTACAAATACCTCATGATCTAATAGTTTCAAGTCAGACCTTCAACTTATCAGTGGCAGTGAAGTAGCTGTTTTTGTGCTGTCAGCATAACATTATGCCGATAAATTCTGAGGATAGGGTGGGTTATTTTTGAATATATATTTTTTAATTCTACCAATCCCATGAAAAGAACAAAATGCATGTATACAATGCTATACTCACTATCACATCAAATGTGTATAAATGAGCTGCTGAAAACAGTCTTTTACAAATGTACTTTATTCCTCCTAAAATGGGTGGGAACTGAAAAAAACTTCAGTTCCCACCCATTTCAGGAAATAACCAGGCCTTTTAATAACACATATCATATTCGTGACCTGATTTTAAATATTTACTTCCTCAGTGGGAAACAATGGGCTGAGGGCTGACTGCTTGATGGAATAGAGAAGTCAGACATATTGAAAGATGGGCTAACACATTGTTAGTGTTCTTAATGATTATAGAGGCAGATTGAACTTTCAAAACCAACAAATATGCAGTATAACCGCAGTTTAGTAAGAAACCAAATTGCGCTGTCTTCGTTGGGATTCTTAACCAGCTCCATCAAACAAACAAAAGTGTTCAACATCTAACTATGAAATAGTTAAAATGGTAAATTATTTCCTGACTCAAGCATCTCTGAATGTACAAGCTTTGAAGTGAGTGTTTTATAGTGTTCTTGCAGGAAAACCAATGAGTGCAAAAGGGTACAGACTAACCAGCTGATGATAATGATACTGATAGTGGATTGGGTTTATATAGCGCTTTTCTTGCACTCAAAGCACTTTTACAGGTATCCAGCTATCATTCATTCACACAGAGTCATACCTGTGGTGGTAAGATACGATAGTAGCCACAGCTGCCCTGGGGCAGACTGACGGAAGTGTGGCTGCCATTAAGCGTCTAAGGCCCCTCCAACCACCACCTCAAACATACAGCAGTGGCAGGTGGGTGAAGTGTCTTGCCTAAGGACACAACACCATGACACAGGTGGCAAGGTGGGAATCGAACCGCCAACCCTCTGATCATTGGCTGCCCCGCTCTACCACCTGAGCCACAATCGCCGCAATACTGCCACCTACTGATACTGCAGCCTACCTTTTCATCTCCATCAGTCGCTACATACTTTCCCAATGTCCCTTGCATTTCCATTTGTGTCTATATACAGTATTTTTTTTTAACCAATTGGAAAATTGATTCCATTCTCCAAGGATAAAATACAAAGCCAAGCTATTGTTCCCAATTAAATTAATACAATCCTGCTGCATACAATTACAGCCATACTGCTTATTGTTCCATGTGGTTTTTAGAATCATCTTGTCTTGCTGACAGAGGCAGGATGAGAGGCTACTGTTTTATGTTGTCGAATGCGCGGGCAATGGGCACAGACAGAGGGCTACTTGGCTTGCAACAATAGCCAATCACTGTCGGGGGCCAGATATTCATGTGTCACTGGGGGCCATCCAAAGACGCAGGGGCTATCATCACTCGCTCCCTGTGATCACACACAGGTTTTTCTCTCTATTTGATTGAACCAACAACGGCCCTCTTCTTGTCCTTTTGCTCCCCAGAGATGCAGCATCTGCCAAAAGTGTGTGTGCGTGTGATAGAGTGGTGTGTGTGTGTGTGTGATAGAGTGAGCACGAAAGAAAGATGGAGAGCTAGAGAGCTGAAAGGAAGAAAAGAAGTACCCACTGGCCCTTCCAAGAAAGAAGGTCAAGTGTGATTTTATGATCAAAAGGTGCACATTGAGTCTTTTTTGGTTAAAATTGGGTCATTTTATTTTGTATGTGTGTGTGTGTGTGTGTCTGTGTGTGTCTGTGTCTGACATTGATTCAAAGTGTATTGTGTTAGAGAGTTAAACAATATACACAGTACACTGCGCCGGTGTGAAGGAATGGTAGCCAAGCTTGTCGTTGTTCTAGTTTTTTAACACGGCCATCCTGTTTTTGCAGTTTTCTAATTTTCTTTCTATTTGTGAAGCAGGTAAATGTACTTTGTCTGACTCGGGAGCACAGAGAATCGATCTGTGTCTCTTGATTGTTATACAAAAAGAGTTGAATACAGAGGGGAACAAAAGAGCTTTGGCGAGGGGCGGCCAGCCGAACCGAGGAAATGTGTTGTGTATTGAAAAGCCCTGAAATTATATTTGATTAGTGCTCTAGCCTGGAAAAGAGGCCGTAACATATATTTTAGAAATACAAAAAAGGCACAGAAAGAGATAACAAAAAAACACTGACCTTTTACAAAACAAATGAACAACTTTTAAAATTATAGCTCTTCAATAGTAATTCATTTAAATTGTGCAGGGTTAATACAGTTTCCATTGATTGGATAAACTATTTATTTTGCCCTCTCTGTGCGGCAAGGAACACAATCAGTGGGGCCGACATATTTCATTTGCATGCATTGGCATTTGAGGGTATTTTCGTTGCGTGCATGTTTACTCGTGTTCACGTGCTGTTCTGTATTATGTATGTGCATGCACATGTGTGTTTGCAGCTGGGAAAGGTCTACCCCGGCCAAGAAAACGATTTATAAAAGTTGACAATTGCAGGCTTATAGAAGCTCGCCTTATTGATTTCCATTATCTGGTTTCATCACTGTCACATGAAATCAACACTAATGGCATCAAGGCTCATCAGTATTGGCTAGGAAGCTTTACCAGTAAAAAAACTGCAGCAACAAGAAACAGACCACTCAGAGAGAGAGAGAGAGAAAGTGTGTGTGCGTGCGTGTGTCTACGCAGTTGGCCAAGCAGGGCTGAAAATGGATGGTAACACTTAAAACAAACTTATTCAGGAAATGTTTTCAGTGAATGTCTTGGCTAACAAACACCATGGAGCATCACATCTTCTGTTATCACTAGCATTACAGAGTAAGAACTTCTGTAGGTCTGTTTTGGGTTATTTTCACACTGCAAGACGTCATGTCTACTTTCATTATTGTGTATTTCCTTGCTGGCCACAGCTGACGCCAATATGAACTGGCAGTGAAGCTGAAAAGACAAGTACAGAGTCAGTATAATGAAGCATGATCAGCTTGATCTGTGCATCTATTTCACACATTTTTAGCACATTTTGTTATTCCCTAAGAAGATTTTAACTGATTTGACATTTTGCTAAATATGATTATTTGCTGTCTTATAGTTAGTTAAGAAGGATTGATACCAATCTCTTCACTGAGGGGACAAAAGCTAGCCTGTGCAAAGGTAAGAAAAACAGACAACAGAAAACAGAACTACTGCCTGGCGGTTATATGACTCCGCGAGGCATACAATTGTCAAGCGGTGAAAGCGCAGGTGCAGGAATTTTCAGTGCTTTCAAGTTTTACATGGTGCTAATGGCTTAAACAGTGGGTGGAAATACTCACACATACACACCAAAGCAACAGCAAGTTATCAACAGAAAATGGGAACAAATTCAGAACACACAGAGGCTTCCCACTGATATACAGCATTGGAAATAATAAAATGTATTCCAGTAAGAACCAGCCGGCCTCACTCACTTCGGTCGAGGTAAATAAAAGTCCAGTATTTGAGAATTTATAGTGTTAGCCAACTGATAAAACATGGCTGCATTGGTGTGAAGCTGTAAGTGCGCTGGCAGTGTAGACAGCTAGTGTAGATCATCCCAGAATTAGGTCCATGTTTGACCCTGTGACATAAAGCAAGATGTCCAACGTTTTAACTGTGGATGTATTCATCGGGCAGGAATGTCTTTTGCTCTCCTCCTCTGCCTCTCCAGTCCACCGACCATCTGTGTGTGTGTGTGTGTGTGTATGTGTGTGTGTGTATGTGTGAGAGAGGCGTGTTAAAACTTTATTAACGAATGAAAGGTATGGCCTTTGTTCCATATAACACGCATAGCCCAGTAGGGGTGTGACAGGGGTCAAGTCAATGTGCAGGGGAGGTGCTATACACAGCTGGTTTTGTTCCAGATGTAAGAAATGCAATCAATATCCAACTGACATTAACTACGCTAATAGCTCTGAAACAGGGCCTCCTCAAAAGTATTTCATATGGCTATGTTTAGATAAGAATGGTTGTTTTTTCAAAAAGGGATCTAATGTATATGTTTTTAGCAGCCTTTGGGGAACACCATTACCCAGCGGGTCCTAATGTTTGTGGGCTAAACATACACACTGAATATTAAAGACATACAAATACACACATAAGCTAAGAGAGGACAGCCTTATTTCACAATTAAATTTAGTTTTATTTATGCCTGTCTGCTTTCAGGCCTCTGTTCCTGTTGATTCCCATAAGAAAGAGCTAAAACTAGCAAACACTGCGCTCATCTTTCATCAACAAAACACCAGCTTCCGGAGTGCCTCACGAGCCAAATAAACAGTCCTTTCTCTTTTCAAACACGTCGAAAAAACATTTCTTTGGAAGGATGGAGTGTCTCTTTAACCGGCCGCCTGCCACCATCAGTCATGGAGTTTGGTAAATTTAAAAACATTTTCATATTTTCTTCTAAGCTCTTGAGACTCTCACTCTTGCAATGCAAACATCAATGTGAGGTCATTTTTCTTTTCATCTCCAAAATAGAATAGCACTACAATGACTAGCGCTCACTGGATATTTTTTTTCGGAGCATTCTCTGTAAACCCTGGAGATGGAAATTCATAAAGGCCAGTTCCTGAAATACTCAAACCAGGACGTCTGGGCAGCATAACCATGCCATGTTCGAAGTCAATTAAAGGTCACCTATTATGCACATTTTCAGGTTCAAAGTGTTAATTTGGGGTTCTGCTAGAAATAATTTTTATGGTGTATTGTCCAAAAAACACTTAATTTTTCTCACAGTGCCATTGCAGAATCTTCTCTTTTCAGTCTTTGTCTGAAATGCTCAATTTTAGAGCCTTTCTCTTTAAACCCCACCTTCAAAAAAGCCCAGTCTACTGTGATTGGCCCTGAATCTAACTGCCGGTTTAAATCTATCTGCCAGTTAGATTGAGGGGGATCTGGGGGTTAGGCTTATCAAGTGGAGGTAGTGCTAAGCGGGGTTGTTGCTTCTCCCCTCATGATGTCATTTTTGAGGATAAATCTGACCTCAGCAAAGTGCAGGACCTGCAGGTGGAGATAAAGAAAGAGGGTTGTTTTTTTCTCATACTTTGGGAGTCTCTAGTCAAACTGGGGGACCCATATTAATATTGAAGAAAGATGCAATTTGCACAACAGGTGACCTGTATGTCAACATTCCTCCCTGTAAAGCTTGGTTTCAATGCCTTAATTCAAGGAGTTGCTGCCTTGTGATTTGCTTCGATATTTCATAATGAGCAAGTGAATAGGTGTACCTATAAATAAGGTAATAAAGGTAATATATCCTGAATACATATATATTTGTGTGTGTGTGTGTGTGTGTGTGTGTGTGTGTGTGTGTGTGTGTGTGTGTGTGTGTGTGTGTGTGTGTGTGTGTGTGTGTGTAAGTGTAAGTGTAAGTGTAAGTGTCCACAGCAGAGCATGTCAGGCCACCAGAAGGTCCACAACGTTGCCAGTCTCACTGTGCCAAGGCTACATCCCCTCCACCTTGTCCTCTTCTTCCAGCCCTGTACTCTGCCCTCTGTGGGGCTGTGAAGCCTGCCGGAGCAATGGGGGCCAGGTGTTGTGAGTTAGAGAGCGTCACTTCAATAACATCAGTGCAATCAGAACCTTACACCGCACTCACAGCAGGACACCTCCTAGACCAGAGGTGTGAACAGCCGGTCACCAATGAGCCGGACTGCACACCTCATCCATCATCCTTTTTTTTGTTTCTCGGTTCCTTTCGTTATTTCTTACTTTGTGGCCTTCTGTCTAGCTCACACATGTTGCTATAAACTAGCTGCTTTAATACCAAATTACCAACTCAAAAGGTGGAGAGATGTATTAAAATCTGCATCCGTCACTCGTTTTTTTTTTTCTTTATACCTCCCCTCTTCTAATTTCATCATGTTGCTGGTTGGAAGAGTCTTTGGGTTGTAATTACCGGTGTTATTAAAGAGGGAAATTGCAGCTTTATCAAGTGGCATTTATAAATGGCTGATGAATGCATCCATACCAGGGAATAGGTTCCCTTTCAGTGGCTTCAATATGACAAAACACAACCACAATCTGAGGGGAATCACACAATCAATGCCCAGGGTCAGGCAGTCATTGTGCTCCAGGTGGCGTTGCATTGATTTGTTGAGTCTGCGTGAATGAAAAAAAGAAAGGTGTTCGGGCTAAAATCATCCGTGCTTGTATGATATATCATTGGCGTGCACAAGCTGAGTGCCTTATCACCCCCCCCCCCCCCCCCCCTCATCTCTGCGCCATTGTTTGTGCATCCGTGGTCAAGCATGCTTTCTGTTTGCTTGTGGTCCGTGCCGTTTATTTGTCTGTGTTTTCATGTCTTGTGGGACTTTATCTTTACCACATGGGCTTTTGGCAACGAATCGCATAGTAGATCCCAGAGGCAAGTTGAGGGATAAATAAACCATGGAGGGAACTCTAGGTTTAACCAGTTCCCTCAGCTTTCCCTTTTTTTTTAGTTTATTGTTTTTTTTTCTTCTGAAAGGCTAAGTGCACTCACTCATGCTCCATTTTCCAATCAATAAACGGAATATGTCTTAGACAACACAGCGACTTGCAGATCCCCCATGCTGGCAGAATTGTAGCAATACTGCATTATATATTCTGCATACAAACACACACACACACACACACACACGCAAAGGGACGTATGCACAAAGGGACTTGCTCATGCACATTCAAGCGTGCACAACAGGCATATGCTTACATTGTGTCTGTTTCCTGTTTAGAAATGGATATCATGGCTCCTTCATGGGAGACTGAGGGAGGGGGGGGGGGCAGAGGGGACTGCAAACTGGATTATGTGTTGTTATGGTTGTGAAAGATGTCAGCTACCAGGGGTCATCACTCACCCATGGCACGGGCAGATGATGTGAGATGGAGCAATGTGTCAAACCCCCAACTTTAACCCAAGATCACATTAGAAATGAGCTGGTGAATCTGTATGTTTGCGGGCAGGTATTATTTTTCAACGTAACCTTTGTTATCAACTATGGTGGCCCGTAAATGACAAGGAACATTGATGCCTTTGTATTTTGGCAAAATTAAAAAAAGAAATGAACAGAAGTGGAAACTAACTACAGCATGTACATTTACCTAGTACTTTGTAAATGAGTGCACTTTCCCATTGATGGTATATTGTAATACAGACAGTTTTGGCTTTGATTTATCGCCAGAGCATATTGATCAGAATGTAATGCAACATCTTCAACCGCAATAGCGATGTTTTAAAACTAACATTTTAAATATTGCACCTCAACAAGGCAGGACATACACATTAGATATGTAATGGTCCTATTACCAAATACATTTGGAATTGATCAATTAATTAAACCTAATTGCTACACTAGGGCCCAGGGCAGCTATTCCCTTGACTGGTTGGTCAATATAATCAACTTTGCAGAGTAATCAGGACAATGATTATGAAAAGATGCATTGCTGTGTAAAATGTGAAGTGTAATTTTCAATTACTTTGACAAAAAAAAGAGAAAAGACAATGTGTTTATAGTGTATGCTATTATAAGTTAGGTAACAGGTTGTTTTATTTCCGTTACGGAGCTATCTTAGTCATCAATATAGTATAAGTAACTGTATATAGCCTCAAAATAAATAACAATATTCATATATATTACAGTAAAACACTATTTCATAATTGTCACCATCACTACTATCCTATTCCTCAGCATGCACACTTGTCCCTCTTCCAGTGTCCCTAATGTTTCCAACCATGCTCTAAGCTTTCCAGGGTGGAAATATAAACCACAATATGGAACGTATACCAAGTGCCTATATGCAAAATAAGAGCGTTCCAGCTGGTTGCTGAGCCTGGATTCACTTTGTAATCCCTGCTCTTTACCTTCAGGCTCACATTCCATTATGTTTTCACACGTTAGCACCTTTATCCTGCTTTTTCTTCCATTTCAATGTTTTGCTCTCTGGTTGACTAGGAGGAGAAGGGGAAAAGAGCCCGGGGCGGGCCACCTGTGCTGTTGTGTTGTTAGCTGTGTAAATCAGTAATCAGAGGACTTAACTTCTGTGTGTGTGTAAATGTACGTGTGTGTACATGTGTGTGAGTGTGAGATCGCGAGCACAGAAAATGTGATGTGTGAAAGGAAGACTAGAATTTATTTGTGTATGAAAGCATGAGTCACTGTATAGGGAAATGTGCGTATATATTACAGATACAGGTTATTTCACATGTGTGTGCGTGTGTGTGTGTGTGTGTGCGTGTGTGTGTGTGTGCGTGTGTGCACGCTCGCTCAGGTATTCCACTGGTTTTACAATTGCATCATTCCACACAGGGGCACATTGACATGCATCTGCACATTCCGCTTAATTAAAGTGAACCATCCATATAGCAATAGCATGAAACATTTTTTTCTTTGCAGCAAAATCATCACAACATTATAGTGTATAACTTTTTTGTTAACGTATGGGACCTGCTGGGACAATATGGACGTGGTGCTAAGGCTTCGCTTCCTCTCTTTGTCAACCATAAACAAACACGGAAAAATGTTAAGGCGACCCTCTTTGTCTGGGGGAAAAAAAACAGCGACGCAAGTGGATGGTCAGAGTCAATGGAGGGGACACACACTGCACACTCCAACAATGTTTGTTTGGCTAACAGGACCAGCCGCCATCTCCCGTTTCAGATAAGAAAGGGAACCAGGGTGTGTGTGTGTGTGTGTGTGTGTGTGTGTGTGTGTGTGTGTGTGTGTGTGTGTGTGTGTGTGTGTGTGTGTGTGTGTGTGTGTGTGTGTGTGTAGGTTGAAGTAAGGAAGACAAATGGTAAAGAGGAAAGGGTGTATAGAGGTGTTAACGTATTTTGAGGTGGAATCAGAAACAGACGTGACAGCATAATCGGACATTTGATACATTTTAAAGGTGGGCTGGGTGAGCATTGGACGCAGTGTGTGTGTGTGTGTGTGTGTGTGTGTGTGTGTGTGTGTGTGCTTGTCATTTGCCATTCCAGGGCTGGAGGAGTGAAAGAGGTGTATTTTGAGCAGCAATAGAAAAGTGTGGCAGTAGGGGTGTGGTTAAGTTGCCGGCTTGCTTGAGGAGAGGGTGGAGTGTCTGAGCTAGTGACTGGACAGAATCATTGCCTACGTTCCAACACCTATACTTTATGCTATTTAGTATGGTAGAAAAAAGATTTAGGATGTCCCATGAATTGTGGTCAGATTTAGTATGCTTAAAAGTAAGCGTATGTCTGCTACATCCGGCCGTGATTTTAAGTGTTGAAAAAAGAATGCTATTTGCGCGATTGTGACCCACAATCCAGTGCGCACCGGAAGTGACGTCACATCGATGGAGCCTCCGTATGAAAACAACAGGGGAGGCGACGGATTTAAAAAGAAGGGGCCAGATTATTGCGCAATGTTATGATGAAATAAATAAGTAAAAGTACAGCATGTCCCAAATGCTGTGCCATTAAGGAATGCTCCAAGGCTCAATAAAAATACAATTTTGCACTGATCCATCTCTTCTTTAATGCTCTCTCCCAGGGTGTGATCAGCGTACCTCACGACAAGGTTTTTAGTTACACTTCACTCAGACTCAAGGACACATTTCTATGCTACCTTTGGCACTTTACAGCCGTATTCACCAAAGGTCTGAGCTTGCATCATAACGGTTGGTATAGGATTGGCTGCAAGTTTACATTTTTTTAATATTATAACAGCTGTCTATTATCAGTTAATCAGAAAAACACCTGAATTGTGCTTTCTCGTTTTTTTTTCTTTGTCTGATAAGCAAATCATTTGTATCTTGTCAAAGATACCTTTCACATACAAATGAGCATAACATGTTTTATATATTGCACCTTAAAGAAATATGATTTGAGCTTAGTCTCATTGTGGGCTGCTACATATAAACACACTTATATCTGTATTTTGTATCTCTCTTCGCTGGTGTTTTTCCATAATTTAAAACAGTTTTGATAAAGTATAGATGCACTTAACTTTCCCTTGTTCTCTGTACTGTTATTTTAAGAAGTTCATACACTGTTGCACATTTCTCTTGTGTGAAAGCCTGCCTTTATTCTCTCATGTTACACTCCTCGGGCAAAATACAATACAACTCGGGGACTGTAAGCTATTTAGAACTGTTCACTCTAAATAGGTAAATAGAGTGGAAAGAGAACATGTATTAATACTGTATTATCCCCCAGGTTGAATGTACAGGTCAGATACAGAGCAGCACTTGTAGCTGGTCAGGATTCAATATATATATGAAGGCCATTTGTTTTACTCTATATAGGACACTCTAGACAGGCAGATGCTTGTCAACACTGACCTTGCGTTGCCAACACTGACCTAGCGTTCCAAATCACATACTTCTTCTTTTTACTATTCTATATTATACTACATCAGACCATACAAATAAAGCTTTTTAACTAACTGAATCTAGTTAGGATGCAGTATGCTACACATGGGACATACTTTTAGTTAGTTATTTCATCATCACATTGCGCCTTGATCTTGCCTCTTGCTTTTATATCCGTCCCATCCCTGGTTGGCCGGATGGTATTGTCCCGACTGCACTGATGTTACGCTCAAAAGGACACACACTGGCTGATTCAGTTAGTCACCTCAAAGACAACAGCAATGTAGTTACCTTTAAAGCACAGCTTTTCACCCAAATGGGTTTTGACAGACGCAGCAACAAATGTAGTGTATAAACCTCCCGTCTAATCATATGGGTTACCCAACTCTGACCTGCATCCAACAGTTTCATTAGATTCATCTTTGGTTGTTTGGGCAAGCTGATAACTTGGTCAGACTACATCTGTAGGGGGCCAACCAGGGGTGACCAGACTTAATAGGAGTTGTCTGTTTTAATGAGCCTTCGCTCTGTCACACACCTTAAATGAACAAGACCTCTATTTAAAGGTGTTCAGTGCAGCTGACGGTAAACACACTAGACTCCATCTCAAAGCTATGCGATCAGATATTTATTGTCCTTCTAAATTCCTTCAGTACAATATGAGAAACAAGATGGGGAAACTACAATAACTTAAAAAAATATATAAAAAATGTACAGCATAAACAAGGTTTAAAGCAACATAGCTATTGCTGCACAAGGAAGAAGGTAAAGTAAGTAAACAGGCTCGTCAACACAATGGCTTGCTAATTTAGGCTTGAGAAGATCAGATCATGTATTCAATTACAGTATTGTGCTGCTTAGATGTGTCCTCATGGCATCTAAGACAGTTGTAGCGTTATTCCTTTAGCTGCAACTCATGCAGTTTTTAAATGAGGACAGATATATGATTCACACACATGATTCAATGCAGCAAGTTGACTTATACCTACAAATCTTACAAGGTCAACAAGTCCAAGGATTTAGTGCTTTAATCTGTCTGGAAGTGTTGGGAAGGGGCTAATATAATGTTGATTGTACAATATATTGACTTCCTCTGCAGTTGATGCCACCATCCACTCACACACATTACTGTGCCATACAGAGGTAACAGTGAGCACAACCTGTCATATACACTCACTGACATGTCACCTGCTGCTGATAATCAGTATCATGGGGCAAATGAACACAATATATATGAACAGTCTGTGTAACTGCAAGGGCACCGCTTCAACACATGCACCATGTGGTCTTCAAAGAATATTGATGTAATCTTTCAATAGTTTTGATTGGTCAGTAGGCTGACATTTTAAACAACATCTGTTAACTTCAATATAACCTGCAGAAAATGTTACCAAGGCTTTCCACCCTGGTAAAATCAGCCTAGTAGTATAGATACAGATACCCTGCTCACTCCCTGACAAATTGTCTATTGCCTAACATACACTAGAATACTCTGAAAAGACTTTGAAAAGATGGAGGTCTGACACCATCTCACATCTAAAGACAATGCACCAGCCCTTCCCACACCACCACCTACCTCAAATACTCTGACGACACTGCCATCCTCGCCCTCCTATCAGACAATAACTCTGTATCAGATTACCACAACACTGTCACACACTTCTCCCAATGGTGCACACATAACTTCCTCCATCTCAATGTAGCCAAAACAAAAGAAATAACAATAGGTACCCCATCACCCCAGCCCCCCACTCTCATCAACAATGACACAGTAGAAACAGTTGACAGCTTTAAATACCTTGGACTCACACTGGACAATAAACTCACTTTCGACCAGCACACAACGGACATTCAAAAAAGGAGCCACCAAAGACTGTATGCCATCTGTAAACTCAAAGGACTCTATGTTGCCCCCCATCTCCTCCTTCTGTTGTATCAAAGTATTGTCCAACCCATCCTGCTCTACTGTTCCACCTGCTTCTTTAGCATGCTCACTGTCAAAAACCGGGTCAAACTCACACGTGTCAGAAATATAACTGCCAAAATAATTGGTCTCCCCACACCCACACTGTCAGAGCTTAATCTCAAGGCCATCTCACGCATTGCATCCACAATAGCACAGGACAACACACACCCACTCAACTGCCACTTCACCATTATGCCCTCTGGACGCAGGTACAGGTCCCTGTTGTGCAGGAAGGCTCGCTATAGCAAAAGCCTGGTGCCTGCAGCTATAGCAGCCTTAAACAAAATGCCAAGATAAAACACCCCAGTTCCACTCTGTTCACATATTTTGTCTGCATGTTATCTTTGTTGTGTTTGTTGTCCATCTGTTATTGTCTGTCAGCGTGCGGCCCATACATGTAATGTAATGTGGAGTGAAAAAGAATTTCCCCTAGGGGACAATAAAGTCTAAAGTCTATAAGCCCCTGCGTTTTTAGACACAGACGATAATATATGCAAAGACAGGGGACCTTGTATTTGCTGTTCAACCAGATTCCTTTTGAGCTCATGATTATTTCTGGGCCCAATCTACTGTATTTCAAACTTCTCTGGCATTACTAGCCTCAAGCAGTTTTAATCCCAAACCGGCCTTGCTGTCTCTGACCAGTGTTTCACCTACCATTATACAGGCCAACGGGACCCCCCGCCAGGCCAACAGCAGCCTGACTTAAAAAAATAAAAATAAAAAATGTTTTTTTTTGTTTTTTTTTAAAAATAAAAATAAAAAATGTTTTTTTTTTTTTCTTCATTGATTCCGTAATAATCATTTGTGAGCGTCTGCGCGGCACTGTCGGTCTACCCCTCGTGTGCGCCTGTCTTTACAACCTCTCGTTTGATCATCCCATCATCTGATCTGTGTGCCTGCGTGTGTGTGTAGGCCCATGGCTGTGTTCGGAAAGCCATACTAGCGTCCTACATCCTACATACTCACCATCTATATACTGCATACTGTCTCGACTGATCGATTGTGTATGTGAGGTGCGTCGAAACGTTTTCAGTTGAAGTATACTCAAGCAATGAAGAATTTCTTCTTCTTCTTGTAAGATTCATGCAGTTTAGACGCTGTTTAGCGTATAACCGCCCTCTACAGGTTAGATATTGAACTAGATTTGTACAGTCCTGTGTTCATCATCTGTGTTTTAGACTAGTTTCATAATTATGTTTTGAGGCGGAGGATCCCTCCGACGCTCTCTGTCCGGCTCAGCACTCAGCTGTCTGTGAGTTGAGCTGGGCGAGCCGCGGTGTGTGGAACAGCGATCTGTTCTGATCTCTCTCCACTATCAGACTCACATCACTCATTTCACTTAGTAACTCTAATGTTGTTAGGTATTTATCTTCATCTCTTATCTATTGTAAGAGTTTATGAATGACTGCACGTAGCCTACAGTTGTCAGATCGCGGACCCCAAACAATGTCAATGCCTAGCAACTTGCTCGAAAATATTTCATTTTCCTGGGCGGGTAGAATTGACCCAGTGTATTGTGGGGCGGTTGAGTAGGAAAAGTATGCAATCGATTTATACCCAAAATCTTCCCGGAAGTTAGTACTAATCCGGGAATTTCTAGAATACCCAAACTCGCATACCCAACCGTCACATACTCAAATTGAAGTCAAAATGAGTATGAGTAGGACGTTAGTATGGCAGTCCCAACACAGCCATGCTTTATTCTTTGTTCATGCTGGCTTCCTGACATGGCTTACTGGGGTACCTGAATGCAACAGTGCCCTCGTTAACACTATTAGTCACACCTGTGTGTCTGCTGTGAAAAAGCCAATACTGCAATCTCACAACACAGGCGCTTATGTCAATTAAACAAGTAAGGGGAAAAACTATTGTCTTGTTTCAAATCTCAAAAAGAAAAATATTTGAATGAAGGACTCTGGAAAATATAGTGAAATGTGTAGCCAGTCAAACTCACAACAAACAATAGAAAATGTGACATAGTATGTTTTGCAATGTTGCTAACTATAGCTGCTAACAAGCTACAATAATCTTCCTAGCAGCGATGGAGAGAGTGGGAGAAGTCCTGTCAACAAACAAAATGGCCCACAATGCTCAGAGGGACTTTTAATGATGTGGAAACTGAAAGAAAAGAAAGAAGACTTCAAAACTGTGAGTCAGAAACTCTGTGTTTGTCTGTCTCTTTTCCCTTTCTCTTAGCAAACTGCTAGCTTGTTTCCTGTCAGCTAACTTTCTCTCTGTGGTGTGTATTTAACTTATTGCTGGTGTGATAAATTATGCATTGTAGCCGGTTGTTTGGTACAAGACTGAACATGCTGTGTCACTCCTGCTGTCATAACGGACACACACACTGATGCTTTGAAAAATTTCAATTGATCTGATTGAGCATTTATTGGCTGTTTTGCACCTGATGATGGTGTGTTTTCTGATCGGTTTGTACCATGTGTAGAATGTCTGCCATTAGTTGGTGAGAACTTTTCATATATTTGTTACATTGTTGATGAATGAATTAACTGCTATCAACTAAATGCAAACTATATTGTAGGCTGTTAGCTATTGTTTGAATGTCAAGGTTATGGATGAGAGTGAGTAAGTCATGGATTTTGATACATGCAAGGATGCTGTTTTGATAAACCCGTGAGTTTGTGTGTGTCTTTGTGAAAGAAAAGGCAAGAGGACTTGAAAACTTTGTGAGGCACACTGTTCTTTGTCAGCTGTTTTGTTTCCTGATGGCTTTGTGTGTAAATACAGACTTCTCGCTGAGTAATATTTTGCATTGTATCTTATTTGACTGGACGCTGTGTTACGTCTTCACACACACACAATGTTGGGGGAAAGAATACAAGTGACACATTGAGATTTGTGTATATGTTTTTTTCTTGTTTTCACTACTTCTTCCAAAGAAAAAGACGGTAAGTTTTCACATTATCCTGTCATCGGACAAGTTTGTGGAAGAAAAGGAACGAAGACTTCAAAACTGTGAGTCAGAAACTCTGTTTGTCTGTCTCGTTTCCCTTTCTCTTTGCTAACTGCTAGCTTGTTCCTTGCAGTTAACTTTCTCTCTGCAGTGTGTATTTAACTTCTTGCTGCTGTGCTGTTGTTTGGCGCAACACTGAAAATGTTGTGTCACTCCTGCTGTCATAATGTGTGCACACACACACACACACACACACACACACACACACACACACACACACACACACACACACACACACACACACACACACTTCTAAGCACACACATAGAGTTGGGAAGAAGAAGCCCAACCTGGCTTATTTATCTACTTGAACATTGCTTGGTTGTTTAGTCACTTGTTGACTGTTTGTGGTGAGTTGTACCTTGTGCAGAATGTCTTTCAGGAATTGCTGATCTATATTTTTCTTGGTCGGTTCGTGAAGTTGTTGCTGAATGGGTAATTTGCTTTTATCTGGCTGTTTTTGCACCTGATGATTGTGTTTTGTGATCGTTTGTAGGGGTCCCGGGGGAAAAAGGTTTTTTTTTTTTCCATTCTGCTCTGCATTCCTTTAAGTGTTTCCTCTTTTATGCCAGCAGTCGACTTGATTAACTGAGTACCATCAGCCATGTTTTTGAAACTGTGCAGTTAAACACACCAGAAGTGATAATTGAGTCAGATTACTTTTGTGTGTACTCTACCTTTTTTTTTTTTTTTTTTTTTATAAGATCTTTTTTTTGGCATTTTCAAGCTTTATTAGACAGTACAGAGTTGAAATGGGGAGACAGAGAGAGAGGGGGATGACCTGCAGTAAAGGTCCACGGGTCGGATTTGTACCCGCGACCACTGCAACGAAGGCCGGAGCCAATATGGTACGCGCTCTATCCTCTACGCCACCGGAGCGCCCTACTCTACCTTTTTTAAACAAGAGTTTCATGCTATTTAATTTGGTCAATTCTCAGACGTGGGGAAATATTCTTGGCTAACTGCTGAGTGTTATGTTGTTGTTGTGTATTCTGTTTCCAGGGCTGCCAAGTTTCACCAAAAGTTTGGAGTGAGATTTTTTTGGCCGAGGGACCCAAAACCGTGTCCTCTTTCCTACCCAATAATTTTTGCTAGTGTCCTGCAAGTTTACATATTGTTCATAATAAATCAGAAATAAAAGACAATTGGAAAATGTGATAAAACATCAAAAATCTTATTAAAATAAACAAATTCATGAATTGCAAAGTCGTAGGACCGGTTTTAATTAAACATTGGGTGTGGACATATTGTAAGTGGGGGTCTGGGGTTCTCCCCCAGAACATTTTGAGCATTAAACACTTAATTTCCTGCATTCTGGTGAATTTTTATGAAGCAATGTGTGCCTTTTCTGCATTCATTTTTATGTAAAGTAAAAGAGAACATTCACGGTTTCGCTGACACAAATTTAATTGAATAGCCTACAATGCATGTGTAGTGCTTTCAAATATCTCCTGTAGCCTATTGTTAAAACATTTGGTTAAACTGTAATAAAGGTAATTATTCTATATGTATTCAACATTGTATGGGTTATCCAATTTCAATTCACCATTATTATATTAAATCTATGACACTTGATGTCTTCTCAGAACATATTTTTCCCACAGTAACCTCTAAGCTTAGTTACTCAATACATTCATTCAATTAATGTTGACAACATTTTAGAACAAAAATGTGTTGGTGTGTCAACCAGCCCAATAACATAATGCAAAACAAGCTTGAATATATCAAGTGAAGTGACTGATTTGAATTAAGGTGTTCTTACCTCTTTGTTCATTTAATACCGGCGTCCTTGTTGTCATTAATTTTCCATATAATTTGAACAAAGGGCGGGACTGGGAGGCGGCGGTCTTTTATTAGTTTTGTAGTATAACGCAGGGGGGCGTGGCCGTGGTGGTTTGCCAAGTGGCTGCTGCGGCTTCGGGCTGCACACGGCCATGGATATTGTCCATGCCATGGACCTACAAAGAAACCGCGCGTGCAGAAAGCATGGCAGAAAGAGGATGTCACGGAACTCAGTCCGTTTAGCTTTTCAAAATAAGACTTTCAAAGTAAAATTACCAAAAAAAAATATATATATATATATTACGGGGATTAATTTCTCTGCGTGAGAAATTGGAGGTGTGGCGTGTGAACTGGTTGATATGCGTGTGTCTCACGGCCAAAGCGTGAGACTTGGCCGCTCTGTGTTTCTGGGAGAGAACAGAAATACAGAGCTACAGTAGATAGCATTAGCAAAGGCACACAGGCCTCAGGTGCCGGTCCCAGCATGGAGGCCTGACAGTGGGGGATTACCGCCAACTCATCCCCTGCTGAGAGGCGCCAGATATGGAGTCACTCTATTCAGTCTCTTTTCCCATAGGGATGAGGATAAGTAGGTAGACAATGGAGCCAACACACACACACACACACACACACACACACACACACACACACACACACACACACACACACACACACACGCACACCAACATACACACTTAATTGAATCCCATTTGTCTCATCCCTGGACTTCCATGGGGTATAATGACAGCTTAGAGATCTGTGGTAAATTGTTCCAATAGTAGACGCTCATTTACACCCTCATCTTCATCATTAGAGATGGGGAGAAAGTGTGGATAATTGCTCATATCTAATGGCACGTTAATCATTGGTGTAAAAATCACCATCAGTTCTGGCTTGTTCTAAAAATATCCACAGGCAAAGGGAAGACAGCAGCGATTTAACTTCAACCAAACTCTCTACCTTTTACTGTCTGTCAACTTCTGTCCTTCTGTTCCCTTGCACCGCTCTAAATGACACCAAGTCCCGTTTATTTATGTTCCACTGTCATCCATTTTGTATTTTGAACAGTGATGATAAAGCTTTAAGGTCTGTATCATAGCTCATTTGTGTGGCAAAGCCCAAAACGCTCCGTAGTCTCTACCTCTATTTGCCCACTAAATCAATGATACTAAACAATATAAATAATGTACATGATAACTGGTCATTTGTTCTCTATTCAAAACTAGGACCTAAAGTCACTTGTAGTACGTTGCTCATCAGTATCCACCATAACGGTAAGACTATATTCATAATAATATTAAGGTATACTTATGTTATTTGTCATTCAGTGAGAATTAGACACAACATTGCTCCGTACATACTCTGTATATTGTGAGATTTCAATGAATGAAAAGTGGAAAAACAACAATGTAGCCCTCCTAAAGATTGTTCCTGAGGCAACTAAGCTTGAAGTGGGTAGACATATCACGGTGTCAGACTGGTAAGGCAGAAGAAAATTCACTGGGCATATGTGCTCAGAATCATAATTTTAGCATAGTGTCAGGTCCAGATGGGGAGAGCCGGGTGCTCATTTAATGGTCAGTTTAGCTAATGCAATAATGGCTGCAGAGAGGGGCCGTGTAATGACCATCCCACTGGGCTTATTCAAGTGAGCCGAGCCTCTCCAGCCTGGCCCTAATAGGAGATCTCAAGGCCATAGGAAGACACTGTACAGGCAATTGAACATTTCTCAGACACCCCAGCTCAGACACTAAAACCATCCAATGGAATAGTGGAGGAGAGGGGATTATTTAAAAAGTGAGTATGTGACATCTTAACTAGCATTCCCAAGGTGGAATCCTGGTAATTGTTTGTTCTGACATGTGGTTCTTCTGGATGCAATTGTGAAAGGCTTTTTTTGCTAGACTTCAGTGGTGTAAGCTGTGCGTCGGCATCCATGCATGCTGAATAATACACAGAAAGACCTTTCCATCTGACTGTAACAGCCATCCAAATTACACAAACATGTCTGTTTTATATATCGATATCCTCACGCAAATATTAAATCTACCTGTAACGACATAGTGTGCAAGGAAAATAAAGAATGTGGCCATTGTTACAATGCTATTAATAATAATAATAATAATAATGCGTTTATGCGCCCAATGTCGCCCAATGTCTGGAACGGACTGCCAGAGAGTCTGAGGTCCGCTGAGACTCTCAGCTCTTTTAAATCGGGTCTCAAAACGTTCTTGTTTCCCTTTTAACCTGTAATTATTTTTTTTTTTTTTTTTTTTTGGTAAAATGTTTTAATTCTTTTATTTAAATGTTGTATTTTTATCCATGTTTTAAATTTGTTCATTTTTTTTTTTTTTTTTTTTTTTTTTTGTATTTGTATTCTTTATTTGATTTTAACCCTGTGAAGCACCTTGAGTGGCCCTGTGCCTGAAATGTGCTCTATAAATAAAATTGCCTTGCCTTGCCTTGCTAACTAAACCATGTCCAATGGTTGGTTAGACACTGGCCACCTTGTAGGTTTTACATTTTTTTATTAATTTTCTCACCAAATTGGCTTCAGTTGTTCTAGTTGTGTAATACTTCATTGCATCCAGATTGGTGCCTCTCATATAATATATGTATATATATATGCGTGTGTGTGTGTGTGTGTGTGTGTGTGTGTGTGTGTATGTATGTATGTATGTATGTATGTATATGGGTTTTGAGGCTTGATTTAAAGGCATAAATGGAGGGGGAATCACATTTGTCAGGGGGCAGTAGGTTCCACAAGCACGGAGCAGCTAGTGCAAAGTAAATTTCTGAGAGTTGTGGCATGGCTGTATACTCTGGTCACCAAAAAGAAATTGATCGTCTACAGTAGCTCAGAAGAGACTGACATCTCCATTCCACTTAACGACACCACTGACAAGAGTTCAGATGGCCAGAAAGATGATGATGGTGACTTTGTCATTGTTAGCTTTGCAGACAAAACCATCTAGATCTGCTAGGCCTTGTTTAAGAAAATTGACCTTCAGTCTTTGTAAAATATTTACTTTAAATAAACCTTAAATAAGTGATTGTCTAATAGATTTGTCTTGCATTACAGTTTGAGATATATATCAATGGCACAATTTACCCCATGGTAAACACATGGTGCACATAATGGCATGTACATTGTAAAGCTGAGATGGAGCGGTGACTCCTCGTCGCTGGCGTGGTGAAGAATAAGCAAAGCGATACATTCTCTTTTAGCCTTTCTGGCGAATTTATTCTCTTCTTGATTAGCCTACATGACTGACTGCTGTGCAGTCAGTTCAACAACAACGTACAACGTGACAGTTTGACCTGAGGCGTTCCTTCCATGGACCTATAAGGAAAGGGTTCCTTCACGTGAACGTAGTGACATCATCACGTTGCCCTTTCAGAGTAAGGGCACAATCATCATATAATAATAATAATAATAATAATAATAATAATAATAATAATAATAATAATAATAATAATAATAATAATAATAATAATAATAATAATAATAATAATAATAATAATGAACATAAATTAAATATCTAATATCCTTCCTGAGAGGGCACACATGATGATTTTTCTGCATAAAAATGGTTAATTTGCCAAAGTTGATAGTTGGTCTTATCTTTTCAAAAGACTTGTTTATATTTATTATGTCAGTTGAATTTGGTTTCAAGTGCAAATGAGCACTGTTAATATTCCAAAAGGCACAAGCTCTTCCTTGACTGTTTTCAGTCTGTGTTTTTAGTTTTTAGGGCACATTATGGCATTTGGGCTTAAAAGCCAAACATTTATTTTTTTGTTTGGACCAATTAATGTGAAAATTGACAATTTCTTAATCCTCAAGTAGCCTACTCTTGATAATCTTTCAAGGCACAGACTAGACACACCTCTGATCAGATATTAAAGAGATAATAAAAACAAACTAATTTGTACTTATTCTCTCACCCAATTAGAATCGATAAGGAATCGGATCGATAAGCAGAATCGGAATCGTTAAATTCTTAACAATTCCCATCCCTATTTGTCGCCCACACATCCACATGAATGTATTACCACATAGAATTAATTTATGTTATGTCCAAATGACTCTAAGCTGATGCAATGGGAATGAGGTTTAAACACTTTTATATGTATTGCCTTTGCATAACAATGTTTTTTGTATGGGTTAATTAATTGTGAACTTACTTTTACTTGTCTTGAAATACTTCTTGTGAAGATGTGAGGGATGGAAGATTCTCAGGAGATCAGTTGATTGATGGGTGCTGACCAGTCCAGTCACAGTGCCATGCGCTTGGCCAATGGGCTTTTTCACTGGTTGTCTGCCGAGTTTCTTTATGATTTTTTTTACATGTGTTTTGGTTTTACTAATTTAAAAAAATAGTCATTCATCAACCACATGAGAAATTGTCTCTCCACCATTATGACAAGCCTTACAGATCTCATCCAATTGCAGTTTTTTTTCAGCAAAATAAATCCCTCTGTTTCCCAGGAGAGGGTTTCAATGTAAAACCGCTGTCGATGGATAGTAAAATGGACTCTCTGTACTTAACTGTGGGTATGCAGCTACAAGCCCTTGACAATGTAATGTTTCTGCCTAACATTGCAAATTTCCTTGTGAACATCCCAACAAATAACAGATGAAATCAATTGTCAGTCTGTCCCTTTTGATCACAGAGACGGGGTAAAACCAAGATGGTCTGGAGTACATAAATAAAAGAAAGCTGGAGATCATGACATGTTTTGGACTTATTCCAAGCCTGAGGTATGGCTACTACAAATGCAGAAACACACTCCATATGATCATCTCGTTAACTACTATGGCAAAAATTGGCTTTGTTAGCAGCATTATTTGTTTGTCAAATAAACAGGAACGGCCCATGTTATAGCTAACTTAGCTTATGTCCTGTTTGGTTTATTGGTTTTTGTTTAATAAACAGTCGAGGCTTTTTGTTAGTTATTTCGGCTAGCTAACCCAAAATCCATTTTTATTTTGTTCAGAAAACCTTTTAGCGTGCAAGTTTTTGCACCACACCTACAAGTGACTACATATAGTCGTAGGCCTATCACTACATAGGCCTATCCTTCTTCTGCAGTTACGTTATGGAACATAGGAACACTAAGACATACATTTGGACGAAAAACTATATGTTCATGGTAGAAACTGTTTGTTTTTAATATGACTGTAAAGCATCATATTAACTTCAGCTGAAATATTTATACTTGTTGCACACAATGATGAAAGTGGGATGAGTTCCCAATTTTTTCCGAGGGAGCTTGATAGGAAGGCATGTAGCAAGGCCAGTAAGGATGACAGGAGGGTTTGAAGTGACCAATAACTCTTTCACTGTCTGTATTGCAGGTGGGTATTGTATGAATGTAGGCTAGACTTAAAAAATCCAAACCTATCAAAATTGGAGCAAGAGAAATGGGAAAAAAGAAACTTAATTGCTACCCTTAGGGATATTCACTCAGAAAAATCTACTCTAAGCGCCATAATCAACTGCTTCAGATTTTGATAGTTGCCTGTTTAAGTCACAATTGCATTGTGTTCTCTTGCCTCTAAAGACAGCAACATGCTGTGTTCCTGCACTTTCATTTTTAAATAGGGGGTTAAGGTTACTTTAGTTGGGGAGCAGCTGCACATCTAATTTTGATTGCAGGCCAGCTGAGGTGCAGGTTGACAGTTGGCTGAACGAATCAAGCAATAAATAGGCATCTGGTCTTTGTACTTGAGTTAGTATACATGCAGAAGTGATGGGCCAACAGCACATCCAACAAATTCCCATCAATTCCACTTAATAATATAAAAAGTATAGATGATATCAATCTGTACATTGAAAAAAAAAAATTAAAGGTGGAGTCATCGACTCTAGAGAATGCTTGTTGTCAAAATCAGTGAAGATCTACTCAGAATTTGCCTTTTGTGTAGTGTGGGGGCACTTGAAAATAATCCAGTTTAATACACAGCCAAAACTCTGTAAATGGTCTTGTTGCTAGGTATGGTGCCCCCCTTTGTTTGCATATACCATACCAGTTTAGAGAGTCTAGGCTGTGCATTAACACTGGCATTTTTATTCAGTGCACACACAGTCCAGACGGGTAACATAGAGTAGATATTCACTTATTTTGACAACGTGATTTTGACAACAAGCATTCTCTAGAATCGAGGACCACCTGTTAAGAAGTATCCAAATAAAATTATTTTCAAAAGGAATCATAAAATAAGTCAGATTTTAAGTAAAATATTTATGGCTTGATGTGTGCTCTACTGTTTCATCTTCTTCATAAAATCCCTATACCACTGTCAGCATTCCACTGGATACAGCAGCCATCTTTAATTACACTTAATGTAAAGCAGTTAAGAAGGGGCCTCTTCCTTATGTTATCCCTTTTCCTGTCTCTTTCAGTCTCTTCTCTTTCTCATCTGTGAAAGATTGGGAGACGTGCCACACTCTCTTTCTCTGAGACGCTTCGTAAAATTTCTGCTTTCCGACCGTCTTGTCATTTGAAAGCTAATTGCACAGTTTAGCCCGGCTCTGGCAATTATAGCTTCCCTCCTTTTGTATAAGTGCGATAGCTTTTCAGGGGGGTCTGGTGGTTAACAGAAGATGGGGCTGCCGCTTTCCTCACAGTGTTCTACTCCGTGAATGAACATGTCGTATAATGGGGATGAGAACAGGGAGCTCGGGGGACAAGTTAGCTTGATGGCTACTGACACTTAGCGTAGAAAGCAAAAGCAGTTTCCCCCTTGATGGGTTGATAGTCTTGATCCTACACATGATTAAAGCAGCTAGAGTGGCATGGAGCTGGCATTGTTTCAGGGCTACTTACAAACAGGACATTTATCTCCTCCAGTGTTATTTGAAACACAAGGCCAAGTGAGGGTGAAAGAGGCGGTGTTTGTTTTCCATCTCTGTTTCGTTTCACCTCCTCGGCTCACAGTACTACATGGGCACATTTAGCATATGAACACAGTCTCCCAGTGACAGAAACACACACACACACACACACACACACACACACACACACACACACACACACAGGCGAACCACAGCAAAAAGATGGAGCCTTTGGGGTCAGGGCTGTCTGCTGAAAAAGGTCAAGTGTCTGGCTGCTGTTTTATTTTCTTCACCAGAATTGTTGAATGCTGAATACAAGGTTTACAATAGGGTGTATTTGCTTTGACAGTGCTAATCATATAAATGGAAGGGCCTCTGGTCATAATCCCTTTCTTTTCTTGTAAATATTCAGATAATCTTCTGGTGATCTCTTGTTTGGTGAGAACGTGAAACAGAGTTGATGCACAGACTTGAGGCACACACAACCAGACACACACACAAATATTTGCGTACAAACAGAGTAGCAGGGCTAGAGCGCCAGAGGCATTTGCCAGAAGGCGCCTCTGATAATTTTGCACTCTAAACAGAACCCAGGAACCGCTGACAGACCATGAGCATGCCGACCAGAGCAGAGTCTGCAAACAGCAGGCACCTCCCTTGTGGCTAGAAAACTGTTGGAAGCGGGTGTAAAAGGTGCTTGGTTTGAAGCCCACTCAAACAAGACTAAAGCTAATCAGTCCTTCGTTGAATAAACCAGAGGCTGATTGGGGCTGCTGTTGTAGTCAGAGAGCCAAGTGTGGGGGGATTACAAGGGAATGTACCAACAATGAGGGGAGAGGAATGGCTTTAGGAACAGATTAGATGCTTGTAGACATGTTTGGTGCACACAGTGGCATGGCATCTATCATATTATCTACTGTCTGACTCAGTGTACAGTGTGTTGGGTTTATTCTTACAAACAAGGTGTCATGCTCTCTGTGCTTGCTGCCATTTTAGATTAGTACAAATGTTGCTGTGTCTACCACTCACAGAACATTCTGTTATAGCAAGAGGGCCTTTAACATTTCAGCTCTTGAACTTTTCCCGTTATGTGAGATATACCCGACATTCAGTTTGAAGTGGATGAGTGTATCCTCCATCAATCTTTGGCTGAGTTCAAGCACCAGCCTGTAGAGAAAACAATCCCCAGACAACAGACAGCAATGCTATTTCAGGCATTATTTTAGAGCTATTTAGTTACAGCTGATAAAAAGGCAATTCAAGAGTAAAGGTCATAGTCAGTGGGCACACAGCTATGTAGACGCTATATTTATTATGGCCATATCCAAACCATATCCATATACAGAAACACAGTCTGTTTATATATACTGTAGTCTAATACAAACTCCAATTGTGATGAGTCACATAGCATTTATTTACAATTGTATGTAAGCACAACAGACAGTGAACCCTATGTTATGGTATTGGTAATGAAAATTGACAATAAGAGTAACTTCCAGTAGTGATAGCGATCGTATATAGATTTTCCTCTGTAATATAAGCTTTACTAAACCGACATTTATGGCACTTTTTCGAAAAATGGCCTTCACTTCAGCCAATAATTGACAACTCAACAGCTCTTACTTTTTTTTACTGAACTAAACTGAGTTTTAGAATCAGAGCACCACTTTGCAAAATTGGATATCCAGTTTGCTGTCACATTCGATAACAAAGGGTGTATATTGCACATTTTAAAGCTCTATATATCAGCTATAATATTAGCAAGACATATAAGAAATGACAATTAAGTCACCCAGCCTGTTCATATGAATGTCGTTGCGAATTTGAGGATAAACTAATGTTGTTAACATGAAGCACAACGCTTATAAAAGTGATTCTGCACCATGACAAATGTATTATTTCCATCATTTTCTTTAGTAGTTTCGTGGCTCTATGATTGTCATCAAATGGGTGGGCTGTACCATACAATGTTGTTTCAGTCAGATACCATTTAATACGAGGGCCAAAATGTGTATCATTGATTTTGGCTCTGGCTAATGTAGCCTACTGCTAGCTAATGTGGGACTACTAGCTGGGAACACATTAACAGGTCACTGATATTGGTTTAAATAAAAGCAATTGTATCTATGGTATTAGAATAATACAAATTTATGTGGCACTGCCTTTAGCCACTTGTACCTTTAGCAAGGGCCAAAGGATTAATGTACCACCATAAAATTGAGAGCAGTGTGTCATGATTTATGAAGGGAATGCATTACTTGCAGCCCACTTCTGAATATATTATTACCCTTGAGTGATTTGCCATGCATTAAGTATTTCTCTTTTCTATATTCAGTTAAGCACTTAATCATGCATATTTTAAAATAAAACTTGGTTTTAAATGGTAAAAAAACTAAAACAATGTTCACTCTCTAACGCTGTGAGGATTGTGCTGCAGAAAGTGACATGCCCAGAACATGATCTTAGGTGAGAATGATCCAGGACCTGGTAGTATCCATTATCCTTCCCCTTCCTTTAAAAGGCAAGTAGCTCTCTTTCATATGTGCTGTATTAGTGATGCTACTGCTTCTATTACACAGCATTTAAATGGTGATCTCTTCATTGTTCAATTGCTCATAACAGGCTGATACTAATAAAAAAATATGTGACTAAATCAAGTTCAAGTCATGTAGTTGCACAATTGTACTGCACTGTCAACATAAGCTACAGTTAATATGAGTCATATTAATGTGTCAGTTGCACTGGCAGTCCCAGAAGCCAGGATGACTGTTAAAAAATAGAGGTGAGGCAACTGCAAAATTATAAATCATTTTCGCAACCATTATAAAGAATGCAAAATTAAATATTTAAGAAGCGTATAAATTATTGATTTCTTACCTCCAAGCTAGTTTCATATTTTACTGAAATTAAGGAAAACCTGTGGCAGCCAGGTTTTATCTAAATCACTGCCTTGGAAAATGTTTAATAATAATTGAAAGCACATGTACTCACTACCAATTGGGTTGGGGCATACAAGATTAATTTAGCCACTCAACAAATGTCACAATGTCCCGAAGAAACCTCTATAATAATCTGTATTTATATTTTAGATATTGGACCTCTTTGGTGACATTACCCACTCTTCCTTGTTGGCAGACATATCATTATTAGCTTGTTTTGCTACACATTTGTTAAGGCCTGAACCTGGACTCACTTTTGGCCTGAAATGACTCACTCTTGAAGTTGCAGTTCTTGTGATGTTACTTATGCATTCATTGTGGGAGTTCTCTGATGCTCTTTCCATCACATTCAAAAGCTTTACCCTCCGGCAGACTGGGGAGCTATGCATCAAACACAGTGTTGCAGTGGAACCAGCAAGGGGTCCGTTGGCAGGGGTAATGGAGTGTTGCTGGAGATGGTGAAATGTTAAAGTAGCAATGCACACTGATACATTCTGCCGAATGAATAAATGATAAGGGTAGGTTGTTGTCTTTAAAGAGATTACCATCGCATTGTCCTTTAGTTCACATGCCTATGAACCTAATTTGATGTAGGGAAAATAGGGGTATTAGCAATTTTGGTGCCAAGCTAAATACAGATATAGCTCAGTTTAGCTAATTTATCTTAATAATAATAATTGATAGGTTTTATATAGCGCTTTGTTGTAGGTCACTCAAAGACGCTTAAATCTTATTTGTCTCCCTTACTTTATAGCTAGGGTTTAAGGTTAGCTCACTTTATCCACCTAGGGTTACAATTTGGCTCAATTGGTTCACTCAGGGTTTGGCTTTCTCACTTTGGCCCGGTTAGGGTTATCTCATTTTGAAATAATTACAGAATTAGGGTTAGGTATATCTCATTTAAGGCTAGGGTTACTGAGTTGGGTTTTGATCATTGTATCAACCTAGGTTTACAATTTGTCTCATTTGGAGTTAGGGTTGTCTGATGTAGAACTAGTTACAGAGCTAGGGTGAGGGTTGTCTCACGTAACAGTGTACCATTGTGTTTGGTCAGAACACTATTAAAGAACCATCTTAAACCAAGTTACATCTCATTGAGTTTCAGATGATCGATGTTGTTCAGCAGACTGAGTCAGGACTTTGCACAGCTTCGAGTTTAGATGGGTGTGATGAATGGCTGTGGTCTGTCAAGCAATGAAATCCAGTCTCCGTCATCAAAACTCTTTCAAGACAAAGGCAACACTAAATCCTTTTTAAAGCTAGCCATGTATTTCCTTTCACTTTGTTATACTAATCATTGATTTTGGAGTGTAGCAACCCCCCTCCCCAACAGTTCATTAATGTACACTTATTGTAAAGTGTTCCCCAATTGTCATCTGTCCAAATCTAACAGTTGTTTTACAAATTATCATTTTGTATTTTGTTCATTTCAATCTTTACAATAATTAATTTGTGGATTTTAGGCGTTTGCTGGAATATCTTTTTTACCATGCAGTTACTTATTGGAGTCTTGACGTCACATTGCAGGGTTACTGCCATTGGGCAGTACTGCCCAAACTATTTAGCAGAAGAACCAGCAGTCATGACCACTACAAGTTGCAACGTCACTGCTGAGTGCCTGTATGGGGCTTTTGCAGATATTAGCACCATGGAGGGCACATTATGCATGATCATGTTATTTAAACTGAATGACAACAGCAAAGCTATTTTAAGTATAGCTAAATTATTTGGGACATGGGCAGACCTTACGAAAACATACATTAAAAAGAAATAAGACAAAATACGCTATGACGAAAGGGCTAAGAATATTGCATCCCACAGCGGATTAAGGAGTATTAATAAAGCAAACATTTGAAGATATGCTTTAGTTTTGCAGATCATGAACCTTGTCCATCAGGTAGGCATTCACTTTAGTTAGAGCACTTTGGACTGAGCAGGAGATCTGTGAGATTATCAGTGTTGTCCACGATACATTGCTCTAGCGAAGAGATGTGTTCTCCAGGAGTATCAAAGGACATCTCAAAGCTGTTCAGTTTTGTTAGAATAGGATCCACCTTTGAGTCAACATAAGCAGGCAGTTGATCTGGTGCCATTCTTAAGCCAGTCAGCATTATCCAGTCAGTGTGCCAAGTGAATTTAAATTACACTAGACTTGTATAAGACCACCCTCAAACTTAAATGCTTATTTAACATTTGTCAAGCCAACATCAGCATTGGTGGACAATTTTGGAGTTCACCCTTGGAGACACTGCCTCTTTTTTAATAACACACCATACTTATATTGCAGTATCTGGGAATTATTACATCCGCAAAGGAAATTCATTAGTTGAATTGACTGTCTAAAGCTATCTCGAAGGCTTTCCGTGATTCTTTATTAAATTTGGTGGACCAAAAAAAAGCCTCGGGCCATGGACCAATTGTTTTGGAATTTGGAAGTGATCCAGATCAGGGCATTCCATTATTAAATGATAATTGCGGTTTGGTTATAGGCATAGCTCTGAACTGAACATAGATGGAGAGTGGATTCCAAATCCATTGGGTCTGTTTGCAGAGGCAGGGAAATCTATGACAACATACAATTCTTGAGGTTGGGTTGTGATTTTAGATGTAAATGCAAGATAATTGGTGGAGTATATTGCTTTACCAAGAACACTGAATAACTTGTTTGTTTTATATTAAACCATAAGCTCACATTGGAATCCCTACCATCATTGTGTTTCATTCGGACTTGACATCATGTGGGCGCGACGCCATTACCAAATTCTGTTTTGCCTCACTGAGGTAACTTTACAACGAGTTATCTGAATCACTTATGATTGCTCTTACTTCAAACATCCTTTCCCCTGGATGGCCTCCTGCCAATCCCTCTTTGTCTGGGGCAGTCAGCAGCCAGCAGAAATGACCTTCAGACTGTCCAGCAATTTAAAATTCTGCTCCCAGGTTTTGTGTTGAGCTGCAAGATTCCTTTCTTAGACCCCCACGACCCATCATTATCTGCCTGGGCTTGAGTGGAGATCAGTGCCTCTTATCCCTTGGATCATCATAGCCCTCTCCACCCCACCTCCTCACCCTCACAGATGCATCAGCCATACTCTTTCCATGGACTGTAAACAATTGATGGTGTAGGCCAAATTGATACAAGTCACGGCGGACCCTCTTCAACCCATCTTGAGTTTATGGAATCATTGAGTTTCCATGAATTCAGTTAACAGTTCATATTTCGACATACTTGATTTAGTGATTTGCTATAGTGGTGCATAGCAGTGTTTGGCTACTGACTGAACACTCCCTCATAACAATGGCATTTAATTAGGTAGTTAAAGCTAAGTTATGATTTTCAAGTCATATTGGTCAGCATAGTGGTTTGGGAGTTTGTACATGAGGTACAGTTGCATTTGTCTTACAACTTCAGTCATATTGTTTTAAAAAAATAAAGAAAATATTTTCACATCTGTTAAACTGCGAACACACCGGCCGCGCGGCGAGATTACATACAAAGTCAATGTACTAGCGCGTGGCCGCGCGTCCACCCAATAATCGGCGTCCAGCGGCGGGCGCTTGCGCGGCGCGCGAATCGGGAGCGCGGCCATTTGCGGCGCGTAGAAATTGCGTCATCGAAGGAGCGGGAATCGAAGGCTTGTGCGGCGAACGCGGCGCCTCCACAGCCAATCAGCGTTGAGATTGCCCGGTGGTCCGCAAGACGAGGTGGGCGTGTGGAGTGAGGACATTGGGCTTCCAATACATTCTGCAAATATGTGTATTTTGCATCTGTTTAGCTGTTGGTTAGCATATTGAAACTCACCCAGCTGTGTGCTGTTCCTGAGGATAATATGAACCCAAAGTTGACGGCAGTGTCCGTGTGGAATTCAAATATAGTACAGCGAAGCACCAGTGTTGTCCTCCGTCAGCCGGCACACTTTCACTTTCAGGTAAGCTGATGTCTGCCTTTATTTTTGCAGCTGAGCACACACTTCTGTTGTGTTTAGTATGTTGCTGAATTACTATTAATATGTGTGTATTTTCGATCGGGGTGCGTGCACAGCTGGACCATGTTGTTGTTGTTGTTGTTGTTGTTGTTGTTGTTGTTGCACCGTAAGTGTGACGGGTCTGATCTCGGCGTCGGCGTCAGGAATATATGGCCCAATATGATCAAGCGGCGAGCCTCTTGCGGTCACGCGGCCAACCGCCGCCTTCGATCCGGCGGCCGAGGCTGCTGTTAATATGGCCCAATATGACCAAGCGGCGAGCCTCCTGCGTTCACGCGGCCAACCGCCGCAGGCAGCCAGTGCGGTGTGTTCCCGGCTTTATGCTAACATTACCATACACTTTTAAGAGGAAGACACATGAGCACCCTGATCATGTTTCAATTATCTCCACAATTAAACATTTATTTATCCCTGCCTGGCTGTCCGCTCTGTGGCGTCGCTGTTGGCGTCTGTGTTTCGCTGCCCGGCGTCGGTGCTCCTCCGGCCGGTCCTAGCTCTGGGTGTGCCAATGGTGGCGGCGGATGCGTCGCGCCCTTTGTGCTTGCCGCCTCTGGCCTTGCCTCATGGGCTGGGCATGGCCGGTCCGGCGGGCCCGAGTGGGCTGTACGGGCCGCCCCTCCGGGGGTTTCGGCTGTGGTTGCTCCTCGTGGCAGTGATGCATTTGGCTATTTCCCTATTCTATACTGTATATTCTCTATCTATGGCCCCGGTCCTCCTCGGGACTAGTGCCGCACTGGGGCGTGCTCTCTGGGGGCGGAGTGCTGGGGGGCTGGCGCCGATTGTGTGTCGGTGGGGAACGGTAGAGTGTAAATGTAATTTAATGTTAATTGTGGTCATATTGTTTAACATTGTTATAGCGTTATTATTAACAGCCTGAGGAGTGAGGAGCTGTCTCGGTTTGTCTGGGCCTGAGTACCGGTTGTCCTCCCACTGAAAAATTGTCCTGCCGACACTAAATGCATAACTGATACCATTTCTCTGACATTTGTTCTCCTCTCTCTATCTTCCATGATTGGCTGAGCGTTGCCCCGGGGGTTCTCTCCCTCTATGTACCAAGCACTCTCCATGCTACTCGACTGACTCTGAGTTCTGTGCGGAATCAGCTGTCCTAGGAACGGATGCTCCCCGCCTGCTATTGCCTCACATCAGCACTGATTCACCGTCCATCAGGATAGTACTCTTTCTACTCGCCTGCTTGTTCAATCTTTAAATTAATTTTGGCTTTGCTCACTGGTTGCCTGTCTGTCCTCTTACAGTTTTCCCTGGTCGTGACGAGACGGTGTGGATCTGGTCCCCCCTCCGGTAACATCTGAGAATGGACCATCAACACGAAAGATGTTGCAGTGGTTAAGGACGCCACCTGGAGACGTGGGATGTAATCCCGGCGCTGGAAACCTTAGTCTTCCCTGGTGGAGACGAGACGGTGTGGATCCTCTGGCAGCATCTGAAGTCTTCCTGCATCCACACTATTCGCACTTTACTTAGTATTTCCATGTAATCACCTGGTCAATGATCAAATTCCTTCGTGATTTTCTCTACTTATGACATCTATTGCAGTATGTCCGTCCTGTGAGAGGGATCCCTTACTCTGTCGACTCTCCCTGAGAATTCTTGAATTTTTTTTTATTCCCGGGGTTTTTACTGGGAGTTTTTTCTCAGCCGAGCTAAGGGTGTAAGGGCAGGGTGTCATATTGTATCATATTGTATCATATATCATATTGTATGAAATGTGAAGCCCACTGAGACAAATGTATTTGTGATTTTGGGCTATACAAATAAAACTGATTTGATTTGATTGACAATTAATTATCTGTAGAAAAGCACAAGCCGAACAAATATCTGGTTCAACACCGACTGGAAACAATGTTAACTTTGCAAAGCATATGATAATGTGTCAAAGCATAGTGGATTCAACACCATAGAAAAACCAAGCATACAAATGCAACTGCATTGTTATAATGTTACCACAGCAACAGCTGTTTGCCTCTCCAATGAAGCAACATAGGCACTATGACTGATCAGAACAATTTCAAGTTACGTCAATGTTCTAAGGATTAAACCTTGTGGGTTACATTGGTTTATTATTGCATTTTAAGTTAAATATCTGTATTGTAATTTATGTCTGGTTAATTTACACCCATTTTTTTAACATAAACGAACCAATCCTTTATTAAAACTGCTTTGCCCTTCTGGCCCCCTTCCCTTCCAACAAGGATGAAGATACATCTATTATTCTAATGGACTAAATGTGTTTACTGTTGTAGAACAACATGCTGCTTATGATTGTAATTTATTTGTCATTAGGCTCCGTTTCATCTTTTTAGTTTACTCATTACACCAGGTAATGAGAGCCCCCAGGACAGTTGTGTTCGTGTCTGCGTTTAGCATGTTTCAGAATGAAAAAAACTGAGAATTAAATTACCAGTAAGGAGAATTATTCTACACATAGTCTGTCAGCAATATCACATTCAAAAGGTAAGCCATCTACCCACTTAAATCTCGTGAAAATGAAGGTTAGTGGGGAGACAAGCTATGGACCTTCTACTCCTGTGGCGGTATATTGTGAGAAAAACAAAATTGTGGGTGAAAACATGAGATGAGGGAGCTTTATCCGTGGCCATGGTGTAAACAAGCTCCCTGGGCTACAATTTTGGTACGCTCTAGAAAACAATGCAACCAGCTTTTAAACACCTACAGAGTAAGCCCACTCGGGTATAGCTCCATTCATGCAGGCCAGACATCCATTATCATACTGTGGTCTCCCACACACTGTCATTGACATAGGGGCCATAACATCTCACCTCACTGCTGTCACTTCCAGAGAGCTAGGTGGTTACTGTGCTTTTATCTGCTGTTTTGTGTGTGTGTGTGTGTGTCAGTCATGTGCGTGTGTGTGTGTGTGTCAGTCATGTGCGCCTCTCTGCTGCAGACAAATATCTCTCTGACTTTTACATCACACTTTTTGCACACTGCACATACATCACACTGTTTAGAGGTTGAGTGTGGATGTGCAGATATGGCTACACATTTTAGAGCATCTATTAGCTTTTGGATATCATGGCACCCCTTTTCCCTTTTCACAAACTACAACCACCAACACTGAATGCTAAGGTAAGGTTTCCAGGTCAAGGTTTTTGCCTTACTGAGGTTACTACTGTATATAACAAGTCATCATCAGTCCTAATTTCACTAGGGACTGCTTACCTTGGCACATTCTGGACTCATGTCATCTGAGCTAGATTCAAAACTCTTAGAGTAATTCTAATTGATTGGAATGGAATTATAAATGGAACAAAACTGAACTAAACCTGCATCATCCTGTTAGTCGTGACACTATATGAAGGAACATCTTTGATAACTGTGTCAAAAACAATGCTTTTTATCTATTTTGGAGCTATTGTTCACAGAAAATGTTTAAAAAAATAAATAAGTTGAGGAATAAAATAGCAGCTAATTACATTTAATGAATTCATTTAAAGTAGTCGTGCTTGCTGAATACCATATCTGAACATTCACAGTATTTCTCTGATATGGTAATGGTATAAACAATAAACATCACTGAGATCAAATTACAAAAAAACTGTGACCCTGATTCAATAAATACCATATTGACAGGTGAGTACATACTTCAGTGACAGTCTACTTTTGAAGTGGCTTTTTCCATGTGAGGAGGGGATTATAGGCTACAATGTTGGTCCACTCACTTTAATTTTTCCCTCCAAATAAAGCCGGATCTCATCCATCTTATCTGTCAGACTTCTTCTTTGCAATGGATCCATATTTCCAGATGTCAGCATGAGCAACATAAATCAAGCCATTACATGACAACATCTCAATTGGAATGAACCAGAGTTGGTTTAACACTTGTATGATACATTATTTCTTATTATTTTAGAAAATGTTTAGTGTCCAAATACAAACGCAGCTGTTCAAATCTGGAGACGAGGAAATGCCCCTTTTATTCTTGACATCAGTTTCATAGCAGGTGCAGATTTTGCATGGGGGCCCCAGCTCTTTTCCCACTTGACAGATGAATTAAAGGATCAGTGCTATCATATTTGTAGGGGAACACATTGCTACAATTCCACAGCCATCAGAAAGGAAATACAAAACTATCCAAAAAAAAAGAGAGAGCGATTCTGCAACGGCCATGCTCTACAGTACCATTCCTGTCCTAGCTTTCTCTTGATCCAACAGCCAAATGTCTAGAGAAGTGGATATCGCCCTATTATGGGTAAGTACGGGGAACACTTTGCCTTCAATACTTTTTCCAATCCAGACTGCTTTTCTTGGCAGCCAGACTCCGGGTGTGCATGATTCACATAATCATCTCTGGAGTCCCAGAAATCATTCGTACTCAAGACCGTGTCTCTCAGGTTTCTTTTGTTTTTTCGTGTGTAATGTTGAGGATTGTTGGCACTCTGCTCTTTTGCTTACTTTGACAGATTCACCATCTCTTTTTCATTGAGGCCCACTGAGTCTTCATGCCCTGAATTCTCACGTAGAGGAAGATATCCCACCTGGAACCCTTTTAATAGCCATCTCCTTTTTTGCTCTGTGTTGTTTCTGTTTGTTTTGTAGTCTGACATTTGTGTTTTTTTTACACTGCTAGAAAGTTGTCCCTTTCATTTTTTGTTACTGGTGAACTTATCTTCACTCTCTTTGCTTCTCCCTCTCTTTATGCACCAGTTTTCTTGTCTCTGTTGTTTTTTTACTAGAAGTCAGATTATTATATTGCATCCATTTTTTGTTAAGAGCTACATAATGTGAAGATGGCTTAGGTACCAGCATCATGTGGTACAATGGTGATACGAAGATTTGATGTGTGAAAGATATAATGTGACCTTCTGACAATTGTTTGGGGGAAAAAAAAGTTTCCTTTTTATATCCAAATGACCGGTGAGAAGAATTATAAAATGTTTAAGTCTGTGAAACATATGTGGATGTGTTTAGCCTTGCTTGATGACATAATGATTAGAGGAAAACAACTAGCCTGGATTTCCCAAATTGAAAAACAAACCTGCTGACACAAATCCCATTTGTTTAATTTCTACACAAACATTAATAAATAAATGAGTTACATGCTCCATCTCCACCCATACAATGTTTTTTTATTCAGATAGAGTTAATGAGTTCAGGTTCTATTCTCTGTAGCGGGGATATTGAATGAAAGTAAATACCGTGTGGACCCAGTTCATTGAGGGTTAATCCCTGAGGTCTAACGCCAAACAAGTTGATAAGACATCCTCATGTCTCCAAATCAGAATCAGCTTTAGTATGTGTGTGCACATGTACAAGGAATTAGATAAGTCCATTGTTTTTGATGTGCTTACACATGAATAGACAGGACTGGTATGTACCACAATAAAAGGATGTTAAAAATATGTAAATATTTAAACATATTTTTTATAGGGCCTTGCAATACATTATTTGTATCATCCAGTATTCATTTATTGGTCAATGACCTTGTTTTGATAATTATAAATCTTATTCATACTTTTCCCTTTTCATCGGTGAATAAAATGATTACTATAATTCTATTTAAAAGTCAAGTGTTTCCGTCAATTGTAGATTATACGCAAAAGTCCCCCTCCTGACAGTGCTCAAATTAATGTAATGGCTGTATGATCCTAGAAACCTGAAGGTTTTGTTGGAGTATGGTGAGTGGTGGAGGACACCTGAGGTCCACTTTCATCTCCACGCTTTGGAGTATGTTCAGCTCCAGGTTGTCATGGCTGCACCAGAGGACCAACTGCCTCCTGTCTGTAGTGCACTCTGTAAACCTAACTAACCCTTTTAACCTATGATTCTCCTTTTGGTTCAGTCATTGATGTGGAGGACGAAGAACATATAGGTAGAAACAAACATCTCTGGGGGCCACCGGTGCTGGTTGTCTGGGCTATGGGTGGGATTTTTGCCACTTTTACCTGCTGCTTGTCCATCAGGAAGTGTGGGATCCACTGACAGATGGAGGACATCTGGGAGAATGGTGTTGAACACAGAGCTTAAGTCCATAAATCAGGATTTTCCTAATATGTCCCTGGGGAGCCAAGGTGTTACAGGTTGCAGTGTAGTATCAGGTTGATCTGTTGATCCAATTGGCACATTTTGTGGCAGGTTGCTGTGATGTCCTATGTAAACAGCGGTCTTTTGAAGGATTCCATCATAGACCATAGGCCTCATTATACACGTCAGGTTGGGAAGTCATTTAATCCTCTGGATAAGGGTCTCTTGGGGAACCCTGGATCATTGTGGAGTGTTTGAAGTGGGAGGGGGGACTTAATGCAGTCCCAATTATTTGTATAGTTTGAAGTTATGTGTGGAGACGAAGGAGGCCAGCTGGTCAGCACAGACTTTCAGACAGGAGGTGATATGCTGTCTGGGCCAGGTGTCTCCCCTGATCTTCTTTGTCTAAAAGGACACACACACACACACACACACACACACACACACACACACACACACACACACACACACACACACACACACACACACACACACACCCTGAGTGCAGGTGGGTCGGGAGTCTGTATGTGAGGGAGGGGGTAGTTGCTTGTTTGATGGCTGTGCACTCTCCACAGTGAAGGTGGTTGTGGTATCATGTAGTTGGCAATGTCCTGGACATTGGGAATAACGCAGTTTAAATTTTTTCCAGTAACGGGGTAATCTAACTAATTACTTTTTTCGTTGTTACAACGCCGTTATCGTTACAGAACGTTAATTGTGGTGCATTACTGATTGAATAAACTGTGTAATCCGAGCGCACCCCTGGCTCCATACATTAACTGCTAGTGAGGAGACCGGGTGGGTTGACAACGAGATAAGCGATTGTTATTTCTTATAGTGTTTTAAGATGTGTTTTATTCAGTGTGGATGACATTATAACGGTCAGTTAGCTCCGTCATGTCAGTCAGCCGGGGCGCCTGTTTAGTGAAGTTTATTTTTCTTTCTCTCTCTGTTGTGTGAGCGTGCAAGTTGCCGCAGTAACCACTTATCATTCCACGGTTGAAACGTGCTTTCCCTGAGTTTGTTTGCATCGCCCTTGTGAATAAGTGCATGCATTTCCCGATCTCTATAAATTATAATTTATGCACGTTATTAAACGGCTGCAATTCGCCGGTTGCAACAGCTGTTAGCGTGTCATCACGAGCTGAATATTGCTATTGTTCTTTTCCTGGGATCTGTATGCTGCTGTGCATGTTAAAGAAGGAAATACACATAGGATAAATGCTTACTCCTCCTCTCATCGTGTCATGCTTCATAGTCTGAAGTTTTTGGCCTTAAGTGGTGTTTTAGCCGACACCCCTGAAGTGAATCCAGTGATATTAGCAGATCAGCATGGTAGGCTACATCCAGCAGTTTCCTTTACTACTTTTGTTGAGAACAAAATACTTGAAGTGCAGGATAAACCTCTTGCTGTCTGTTGATGTGCAATACATATTGAAGGTTATGTAGCCTAAGTAGGCCTACCCGTCTGTTCTACTCATTTCAACTGACTTGTGAAAACTGCTCAGAAAAATCAAAATTGACATATAGCAACTTTTTTTTGTACAGTAGGCTAACACAAATAGTTACTTTCCCTGGTAACTAGTTACTTCTATTATAAAGTAAGTCAGTTACTTTTTTGAACAAGTAGTGAGTAACTATAACTAATTACGTTTTTAAAGTAACGTTCCCAACACTGGTCCTGAATGTGTAGGCTTCTCAACAAAAATCCTGAAAACTTTTTTTTTTTCAAATTGCACATTTTCAATTAATTTGGTTTTGCGTTCTTACTTTATATAACATTATTTATTATAAGCATTACTTATCTTTTTAATCCTTTTGTACATATTGCACCGTGGGTCTGAGATAAATGTGTTTCTCGATTCCATCATGTTCTGTCTTGTCTTGTTTTGGTGGTTCCCCGGGTTTCCTGTTTTATTTTGGTATGTCTGTCTTGTTCCTCCCCATGTCAAGTTTCCCTCCTGTTTGATTACTGCTCCCTCCCCTAATGTGTTACACCTATCCCTCGTTGTCTACCCTGTCTTGTGTGTGTATATAACTCCCTGTGTTTCTTTGTTCCCTGTCCGAGCATTGTACCTGTTGGTGAGTCTGTCCCTGTATGTTCCGGTGTTCCATGTGCCTTGCGCCTTGCCTTTTTGCATGTCTGAAGTTTCTTTGTGTTTTTGTGGAGCAAATAAATAGTTTTTTAGTTTAACTGTCTGCATCTGGGTCCTACTTGCCTGCCTGTCTGCCACTTAGCGTAACAGATTCCTCTGTATGTCTGGCTCATATTGCAGAAATTGACAATAAAGTTGACTTGACGTTTCAGAGTATAGCCTCTCTTTGCTGTTCCTCTGTTGTAGAAAGTTTTAGTTGGCACACACATGTACGCACAAATGCTGACATAAAAGATATCACCGTGTCAGAGAGTGCATGTACTGTAGGTCTTCAGCTGCAGTCCGGAAAACACTACAATCGGTGCAGTTAAAGCGGCTACGAGTAACATTTAAATATCTTTTAAACAGCCTCATGTTTCCTCTGATAATCATAAATTACCTTTAACAGCAAACGAGACAGTGCAAAGAAAGACATTTTTAAATTGTTTTTATTACTGCTTTTGGTCTGGTCGCACACCCAGTCCGATTTTCGGTTCGCTTGTGCAAGCTCTATGGTCACATATCCGTATTGGTCGCAGATTTCAGTGTGGCGCAGCAACGTGAATTGAGAAGCCTATCCCTCCAGGTGAGGGAAGGGGAGCGGGAGCTTTGTTTGAGACAGTTATTTGTCGTCATAATGACTGATAACGGGGCTGAACCATCAAAGAAAAAATGCAATGAAGAAAAGCTAAAAGGGAGAGTGATATAGGCTACGGGCGGGACTAGGGCGTTGCCAAGCAACGTGTATACAATTTCACGAGAGCGAAACTAGACTGCAGTGTTTACTCCTAAATGAATGAGCGGTTGGTACTAACACAAAGTTTGCTTTGCTTCACCATCATCAGATAACCATTATCTGAAATGGTCATTATTTACAACAACATAAACACATTACCTCATCGTGATCCATACTAACTGCCGTCTCTCGTTCATTCGCTTTCTGTGAGGAGTCGGACACGTAATCTTTCAGCTCCGTGAGAGAGAGAGTAGTTAGGTGACACTGCTGCATCAACTCATTGCAATCAGGTGTGTGTGGCAGTGACTAGCATTAGTTGATGCAGTGTCAAAACCACTCTCACGGAGCCGAAAAGAGTCCTCACACTTTCAACACACGGACATGCACTATATTGCTCCCTTCTCAGTTCACACTCGCGCGCCTGGCACGAGCTAGAAAACAGCTTTGCGACAGCAGGCGTCGTAATAATACTACTGCTTTTGTCCAAAGGGGACGCCAAAGTGCCATGTTACTCGTAGTGGCTTTAAAGCAGAAAAGTGATTAGAAAGTCCAAAACGCTGCACAGGGGACAGAGCGACAGGCATCCTTTATCACAGTAGAGCAATGGCCCAGTGCCTTTATATCCCTGGTATAACTCTTAATGTGCTGTCTGTATGTTGGTAGTTGTGTGGCTGAGGTCTGTTAAAGGCATTCTGGACCTTTATGTTTCACATTTATTCTCTGGTCACCAAGGTGTTGTCACTAACACAGGCCTGAGGATGTAAACACAGATTGGAATGAATAAGGAAAACTCACAACTGGCAGACAAAATATTTTAAGTGAGGGCTGCATGATTTTAACACTGTAACGTCCATACAACAACCTTTTGTTTATGTAAAAGCTGATTAACCTCTCCCCTAATTTTTCAAGTCAAAACGGCCTGCCTGCTCTGTAGTGTCAGGGACGTACAAGGTTTCAAGTAAGGACTTCTGTGTGTTTATCCGACAGAGTATTCTCTAAGAGCATGCACTTTAGCGTCATTCTCTGGTTGAGTAAGCTGACTTCCTGCCAGCTCTTGAGAGATCCTATGGCCTAAATGTGTTTACTGATGTGGCACTTTGAGACTGTTCAAATGTTGGTTATGACCTGATGGATCAAATGCTGCTGATACAAAAATAGTCATTTCTGGTGCTCAGAAAAATAAGAAAGTTATCATTTTACAGATCTGTTGTAAAAGCTGAAATGTTTAGATTTGTCTTTGTGAGTATTTAAAATCAAATAATGGCGCTTGTTATGCATTAGAGGTGAACTATGGAACATTTAATGTGTCAGAGAGGTGACATCTTTATGAGGTATCATTCTAAACACAGGGAAATGTGATCCCTGGAACACTTTTTGAAGTTAGAAAGCTACCTGAAAAGTTACTGTTTCACTGTTTACATTTGTAGGGCCCACATCTTAGTTTACAAACATATGCAAGTCTTGCCTTTTGGTTCCAGGTTTCTCAAATAATTTTGTTTTGTTTTATGATGACATAATAATCCAATAATGACATGTAGGGTTAATATGTTTTGTACGCTAACTGCAGGCTCTATAAATTAACATAAATCCCCCTTCTCTAAAACTGCATATTGCACCTTTTTAATTTGACTGTTTTAAGGCAGGACAGACCAATAGTCATTACAATCCCTATAGTAGAATAACAAGTTTATCTCAGTCTGTTGTCAAAAACTCCTAACCATGTCAAGGAAATATTTGGTCATCCAGTTGTGTATTTTGACGCAATACATGCTTCATTTTCTGCTTTTTTGAGAGTTTTTCAGAATGCATCTGTAATAGACAGAGCAGACATGAAAACATATTTTCTGGCAGTTGTGCTGCTTGAAGGATGGTACAGATCTATAACTCGTTCAACCTTCAATGGGTGTTTATTTATAAAGCATGGATAATATCATCTGTAGGCAGTGGATCTGTGGTGATGTACCCCCCCCCCCCCCTTCCGGGTCGCTGTCTGGGGCTTCTGACCCCAGAATTCCTTTGCGAGGAGGCATGGCGGCCTTCATCAGTCACGGGTCGTTAGTTTGATCTTCCTCACGGTAATGAGGTCAGTGTCACCTCGGCCCTTCATAATTCTCTAATTACTCTGTGTCTAGTCCTGGACTCTTATTACAATGAACCAGCCAGGGGAAAAGTGTGTGTCCACAGACTGATAGGTGATTCTTCTATGATCACTGAATATGATATGTACTGGAATTATTTGGTAACACTTAACAATAAAGATACATCAATTAACTGTTAGTGAATGATTACTTGGCTATTGCTAGTTAGTTAAGGCATAGTTAATGCTTTTTGAGGATTAATTTACTGCTGAGTTGATGTGCATCAAGCAATAACGAAGCATTAATGAACTGTTAATTGATGTATCCCTTATTGTAAAGTTTGACCAATTATTTAGTATTGTGCTACTTCACTGAAACAGTTCTTAAAGGTACACTCCAATTATTTTACATGGCAAAGTATTTACTTGTCACAATGAGTAGTACTTAGCCTGTAAACACTATGTTATTGGGGGGTTATGGTTTAGATTAGTCAAATTTGAGATACCCCTCTGTTTCACAGTAATAGTGTTCAGAGTGTCTTAATGTTGTTCTAATCTGAGTTATATTGTCTTGACGCTGGACATAAATCCTTTGTTAAAAACTTTAGGCTTTTTTTTAACCTTTATTTATACAGGTATATCCCATTGAGTCCGAAGATTCTTTTGCAAGGGAGACCTGTTCCCATTTACACGTTACCATTCACACACACATTCATACACCGATAGCAGGCTAACTATCGACATTCACACGAGGCAAGGTGGATGAAGTGTCTTGCCCAAGGACACAACAACTATGACACAGGTGGCAGGGCGAGGATCGAACCTCCAACCCTTTGATCATCAGCCGACCCGCTCTACCAATTGAGCCACAGTCGCCCTGATGCTTGAAATACATTGGTTTTCCTGTTTAGAACAGTGTAACAACGCAATGTTTCATAATGGACTATGCAGAGTTTGTATTCAGCCTCATTCATTATAGAGGGACGAAAGGTTATGTTCCCTTGTGTTTCAATTTTGATTTTGTTTTTGTCTGTCTCTCACAATTACCCCCAGTTTATTGAAGTGCAATACTACATCACTGGAGAGCTTTTAAGCCTCACGTTAATGTGTTATGTTAAGCTTTCTCTTGTCTTCCCCCATTGTTTAACTTCCATTTGTTAATATTGGGTTCTCTAAGTGGATGGAAAGTGTGAGGAGCAATTTCAAGTCAGATTTGCAGCACACATGAAGCAAGAAGATCAGAGATAGAGATACTTTGATCCCAGTCTTTTGATCAACTGATATACCACATTCAAATTTGAACACACACGTTTGTGTGAGGTTAATGTGTGCATGCATATACAACACATTATTTTTTTACCGTGTGTGTGTGTGTGAGAGAGAGGGGAGAGGTCCCTCCTGCATCAGTGGCCTTGTGTCTGAATTGTGCTATATAAATAAACTTGCCTTGCCTTGCCTTGCATCTTGTTGACATGTATTCCAGCAGTGTGTTTTGTTTGTGTGTGTGGTTGTGTATGTTAAGCCCCAGACCAATAAGAATCAGAGAATGTGTCGGAAGACAGACGGGGTTGTGTCTAGCTGTCTCTAATATTCAATAACTCCATACATCCATGTGAGGCAGTTGTCATGGCCGAGTGTCCTACGTTTTACTAATCATTGTTCTATGGATCAAGTGCAATTCACTCGTGTAATTTATCCCCATTGTTGCCTTGTATTGATTTAGGAGTTCAAGTCTGTCAATGTGATAACTGGATTTCTGTAAAATGACAGAGTGGGTAGTCACAGGAATCTGATAGAAAAATCAAATTTAACCACCAGTAAGAAGAGAATTATATTTGAAATGGTTGCGGGTAAAACAACTATATTTCACACTTGTATTTCAGTGAACACCATCGCAACCAAAGAAGTAAAAAAAATAAGAAGCTATATGGTACAAGGTTATACGGTTACAGTAACCTTTGACCACTAAAATCTAATCAGTTCACCCTTGTGTCCGAGTGTGAGTTTTTGCCAAATTTAAAGAAAATCCCTCAAAGCATTCATAAGATATCGCATTCATGAGGCATGCATGGGGTCACAGTGACCTTGCTTGACCCTAGGTCAGAATGGACATGTGCAAAGTTTTAAGACAACACCTCAAAGCGTTTATGTGATTGCGTTCACAAGAATGGCCAAGACGTACAGTACATCTGTAAGTCGAGTGTTTTGTAACTTCTGAAAACACAACAAACACACCTTAGATTCAACCCTTCTGATGTATAGAGAGAAAATGTTGAACTTATGTGATAATGCTATTATCCCCTAACTATGTTGGAGATTTTTTCTTTTACAATACCTATGCACATTTCTACTTTGCACAAAAAACAACCCAAGTGGAATGTCACGGCTTTAGATCCATAGGAATTTTTTGGGAGGGAATACAGTTAGCTTAGCCATGTGTTGTGACAGTTCACAAGAAAAGAACATCCAAGGAAAGGAACATTCCTCAGTGGGACATGCTGCAGTTGACATGCTTGGAATAACACCAACAGTTACACACTTGGATAGTTAAAAATAACAGGAATAAAACCCACATACCTGACAAGAACCACCACTCAACTTCATGATCATATATCCAGGACATTTATCATGTTCAATTGCACAATTACCTTCAGCTGGGATTTGGAGACAAATCTGTGCCAGGATTTTCAGCTACACACCTCCTATTCAACCTTACAGTACAGCTGGCCATTTTCCTGGAAATGACATATCCCCCATTGAAGTCTCCTTGTCTGGAAGTCCAGTACATTAACACACTAAGACATGGAGCACATAAAATGATATCTTCTGTTCTGTAGACCTTCTGCTTTATGTTTGAAATAAGAAACTCAAGTATGAGGAGAAAAGGGCAACATGCCAATTTTATAAAGGGTGGGACACCTAGCTTGAATGTTTGGATATGGCACTTGTTTCCCCATCTCCTCTTGTACAAAGCAACCTTCCTCCATTATAAGACAGTTGTAGGACGTTATCTGTTCTGCACAGCACCTTTTCATATGTCCCAGACTCAACCGTCTCAGATGTCATTCCCCCTGCTCTTCTCACTTTTCTGCACATCATCCATATACACTCAAAACACTTGTTTTTTGAATAGGGTTGAGGATAGAATTATATGAGCTGTCAGTCATAGCTTTGTAACAAATAATCCATGTGTCAGCACTTAAAGTTCAACCAACCTTGAGGTGCATGTGTGAAAGAAATACAGGATATCTATTATTAGTGGGTTTTTTTTCCATTTGTTGACTAATCGCAAATGGACACAGGACATTTTTCCTTCAGCTGTAAAGCATGAGGATACTGACATGACAAGGATACTGTTTATATTCACCTGAAAGCGTACCTGCTATGCAACCACAGTTTTGCAGGCATATCAAGTCTGCTTGGAAAGTTAAAATGTCTTAAAATGTCAATTTAAGGAAATACTTATTGACTCCACTATACCGAGAGCCGCTCTTGCTTGGGCTGGTGATTCATCTTTGAAATCATATGGCAGACCATTTTGATTGGGCAATTACAGCTTTAACAATACACGCCACAATTACAGAGCAATATGCACAAGTCCTAATCACTTCGCTTCATTTAATCCGACAAGCCGGCAACAATGGCCAAAAGTCACTCAACGTCTCTATTAGGCAGTGCATTAAGTGACCCAAGTTGGTTTTCCTCTCCAGTGCTCTATCTCCAGCAGTCAGGTGGGAACAGAACAATGGCTTTCTTGATTGAGGACCTAAGACCCAGAATGGGTGGATGGGCCGAGGAGGAAAGGGATAATGAGGTTTTAATTAGGCCATTTTGGACCAATTCCCAAAGGCGAAGGGCTGGTTGCTAGTGGCTTGGCAAGTCTACCCCAACCCCCCCCCCCCCCTCCCTCCCCCCCCCCAACTGAAGAATCACTGGTTTGATCTCTGTATGTACTTGTTGTCTGACTGAAGTGTCCTCATGCTGGGAACATACCATGGGATTATACATGTCTGAGTGTCCAAGCCGAAAGGACTCGGCACAGCTTGATGGACATTGAGTGGGGACATCAATAAAAAAAATGCAACTGAAGTGTTAGGTGTAGGCTGCTGACAACAGGCAGTTTAGAAGACCTGCTCGCAGGTGCAGAATCAACTTCTCAAGTTAGATGATGAATTCAAAAAGGTACGTAAAAAAACACATCAAAAACACATGCAATGAGTTTGAAATGGTGGATTTAGAGTTGTGAAACTTTGCGAACTTCATAAGACTGAGGTATACAGGAATGAATACCTTGAAATTGATAGTACAGTTTGTTCATTTTGACTCTCTTTGCTTATGGTTTTTATGTAAAATTATCCAACTCATGTGATAACGTTTATTGTGGATCCCCATTAGTTGACGCAGAAGCGGCAGACTAATCTTCCTGGGGTCCAAAAACGTAATCACGGTTGTCTTGAGTCCAGTCAAAATATTCTCACCTAAATTAATGGTAATAACTTGATCAGAAGACAGATGACGAGAATCTTTAAATACCAACTCAAATCCTTCAAAAAATGTGTTTTTGCTGGTAGAAAATGCTTTTCTCAACAAACTCCTTTTACAGCCTGGTGTTGAATTATCCCTAATCCTCTGTCAGTACCATAAAATATACTGTATATCGGAGATTGTCAACAGCTACTGGGCCAGGCTAAATGTTTGACTTGGCCTCGTTAGTCACAGTGCCCAACACTCAATCAATCAGACTGTGTGTCTGAACCCTCACCTGCACTCATTTTGCGTCTTTAACATCAGCTAAATACCAAAAATGTAAATGTCAGTATCAGGATGGAGGCTGAGAACAGGGTTCAAGTTGACTAATGAAGGGGGAAACTGATCGGAAGTCCATAAAGAATAGCTGGCTAGCGTTTGTGCCCTACCTATTCAATCATGTGCAATTTACCATATATGGTAAATGTGGTTGTGGCAGCAGCAGTGTTGCAGCTGTGTTTTGAAGGGAATGTTTCTCGTGTGCTCTCTTTTGTGTTCCCTGTACTCTACAATTTGACCCCATTTATCTACAGTTCTCACTTCCTTTACTCTACATTCTGTTTCCTTTCTCATATTCTCTCTGCCCCCCCGATCACTTGAAGCACACCATCTGTTTTTCTCTTTTCTCCCCTTCTTTTTCTATGGTATCCCTCTTTATTCCACTGTACAATAATCATTACATTTGACTCTCTCCTATATGCCATCCTATTTTTACTGCATTGCATTGTGGTCGATTGAGGCTACGTTTGAAATTATGTGTATTGATTTTGTTCACATTTGATTGTGACAACCTTAGCTTAGATTCTGACCAACATCAAACCATAACATACACAAAATAAATGCTGAAAAACACATTTCCTTGCAAAATATGATTGCATAAGCTAACAACACAACATATTTCACCAACTGTAGCAGGTGTATAACCTCCGTACACAAGTGCCCAAGTGCTTTGGTAGAATTATTTGTCAAACTAATCATTTCACCTTGAACATTTCCCTTGTATCATATTTATTCATCCTAAGGGTCCTTCAACTCAGACTAAACCATCTGGAATTTTCCTGGCAATCCTGAAAGTATTGTGGAGAAAAACTAAGTATTGTTGCCAATTTCATTAAGTTACTACAACTTGAATTTTGTTTTAAATCAATAGACACAAACTTTTAAGTGTCAGTTACATCCAATATAAAGTTGATATAAATACCAACATTATTATGTTAACACAACACATGAACTCGAAAGATTAATCTAAATTATTTTTTTTTTATTATTTTTTAATCGTGCAACCATGCATTTTATTGATGGATGAAAAATGCCAATGCATCACTTTTTAGCGTCTTCCCTACAGCTGTAGTGATCAGGGCTAATTTTCTCTCATTCATCCAAAGAGGGAGCGACAGAGGCAGTAAGGCCATATTGGAACATCTGGGAGCCCATGTTGAAACAATGTCATCCCCCCACAGACACACACCCAAGACCATTAGAGGACTGATGAGTGAACGGTTAGCTGGATCAACTCGGCATGACTGCTTCTCCGGCTAGCTCTTTAATCATTCCTTATCTATGCCGACAATACCACGTTTCAGACTTTCTCTCTCTCCCTCCCTCACATCCATCCCATTCCTCCCCCTCTTTTCCCCTCCACCTGAATGTTGTTCATGGGTGGTGCTGTGTTTTTGTTTCGGGGGGGCGGAGAACAACACAGTTTGCTGTGCCATTGTGTGTTGTGTCTGGAAGCAGAGGAATGCCATGCAGGGAGTCATGAATTCTGGGTAAATATAGGAGCTGGTTCCCGATTGGCTAGGTCTGTGTGATGAACTCCTAATGTCCTAGCTTGGTGCCAAAGTCCCTAATCTGTCATCTGACATAACACAGTTTTGTTGTCTTTTGCAATGGTGAGTTGTAAATCAAATACTAATACAACACTTTAGGAATATACTTATTTGGTTAAGGCTAGACTGGGACATGGAGATGTATCTTAATGTCACAACTGGTAAACTAAGTAGGGAGCTGAATTTAGGATTTAGTTAGCCTAGTTTAGCATAACTACTGGAATCAGGGAAAACAGCAATATAGGCCCACATATATCACCCTACAACTCCAAAGTTGTCTTGTTTACATAATGTATCATGTCTGTTGAGCTTAAATGGAATAATGTAAAAAACTATTTGTCATTTTAGAGGGAAATTACATTAACAGTTATGTACAAATTTGGGCATGCATGCTTCCAAAAGCAGAAGGCCCATTCATTTTCTCCATATAGTTGATTAGGTGACTGACAGTTGGACCATTTCCAAGACTTGCTTCTGAACTTTTCCTATATACTATGACATCAAAATGGCTGATGTAAAAAATAAAGAGAAGCATATGACTGAGCATAACAAATCTGCAATGTGTGCCACTAGCAGAGGATGGAAGAAACACCACAATATTCACAGCTAAAATAAATTCCCTTTCAGACTCTGGGTTAATTTGATAGGATTTTGGCAGCTACCGTGCCGTGTTTTGGTCCCAGCTGTAACAACAGAGGGTTTCCAATTTCCTAGAGCTCTTCTGATTTGTTGCTCTTGCCTTTCTTTTTCCTCATAGCAACATGAGGCTCACACGTATTGTAGTATTACAATTGAGGATATAATATAAATAGAATTATGAAATCAAACTTTGCCAGTCGATTAACTTAAAAACAAAACATTTTCTTATTAAAATGTTTCGGAACATTGAGTGAAAATACAAAGTTAGCAATATCTAACACATTATGCGTGAATTTGCTTTTCTTTAAAAACAAACTCTTGATGTTGGATAAAGCCAGAGAGTCCAACGTTTCGGTAATACTTTACTTTAAGTAGACACTCATCAGCATGAATTGATGCTTAACTAATGCCCAGTTCATCCTTTATTAATATAGGACTTAGCCATGCATTAATGATTACTATATCAGTTACTAATGACAAGTATTAATAAAGTCTTAATAACAGGCTGAGTCATTCATGATAATCTATTACCAAAGTCATACATCATGGATTCACTAATCATGTCGATTTAAAACAAAGTAATACTATTAATGTGTCCATTACCACAATTGGTTGAAACCATGAATTCAAAGTCTCAGATGTTAGCCAGCTCCATATGACAGTTACATGTGAACTGTTATGTCTGTTTATTAATTAACCTAAAGCCTTTTTAGTTCTTGAAAAAACAATGTTTTTGCCTGTAGTGTCTCGCCTTCAGACAGCTTCATAGGTGTTGGTAGGCCATTACTTCATGTTTGGACAGTGCCCCCGGTTCTCATCTACATACTGAGGTACTTTATACAATATATGTGTTATCTCAGTCTGTATTCATTTCTACATGAAGAAAACACAATAGAGCCTACCTCAAAGCTAAATAACATAAATCCTAAATCATTAATTCATCCTGCATTACCATATGTTTTCTTTGTATTTTATATGTGAATTCATTAATTCAGTTGCAGAACTGCTTATTTCTCAATGTTGTCAACCTTGATCCCTGATTGCAATTCTACGCTGCTGGATGAGGGCTTTTGATGCAGGCATCCCCTTGAAGAATACGTCAATATCAATACGAGCATAATCCTGTTGGAATGTCAATACTTCATTATTGCACAGCATACACACAACACACCGCCGATTCAACTGATTTTCTACCCAGTCCACCCTCTCTCCCCCAAACACACACACACACACACACACGCACACACACACACACACACACGCACACACACACACACACACACACACACACACACTTTTCACAGCATACTTTTGTCTGAGAGATTTGCCTTTGAACACATTTTGCATTGGAATCAATCCCCCAGCCAGTGTCTTTTTCCCTTGGGGAGCGATGTCATGAGTTTAATTGCCACCATGTGACGCGGCGCTAGGAAAAACAGAATTAACCTTGTCAGCCCGGAGCCGTCCCTCTCTCGCCTCCTCTTCCTCTCCTCTATCCGCTGCATCAATTAAAGTTAAGCCAGCGCGGCCCCTCCACTTCCAACGGGCTCAGGCAGGTACACAAAGACAGGGAAAGAGTGGGACGTTGAGGGGTACACAGCACACAGTGGGAACAAGTGGGATTTATATACGGCCAAAACAAGACAATGAGCCAAAAGGAAAGACAGACAGTCAGGCAGACAGCCAGGCAGACAGGTACAGTAGACAGACTGGAGGAGGGATGAAGTGGGATTCAGCCCAAAGAGAGAGTTAGAGGGAATAGAATAAATGAGAGAGAAATAAAGGGATGTGTGATTGAGAGTGGGGAAAAAAACAGAAAGTAGGAGGTGTGAGACGGAAAAATACACACAAGTGAGAAGGAGACAAAGAGGGCCCAGATGACAGATTAGTTGTGACAGAGAGTTATCACTATAGTTCAAGGTCACCGTAGGTTTTTCCAGCCACCTGTTATGTCCAATTTTTTCATGTTTGGCTTGAGTAGGAAGAAATGTTATGGGGGAAAAAGTAAGACTGATGGTGGAAACTGATTTTCCGTTTGATTACATAATACACTTCTGTTCCTCCCAAAACACAGAAGGTCTCATTAAACACCTTCACCATTTCTGGTTTGTCTTTTCAAAATAAAACTTTCAAAAAGTGCAAAAGTGGAAAATAAATACAGAAAAAGATAAATACAATTAGGGACAAAGATGTCTGTTGACACCCAATATGTATTATATGTATCATAAAACATCTTCATATTAATTAGAATTATCAAAGGAAAACTCTTTCTTAAAGACGCATATGCACTCTAGAGGCAGACGCGACATGTGAAGCCCGGGAGTTATTGTTAGAATCTGGAGAGAGACATTTTATTTTTTAGACAAAATATAATGCAAATTGTCATAAAACTTTCAATAAAGAGAGGCTGTATTTCAACTCGTAAATATTGTTGTCAAGCCAGCCGATGAGTGTTGTTCCATTATAGTGATGGATTAGAGTGAATATGATCAACAGTGACATGTTCTATAAGAAATTCAGCTCAGGTCCAACTGATTTCATAATTTAAATGTGCAAAAAACACAATTGCAAATTGTTATGTGATTCCCAGCCTTTTTAATTCACAATATGAGTTTCAGTATACTGAACTCTATGGGAACCATCACCTTACCGTGGTGGAGAGGTTTGTGTGCCCCTGTGAACCTGAGAGCTGTGTTGTCCGGAGCCTAGTGCTCCTGGTAGGGTCTCCCATGGCAAAGTGGTCTCAAGTGAGGGGCCCGACTAAGAATGGTTCACAAAGACCCCATGGAAGATCAAGCAAGAGGAAGTGTGACCCTGCCCGGAGGAAGCCCGGGGCCCCCGTCTGGAGCCAGGCCCAGAAAGGGGGCCCGCCTGCGAGCGTCTGGTGGCCGGGTCTGCCACGGGGCCCGGCCGGGCACAGCCCGAAGAAGCTACGTGGCACAAACTCCCTCTACAACTGATGGGCCCACCACTCGTCAGAGGAACCGCTGGGGTCGGGTGCGCTGCCTTATGGGTGGCAGTGAAGGGCGGGGACCACGACGGACCAGACCCGGGCGGCAGAGGCTGGCTTTGGGGACGTGGAACGTCACCTCGCTGTGGGGGAAGGAGCTGGAACTGGTGCGGGAGGTGGAGCGCTACCAATTAGATCTGGTGGGGCTGACCTCCACGCACAGTCTTGGTTCTGGAACCGTACTTCTGGACAGGGGTTGGACTCTATTTTTCTCTGGAGTTGCCCAAGGTGTGAGGCGCCGGGCCGGTGTGGGGATACTCACGAGCCCCCGGCTGGGCGCTACTACGTTGGAGTTTACCCCGGTGGACGAGAGGGTCGCCTCCCTATGCCTCCGGGTTGTGGGGGGGAAGACTCTGACTGTTGTCTGTGCGTATGCACCGAACAGCAGTTCGGAGTATCCGGCCTTCTTGGAGACCCTGAACGGAGTCCTGCATGGGGCTCCGGTAGGGGACTCCATAGTTCTGCTGGGAGACTTTAACGCGCACGTGGGCAATGATGGAGACACCTGGAGAGGCGTGATTGGGAGGAACGGCCTCCCCGATCTGAACCCGAGCGGTCGTTTGTTGTTAGACTTCTGTGCTGGTCATGGTTTGTCTATAACGAACACCATGTTCGAACATAAGGATGCTCATAAGTGTACATGGTACCAGAGCACCCTAGGCCGAAGGTCGATGATCGATTTCGTGATCGTATCATCTGATCTGAGGCCGCATGTTTTGGACACTCGGGTGAAGAGAGGGGCAGAGCTGTCAACTGATCACCATCTGGTTGTGAGTTGGGTCAAAGGGTGGGGGAAGACTCTGGACAGACCTGGTAAGCCCAAACGGGTAGTGCGGGTGAACTGGGAACGTCTGGCGGAGGCCCCTGTTCAAGAGATCTTTAATTCGCACCTCCAACAGAGCTTTTCTAGCATCCCTGTGGAGGTTGGGGGCATTGAACCCGAGTGGTCGATGTTCAAAACTTCCATTGCTGAAGCCGCGGCAGGCAGCTGTGGTCTCAAGGTCTTAGGTGCCTCAAGGGGCGGTAACCCTCGAACGCCGTGGTGGACCTCGGTGGTCAGGGAAGCCGTCCGACTGAAGAAGGAGTGCTTCCGGGATATGTTATCACGGGGGACTCCTGAGGCAGTTGCAAGGTACCGACAGGCCCGAAGGGCTGCAGCCTCTGCCGTGACAGAGGCAAAGCAGCGGGTGTGGGAGAAGTTCGGAGAAACCATGGAGAAGGACTTTCGGTCGGCACCAAAGTGTTTCTGGAAGACCGTCCGGCACCTCAGGAGGGGGAAGCGGGGAACCATCCAAGCTGTGTACAGTAAGGATGGGACGCTGTTGACCTCAACTGAGGAGGTGGTCGGTCGGTGGAAGGAGCACTTTGAGGAACTCCTGAATCCGATTAACCCGCCCTCTATGTTGGAGGCAGAGCTGGAGGCTGATGGGGGATCATCGTCAATTTCCCTGGTGGAAGTCACTGAGGTAGTCAAACAACTCCACAGTGGCAAAGCCCCGGGGGTTGATGAGATCCGTCCAGAAATGCTGAAAGCAATGGGTGTGGAGGGGCTGTCTTGGATGACACGCCTCTTCAACATTGCGTGGAAGTCGGGTACAGTGCCGAAGGAGTGGCAGACCGGGGTGGTGGTTCCTATTTTCAAAAAGGGGGACCAGAGAGTGTGTGCCAATTACCGAGGTATCACACTTCTCAGCCTCCCCGGCAAAGTCTACTCCAAGGTGCTGGAAAGGAGGGTTCGGCCGATAGTCGAACCTCAGATTGAAGAGGAACAATGCGGATTCCGTCCTGGCCGTGGAACAACGGACCAGCTCTTCACTCTCGCAAGGATCCTAGAGGGAGCTTGGGAGTTTGCTCATCCAGTCTACATGTGTTTTGTAGATCTGGAGAAGGCTTATGACCGGGTTCCCCGGGAGATACTGTGGGGGGTGCTGCGGGAGTATGGGGTGAGGGTGTCTCTTCTCAGGGCCATCCAATCTCTGTACGCTCAAAGCGAGAGCTGTGTACGGGTTCTCGGTAGTAAGTCGGACTCGTTTCCGGTGGGGGTTGGCCTCCGCCAGGGCTGCGCTTTATCACCAATCCTGTTTGTGATATTTATGGACAGGATATCAAGGCGTAGTCGTGGTGGGGAGGGGTTGCAGTTTGGTGGTCTGAAGATCTCATCTCTGCTGTTTGCGGATGATGTGGTTCTGATGGCATCATCGGCCTGTGACCTTCAGCTCTCATTGGATCGGTTTGCAGCCGAGTGTGAAGCGGTTGGGATGAGGATCAGCACCTCTAAATCTGAGGCCATGGTGCTCAGCAGGAAACCGATGGATTGTCTGCTACAGGTAGGGAATGAGTCCTTACCCCAAGTGAAGGAGTTCAAGTACCTTGGGGTCTTGTTTTCGAGTGAGGGAACAATGGAACGTGAGATTGGCCGGAGAATCGGAGCAGCAGGGGCGGTTTTGCATACGCTTTACCGCACTGTTGTGACGAAAAGAGAGCTGAGTCGTAAGGCAAAGCTTTCGATCTACCGGTCGATCTTTGTTCCTACCCTCACCTATGGTCATGAAGGCTGGGTAATGACCGAAAGAACGAGATCGCGGGTACAAGCGGCCGAAATGGGTTTTCTCAGGAGAGTGGCTGGCGTCTCCCTTAGAGATAGGGTGAGAAGCTCAGTCATTCGTGAGGAACTCGGGGCAGAGCCGCTACTCCTTTGCGTTGAAAGGAGCCAGTTGAGGTGGTTCGGGCATCTGGTAAGGATGCCCCCAGGGCGCCTCCCTAGGGAGGTGTTCCAGGAGCGTCCAGCTGGAAGGAGGCCTCGGGGAAGACCCAGGACTAGGTGGAGAGATTATATCTCCACACTGGCCTGGGAACGCCTCGGGATCCCCCAGTCAGAGCTGGTTGATGTGGCCCGGGAAAGAGAAGTTTGGGGTTCCCTGCTCAAGCTGCTGCCCCCGCGACCCGATTTCGGATAAGCGGTTGAAGATGTATGTATGTATGTATGTATACTGAACTGTATTTCTGCATATGAAGAATACCAATGATAACTGCTCAGCTCACCTGTCCTCACAGTACGCTCTTTGTGTGATGCTCTAGACCTATGACGCCAGGCCTGTTACCCTCACCGGGCCATAATGGAGCTACAAACTCTCTCTCTCTCTCACTCGCATACACACACAATAACACACATAAACACACCCACACACACAAACACACAAAGGATCTTGGGGCTTTTAGTGCCTCTCGGTTACAACCCTCTCACCATCTCCGATAGCATTCTTATCACCTGTCCCTTTGCTTAGCCTCTCTCATACAGGCCTTCACTCTACAGGTGTGCATTGGGGCACAGGTCACATTTCAAATGCAGACATACGGGGGGGGGGGGGGGGTACATTAGTATACATGAGCGACATGCCGATAATCTCTAAAACATATAAAAATAGAACATGTTCAGATAAATAACATTAATTTATAAGAAATTGCCAAAGGTTATAGTTTGAATGGGTTTGACCTGTGGACTTCCATAAAGAAAACACCCACACCAACACAACAATGATATTAAATAAAGACATCTAAAATATCATGACTGCTCAAATGTCCAGTGTACAGTACATTAATTTACTTTAATGTGCTTAAAACTGTATACATGAGACCAATTAGCTTCTTTTTAAAATATGCAAACGCAGAGGGGCTGATGAAGTGTTTAATGTCACACGGCCATATGTGCTCGGAGCAACCTGGAACAGACGACGCGCACAGCGGGGTGCTCGGTGGCTAGGTGGGACCGGCTCTGAACAGACCTCATTAGATAAAGAAGCTATGTATGCCTGTTATCTCATTATTGCCCTCCCTCACAATTACCTCTCCCCTCCCCTCTTCCCTTTCCTGTCCCTTCTCCGGCCCTTGATATTTCCGTTATGACTTCATTTGCTTCCAATTTTGATCTCAAACTCTGGGAAAATATTTGAGCAGTAATGACAGCGCTTATTATACTTCCTTGATGTTGGTAGTGTATCGCCTGCATACATGGTGGGTGACTTGTCCTCTGGTGCGCACACACACACACACACACACACACACACACACACACACACACACACACACACACACACACACACACACACACACACACACGGGGCATGATTTAGTCAGTGCAACCCAAACCCCCCTCCTCATTCTCCGGAGCACTTAACTAACTTTCACAGGCTGATAAAAAAAATAATTGCTGCCCCAAGGGGTGTGTGTAGGGTGGGGTGGAGGGGACGGGGGGACTCCAAAATACATTAGCACCACAAAGAGAAGAGCTTGGATCACATTTCACCCAGAGCACTGACACTATAGTCTGCAGCCTGAGAGACAGAGAAAAAAGGCAGGGCTGGAATGTAACTACATACAGTACATGTACTCAAGTATTGCAGTACAAGTTTGAGGCACATCTGAATAACTGAAGTTACTGATTACTTCACTTGCACACAAAACATGAAGAGTTTATGAAATAGCGTAGGCTCTATTCCCAACACTGAAACAATTAAATTAGCTTTGAATTGTTGACTATTTTGATGATATTCATTTGTTGAGCAGCTATGCAAAAAAATGTCTTGACTTCATTCAATTACTTGATTAGTATAGAAAAAACAGTGTTAATATACAGCTTAGGTTCTGTGAATGGGCATATTGCAAGCTACGGTTCTTTGTTTACATACCCGTTTACAGAGCCTAGGCTGTGTAATTACCAATGGATGTTCTGCACACAGTATGGACAGGTAATGTAATTTATTTGAACAGGGACAATGTACAAAAGCAACATTAAACTTGTTTATACCAAGGAGCAAATTCCTATTTTCCACCTGTAGTCCCTGGGCAGGTAAGTAGAATAAATACTACAAAACTAAACAAGACAATAATATATAAACATGGTATTAAGCTATTTAAAGGTAGCAGACCGAGAGGAGTTATAAACTTATTTTGACAAAAAAGTGATTATGACAACACACGTTCTCCAGAATCACTGACTCCATCTTCTTAATGCTTTTAAAATCAGATACTTTAGATACTTTAGCAAGTGGTATTGTAATAGGTGACTTCAAACGGAATAGTTTTTTCTAGTGAGGTATCTCTACTCTTATGGCTTTCAGGTCCTCGTTTCACCACCGGGGGAAAAAAAGAATATCAGGTCAACCACCAGCCAGACAGACACCGACAGATGGAGAGAAAGCAGCATGCTTGTGTGCGTGCGCTCGACTCTGAGTGCACCAGCGTGAAGCACACTGCAAGATAGTGTCCGTAAAAGGGGCCCAGACAAAGGAATGCGCTGAGTTTTTCTGTCCATTTTTTTCCTTTTTCTTTTTGACCGATCCTCTTGTATTTCTGTCTGTGTATCAAAAAACCTCATCTGCCGCCACGCTCCATTGCAGACCAATAACACGGGGGGCGGGAGGGAGGGCGTGTGTGTGTGTGTGTGTGTGTGTGTGTGTGTGTGTGTGTGTGTGTGCTCTTGTACAGGCGTCGTTGTGAGGAATAAGCATTTAACCATCAACATGAGGACAGTTTTTGAAACGGTGAGGACATTTTGCCTGGTCTTCACCTCTCGGATGAATTGTCTTTTGAGTTGCTTTAAAGGTTTAAGTTAAAATCAGGTTCATGTTAGGGTTAGTGTAGGGCTAGCGAATGCATTAAATCAACGAGTGTCCTCATAAAGATACAAGGGTGTGTGTGTGTGGGGGGGGTGGTAGTACACACTTGGGGACGGCAGAGCAAAGGAAAGGGAGTCAGGTGAGCGTGACTGGGCCGGAGGAAAAGCGTTCCTCGTGAAAGAGGAGAAGAGGGCGAGATGTGAAGGGGTTCACTGCTCATCCCATCCTCCGAGTGCTGTGCTGCCATCTAACAAACTGCACTCACTCCAAACACCTGTTGGACTTCCTTTATATAAGGCCTCAGGGCAAAACACACTGGAACATTTTTGGGTTTTTTGTAATCGATTTGAGGTGAAACACTGCAGGTAAATGTATTGTTTTTTTTCTTTTTCGCTTAAGTGCATTTTGAGATATTTGTTCAGTTTGCTTCCAGAGAACTAGTGTAAACAAAATGTCAAACATTTACATTAAAGTGTTTACATGACTAAACCAAGTCTGTTTGTATCTGAAATATTTCTACCTTTCAACCACCTTTAATGGACAGTATCTCAACATTATTTTTTTCAGTACCAGAAATCTCAACCTCTTAAGCAATAACATCACATAAACCATCCATAGTCATTCTTAGCACTATTCTCAAGGTTATAACTTAATTCATTGTTCATATGTTATTCATTGTTTGATTTATGATACATTTTATATTTAGAAACATGCTGGGAATGCTTTTTTAAGACCTGCAAAGGGTATTTGTATCCAACATTTTGAGGTTTTCAAATATGCAAATGTACATATAATTAGTAAGATATTACCACATTGGAAGATGTATTGAAACATTTCTAAAAAACTATGAAGTACATATAATTAATAGTTTCAATGTAAGTAACCAACTTGAAAGGTTTCATGATGATATCTATAAGTTAAATTGTTACCCTTTTCACGTCCAGTGTCTCGCCCTAAACTAGATAAATGCACCACTGTCTTTATGTCCTATACATTTTGTGCCACTGACATTTCATTTGTGATATGAATTCAGGGTTGAAGCTGAAACAACGTGAAACACATTTTCATATCAGTGTAATCACCTTATGTTACAATTCCACATACTTCTCGCACCCATTTCTGTGAGGTGTTAAGGTTAATAAATCAAAAAATGACACTGTCGACATTTTTAACCTTTATTTGGTTCCTTGGAGCTAGTAGCCTACACTTAATCTTAGTTTGCTCCAAGCTCCATTTGTGGCTGCTTTGTGTGTGTAAAGGTCAATGTATCAGTAGGCACCTGAATCAATCAACTGACCAGTCATTTCTTTTAATAGCAAGAAAAAAACTGCAGCAATGCCAATGTCATCGAGCTCAGCCAGAGCCATTTCAACTTTAGCTAAAATGTGCTGTGCTGTTAAACAGTTATTATTACCGCCTCTTAGCAACAGCCGGAGCCATTACGATATAGCCTTTCCGAAAAACATCTGCTGAGCGCTGTTGGCTAAGAAAAAGAGAGTAGCTTTGCTGCCTGAAAAGATAACTTAGCATCTGAGCTGCTTACAAATGAACACACTGGAGGATATGTTGCATAATTGTTGTCTTTTTTGTTTCCCGCTTTAACTTTTTAGGGCTGAACTTTGTATCGTCACTTAGAGCTATAGTACACTAGACGTTTTAGCCATTCACTGAAAAGTATATGGTATCTTCCTCACAGTTTCAAACTTTAAATTTTACACTGCTAAGTTCACCATTGTAAGGAAGTTATGTTTAGTATCTCTTCAAAGACCCTACAGTAAATAGTCACTGTCTGGAGGTTATCGCGTATCTCCATTTTTTTTCCTTACATTTTAATTTTTTCTTCATAAATCGGGGCTATTGTTCACACTTCAAGTCTGTGTGTGGATTTTTTAAGTTTTAACCAATAAAAAGTACTTGAAAATGTTTGGGAATTGACTAGTAAGAATTCATTTGTTTTAAAATATACAGTGTTTTTTTATTCTAAAAATTTTGGACACTTTTGGACATACAAAGGTATTCTGCCCGAGGCCGACGTAATTGAATATCTTATGCAATCACTCTCTCACCTCTACAATAGACCTACTGTATATCTGTTTGTATTTAAAACAAGTTCAAACAAATAACCCAAGGTCACTCACATGTATTCCTCTGACACTATATATATGTAACCTCCAGGTAAGGATGTGAGTCACTGCAGGGAATACTTAATAGATGTTAAAAGTATAGGAAGCCAGTGATGCAATGAAATTACACTTCCATTTAGTTTTACCTGCACCGCTTTTAACAAAATGACTGTGTTTTTCTTTCACATCTCTGAGACGGCTTGCAATTTTATAAAGTAAGGGGGGCCCTGGAGTGCACTCTCTAAAATCAGACATGACGGTTGTAGTTGGCATTTGGACTAAATAACAATGGCAAGGTCCACTGCTCAATTACTTTCATCTTTTAGGTGCTACGTGTGTGCTTTGTGAGCCCCGACTATTGCTTTACAGTCTACTGAATGTGGAGACATGAAAAAAACCTCCCCTCTCCTAGAAGGTAACAACTGCTGTATTCATTGTTAAGTCATGTTCAGAGCCACATTAGCACTGCATGACAAAACTTGACAATCTCAGTTCTGCGGAGAGTTGAACATAGCTCCAGATTTTCCTCAACGATCAAATACGGGCAGGTGCGCATTGCTGATGTTTACTTTGTAACACGAACAAGGGAATAGCACTGTTCAGCCCGCAGACTTAAAGAGAGATACTGCAATAGGGTAAAATGTTCAACTTTTTACAACATGTGAGTGTCCAAAGTTTTTAGATTTCTGATACAGTCCAGATGGTTGATACGCAAACTGACAAGGTTTGGACCTTTTGATTTACAGTATCATAGTATGAAAATACATGTTGTTGAAGCAAAATCTGGAAGTTGAGCACTGCTCGTCATTGCTTGCGGAAAAAGATATGTGGTTTCTTTGATGACTCGTTGGTTAGGTAGTTGGTCCTTTTTTAGGTTGTTCCTATATTGAATTGCCATCGCTGTACAGTAATTGTGTTATGTGTCCACTTATTGTGACTCTGAATTATCTCCTGCTTTGTGTTGTGGCCTAGCCTTTCTTTCCTCAGTTCTAAAACAGCTTACCTAGATGTAGTGTTGACCCCAAGCCTCGTGCTTAATTGCTTGATGAGATGAATCACCTCTCAGCCGATTAGGATGCTGACATCACCGGCTGGCCCTCTTGTTTGTGTGAGTATGTGTGTGTGTCTCCCCCTGTCCCCCTGTGCCTGGCAAAGCATTGGTTTATTTACAGAGGGGCGACGGGCCTGGGGGGAGCTGGACAGGTTAACATCACACTAACTGGAGAGGTCAGCACTGCTCCAACCCTATTTAGTCATTCATTCCTCTACAATTCCCACCTCTCCTTTCCCCTTTGTGCACTAGGGAAGACTTGTCTGCTTTGAGAAAAACACTCTTAACTGAATTTACTGCAGGCACTCCACTTCACTTGAGGTATGGTGAAAAAATAAGGAAGTGTATACAGCTCAGATTTGAAGTGAGTGATCCCCAGAGGACTTGAGTTAGAATTTCCCCTCACACGGTAAATAAATTGGAGGGTCATTGATCTCTTCTGCTATAAGGCTAAATATGAAATAAAAAATAAAACGTGTTATTTGTCAATTCTCTTAAAACCTGATTATGCTGGATTAAATGTAAAGCAATATCTCCTAAATCACTTTCTAGAATGCCTAAATAAACATAGGAATTATTTTTCTTCAAACTATGCTCCTTCGGTCTGGCTCTAGCCATAACTATAGGTTTGTTATAGTATTTTTAAAGATGGCTGGATCATTTCCTAAACCTGTAGTGGCCACAGTAGGTTTTTCGGAGTGTCACTCAGAATGCAGTAAGTTGCTCCCAATTCATAAGCAAACCGTCCCAACAGGTGTATCATAGCTAACAATCAATTTGGCATGTCCTTAATGGTTGAAAATAGAAGCAAAACATGTACTTTGTTAGCTGAACATGACAAGCTGAGTTAATTTTGTAATTAAAACCCAGCTTCTTCATTTATTCAACTTTGCATATCCCCCTTGATACATTATGTCTCCTTACTGGCATCATTTTCTAACCCTGAACTTCAGGACCCACAGCTTACACCAGGTTTACAACTTGAATGCAGTCCCGGCAGGTCGCTTCGGTAAAGCTGCAGCTCCAGGGGCCCTGGCAGAAGAGCCCAAAAGTAGATAAATATTCCACTTGTTTACTTTCAAATTCAAAACTAAATTGGATGATGACTTGGGACAAAAATATGGAGCCATTAATCCATTGCAAATGACACATCAAGTGTCAACGGTGCTTTTTTTCATTTTAAATACCAGTGAAGATACAATAAGTGTAAATATATCCACATATAAACTGCTATCTAGTGTAGTATATGGTTGAACATGTAATAAAGGTGAAGGCAGTGATTCTGGGAAACGCTTGTTGTCGATCACTTTTGGTTTAAAACAGTGAAAATCTTACGATCCGCTACCTGTCCATACTGTGTATGCGCTGAAAAATGTGGTGTGAATACACAGCCTTGGCTCTGTAAACTGGTATGTTAACGAAGGGGGCCCACCGTAGCTAGCGACTTGTCCATTTACATTGGCATCCCATCTCCTCGCCAGCTCTCCATCTGTCAGCTGCTCTCAGGTGGGCTCACTAGGGCACAGGCTTGATGCCCTGTGTGTGTGGACCACCAGGGACACGCTCACCTTGTAAAGCCTGTCCCCTCACTCAACACAGCCCCTCTCCTCTCTCATCCCCTTCTCTTCTCCTCTTTCTCTTGTGTCACCTTTCATCATGTCATCTGCTACCTGCCCTCCTGGTCTGCTGCCTGCTCGTCTAACTCCATTACTGTTCCTACTCTATATCCCTCACTCTCATCCATGTTAACACAGGCTGTGGAAATATATGTTGATAATTAGTATGATACAATAGGAACTAAGGCGAGACAGTGCAGGGGAATAGGTTAACATTTTTGAACTTAAACACTAGATATCATTGTGAAACGTTGCCAGTTTATTAGAAACAATGTTTTTTTCTGTATTACAATTTGTTCTGAAGTGTTTCATATATCTAACTAAATATGTGTGTATTTGCATTTCATTTTTACAACAGAGTCCAGAGTCTTTACACTGGCACTAAAATAGCCTTCAACCTTAAGAATGTATCAGTGTTTGAAGTGACTGCTCTCATAAATCAAAACATGGAAAGGGCCAAATATTTATATTCATATCAAGCACACTACAGTTGCTTAGTTATTGATACAACCCCTCCTCGTACTACTTGATAAGAGCAGCTGGCTATAGTGACCTTGGGCCTTGGTTATAGTGCCACCCATCGCTGGTCTCTCACTCTCCATATTTTACCGACGATGTAAGTACCATGCCACTGAGAGTCCCATTACTTTGCCATTGCCAACTAATAAGACACAAGTGCTGTTTTCTTTACGGCCTGAGCCCCTCACCTGCCGTTTGAATGTGTAGAGCGCTATGGCAGTATTTAGGGAAAAGCACTGATATAATAAAATGTAATGAGGAGAAGATGATGGAGCATGGTCTCAGGAGGCCCTCTCTCCATTTAAGCTGCACATTATGATACTAATGAGAGCCTGTTCTTTAATGTAGCAACACAGGGTTTCGCAAATTATCGGGCCTGTAGTTTATTTTATTTTATATAGCACGTTAACTACAAATACTCTCCCCCACCAATCAACTTTAAGCTGTTATTGGACTGCTGCTGTGTTCAATGGAGAACAAATACAGGGTGAAAGGTATAGGAGAGGAAACAATGTGATGGTATTGAGTCTGACCTGGAAAGACACACCATCACATTATGTGTTTGATAGTGATCAAAGGTCACTACTGAGAATCTGGTCAGTTGTTAATGCATGGGGCTTTCTGTATCTAGATCAAAGACAACTATAGATACTCAAAAGAAATAACCGAAAAAATGTATTTGTATACGTTTTGCATGCATACATTCTAAACTGTCTGAGCATATTCCAGATAATAAAGACTTGAGTGCATCCGACAAGCGTATAGATTATTACATTCATTCTTCATTAGAACACTCATTCCCTGTTTGTGCTTGCACGTTGTCCCCCCCCACACGCACACACGCAAGCAACACTCTGACTGAAACTGGTTTAGTTTTGATTTAACTCCACCAGATAACCGCAATGACAATGAGTTTGCAGTGTTACGGAAAGCAGCACTCAAGCAACATTCAGACACATGGGTGTTGACATTGAGCTGATGGGGGGGAGGGAGGGAGTCAGAGTCAATAAGAGGCCATTAAGCATTAAGGCATATAGTGTTGAGGCAGCAATAGTATCAGGAAAAGGCACATATTGTTCCACGGAGGTAAGACAACAGACGGAAAGGATTGTTAGAGGAGACTGAGCAGGAGAACCAGACAGACAGAAAGGAAGGAGACAGGGGGGGCTTCACTTTTAAAACAATTAAAAATTCATATCACCTTCACCGGCTGCCAGCCTGAATCAAAGGAGGATATGCATCGCTGACGGGCCTAGCAGGAAAGAAAAAAAATCTATCTATCTCTGATTCCACGAGGAGTTAAAAATATCTCCATCACTTATTTATGTCTGTGTCATCCCATGACACCCCAAGACTGAGGTGACAGCCACCCATACTGGATCTCCAAGGATGCTAATTCAAAGCTAACCCACACCCTTAACGTGACAAACATTACACTGCATTTCATTGATCCTCACCTCATGAGAAATGTCTCCATGCCTTCAGAGAACATATTTTGTGTCTGATGTGTAGAGAAATTACTTGTATAGATGTATGCAACTTATGAATGCGTGAGGATATGTGTATGGCACACATACACATATCCTCAAACTGCAATATTTTGTCATAATCTTGGTTTCGGCACCGTATATTGATGTTTCAACAATAATAACAAGGTGGCTACATATCATCTCATAGAGTAATTCAGTCGGAATCAAGGATAAACAAAGTATTGAAATCAACACGCAATCGAGACTAGAGTAATACTCCAGGAGCTTACCCTGTAGTACTATATATTGGATGCTGTAGTATTCTGCATGTTTTACACACCTAACTACACAATAACGAGCCTATTTTCATACACTAATGGGGACGACACAGGCACACATTCAACCCATGCGGTCTCCTGTTCCATTACTGTTAAGTAATTGCAAAGTAATGGGCCTGACCTTGCACCACACACTGTATGATATCCACCACATGTTAGGTTATTAGAGAAAGTGAGTGTCTCCGTGGAGGGCATCAGGTAACGAAGGGTATACTTCATCTGTTCATGGGACGCAGAGGGACAGTAGAGAGCGGCTAAGCACACGCACACACACCCCACACACACAAAAAAATACACTGGGCCCAGTAGTTTCATGTATTCATTTGAGGAAATGGCAAAAGGACAACCTACAGTTGTGGACATGATACACATTAGCCAACATTGAAGCTCCATTAAATGGATTAAGCCTCAAAGTCTGCCTCAGAAAGAATGTGCACTGCTGAGGGCAAAGGATCTTAGATAATGCACAGGGTTTACATGGATAAATATGTATATAACAAAAACTCAAAAACATTTGACATAAAAGAACGAGAAATATCGCCTGGTGATTCTATGCCTTTGCAAGGTATACACTTGCCAAACGGTGAAAGTATGGTGATTGTAGGCAACACTTCAAATGAGGTAAAGCTCCTCAGAAGATACAATTTGTTGTAAGGTCACTGCGGCCTGAAAATAAATGTAAGGTCCCAGTAACCTTTGGACTCTGAAATATTCAGTTCATCCTTGAATTGGAGTCATCATTTGTGCAAAGCTTGAAGGAAATCCCTCAAAGCGTTCTTGAGATATTGCGTTCACAACATGCCTTTGATCTCCAAAATATTATCAGTTTATCCTCTACTGTAGTGTGAGTTGGTGCCAAAATTGACAACATTTAAAGTTTATGAGAGATTGTGCTCATGAGGCATGACCAGTCAACTTGACCATTGACCTCAAATCTATTCAGTTGATCATTGACTTATGGTGCGTTCCAGACACGTCTGATGTGGAAAGCTGTCCAGTTGTTATTTTCGAATTTTGACCTCAAATGGATATTTATTATTATTATTCATTTATTATTTATTATTATTCTTTCGAACAATTCCACACAATACACAATTATCTCTTTCACATCATACATCTTACTTTGTGTTGTCCGAAGGGTGACGGAAGAAGCCTAAGGCTTATCGAGTCCCGCCCGACTCGGGATTATGCGCCGAGAAAACGAGGAGGAACTCCGACTTTAAACGGCGGTCGGAAAAAATACGACATCCCAGTTGTCTGGAACGAACCATTAAAGTGGACAATTGTGCAAAAGTTTTGCGAGGAAAGCAGAAGCCTGAAGAATCTTTAAAACATGAAACATGTGCATTGATTGGAAAATAAGGGAGTGCATGCTCCAAAGCCATCAATAAACCTTACAATACATTCTTACATGATTTATAATTACCTTTTCTTGTGTCGTTAGATTTTACTCAAAGTGATGTGCATTTTGGCTGAATCATTCTTCAAAAAAAGCACTTATGTAGCACTCAGTAGTTTGGCTTTTCTTTTTCTTTAAAGCTAATGTACTCAGATGATTCTTGTTGTCCTGTGTTCCCTCATGGTTGAATGCATTAATTGAAGGTCCCTTTGGATAAAAACATCAGATAAATGAAATGGAAACTAAATGCATTAGACTTTAAACGTGTTCTGGTTAAAACTGAAAGGCAAAAAAAGACTTGATAAACTCGAACAGATTTTAATTACATGCCCGTCCACATTGTATCTTCCTGTCTCTGCCCCTAACCCTGCTGCATTGATCTTAGTTTGTGAGCTTCTTACTTCAGTTGTAGATACTGTTTGAACTGTAGTATGTGAGCTGATATAGTATGTGGTGAACTCTTCAATGCCATCGAAACTAGCACGGTTGAAGAGTGGAAGGGAACACTTTCAAATAAGTTGACTTGACGTTTGGGTTCTTCACTCTTGACAGTCAATCACTGCAACAGATGAAGGTATTCTGCGCTAATGTTGGAAGTGATTCAGTCTCAAAGCACTGGTCAGAAAACTGGGTATGGTGAAGAATTTGGGGCGAAAAAAACATGCCATACCTGCTCTGTTAGCTCAGACTCATAAATCATCAGATTTATTTCACATGCCAGCCTCTTTACGTCAAATGGACAAACCCATTCTCACCTGTGCCTTGACGTTTGCTTGGTTTTAAATAGAAATAAAAGTGTTGAGCATCCATCCAGTATTCATGCGATGCAGCGTGATTCGGCAAGACCATCAGAGGTGGCATTTTCTCACCTCAGCCCCCATGCTAATGCACATGCTGCCCAGGCTTCTCGGTTGGCCCTAGACTGGGCTAAGGGAACCAGCTTTTTCTCACAGACTGTGACCAAAGTGTGATTTTAAGGCTTAACGTCTAGGCCCAAATGACTCCCTCATCCCGGAGAGCTTTTGGCGATTGGGATGTAAGAGGCTCTGAGAGTCACAGAAGATCGGCTTTAACACTCCATTATTTATTTAAACAGGATTTAAATAAGATATGTTTTAATCATTGGGAAGGCATGCACAGCCGTCCTGATGGCATTGCTTCTTGGTTCTGGTGAATTGGACACAGCATTAGCATCATGCTAATGCAATCACAAACTGCATTCTTTGTACGTCTAGTATTTAGAAAGTATACGCAGCAGTTATAGAGAGTGCTGCAGCGTTTGGTGGATACATCAGTTAAGTACTACAGGAATCTATTGCTTCCTGGTCTGTATTGAAAGTTGAGAGCATTTTGTCGGATGAAGCTTTCCGCCAGAATGCTTTAACGCTCAGAAAGGACATGTTTAATTGATGAGTTTGGGAAGGAGCTGCTCCAAATTCATTCAATGGAATTAATATACAAAAAAAAAAAGAAAAATGGCCAACGTTTTCCCTTGGGTTTCAAAAGGCTTGTGCTTTGAAAGATGAACCTGTTGTGCTGGGGTTTTGGCAGGGCACGGTCGATTATTAAATTAATTTAATCTATCAGAGCTGTTCTGCATTACCTAAATTATTTTTTTTTTAATGGGGAGCAGACGTTCGGGGTAAAGGCACACCGGGGGAACATGTACGACAGTAAAGCAAACAGACATAAAAAAAGAACCAGACAAGACTATCTGGCTGGTTACAAGCTTGTGTATTATGTGGTTTTAATATCCTAAAGCTACTGCCTAAGTAACTGCCTCTTATGGGACGGTCCAGTGAATGAAGCTAGACTTCAAATGTTGCCAGGTGCTCTCAGCTTAAAAAAAGGGTTGTGTGGGATATGAATCAGGAGGAATAAAGGTAATGTACTGTTATTTATTGTGTGAACTGATGCCACAGTTATGTCATCTTGTCCTTGAAAATATTATTTACATTAAAGACTTGATTTAAAAAATGTGTGATGGGTTCTTGCAATATCACTTTGCCTTATTCATTTATACGCTTTTTTTCTTTTCTTTGACTTTGGTACAACCTTTGACAAGAACTCAAAGAAGCCAAAATAGTAATTTAAAAGAACATATTAAAACCCAAATGCCTAGGGGAAAAAAAGGCAAAACATGTTTATTCCTTTATCCCCTTCTGTGAAGCACACTCTTTGATTCCTGTTTTGAAAAAAGCACTCTTTGAATAATAAAGTGTGCTTGGTGTTGCTGCCTCTATTGAGGATGACTCAGTCTCTCATAGCTCTTGGTGTTGATATCATGTTAAGCGTTGATGGCTGGCTTTGGTAATGACGGCTGGATGTACGCCAGGCTTCTTGGTGTGCTGATGCACTTTGTATTTTATTAATACACTAAAGAGACATGCAAAAGTCCTGCATTCAAAACTTTACTCACAAAGTACAATATTATTTAGAGAAATATGTCCTACAAGTAAAACATATTTTTTAAGAAGAATAACCATTTTAACTCTTTATTTCAAGAATGCATTGAGAGATTGTACCATGTACCATGTTGTAGCTTTTGAGGAGCTTTACCTGATTTAACAGTGCTTACCACCACTGTGTCACTGTTTGGCAAGTGTATGCCACAGAGACATAAAACCACCAGGCTGTATTTCTTGGCGAAGATGCTTTTGACTTCTGACAGCCAGAATAAAGCACAGTGCTGCTTTATTAACAGTCCAATTGTATTTTAGGGGACAGTTAGTATTGATTACCAACACAGTATTGTGATTTATTGGCTCATGAATTCAATCCTTTCTGAAAACCAAGAAAAAAAAGTTTTTTTTCCTGCCAACACAATCATGCTTGCAGGAAGTCTGATTGAATAATGGCTTTGGGTCAGGGATGAAACAGTGCACAGATTTAGTACGATGTGCATGCTTGCGCTTGTGCGATGGTGCATGCTTGCAATTTTGTTTAGTGCATGCATGTGTGATGCTGACACTTTTGTCTTCCAAATGGGGTGTCGGCACTGGTTATCTTCATCCTTCATGAGTCATGGACTATGGGACAGCTTCTTGGCTTTGCCTTCCGTTAAGTGTCCCCTTTAAATACATCTCCACCTCTCTCACTATACCTCTCTCTGACATTCCTTTGACAATGTTTATTTCGAATATATGTCAAGGATCTTTGACGTTTTTTGAAGTCAGCAGGAGGTATTGTCATCTGTTACAACACTATTTTCTTACAGCGTGATGCTTGTGTTGAAGCACTTAATTCACCAGGTGCTTGCAGTGTTAAATGTGCTTTGGCTTCTTCTGTTTTTAGCAGTCGCCACTGTGTTCGAGGCACAAATCCAATTAAATGCAACGCAGGCTTTGATCCAGGGTTGTCAGGTTGTATTAACATGTTGGCCTACACTTCCTGGTTTGGTCTTGACATATGTGTTTACACCTAGCAGCAGCCAGTGTCGTCATGACACCCGTAAATCATACTAATGGCCCACAGTGACATTGAAAACCAAAGGTCCGACATGAGAGACATGACAACATACATCTTTTATTCAGTTGCCTTTTCTTTGATGTAGGCGAGAGGCAGTCTCATAGTAATGAGACCTGGCCGAAACAATTATAAACCAGAGGCAGGATAGTATGATATATACATTGCAAACGACCTAGACACAAATAACAGATAGGCCTACCGTAAATCCCAGACATTAAGTGTTGGTTATAAAAGCAGAAAGTGCTGTGAGAATGTCCACCAAACTCATAAGTTTTCTAGAGACAGTTCTGTGTGAAACAATAAGGGTAAGGTGAGGTTGTTTGAGCTGGGTGAATCATCCTTTACATTGGTCGGTTATCGAAAAAATTATTCTGTGATTGACCAATCAGAACACAGCATTTATCAGTGCCATGTTTTATTTACATTTCAGTAATATGGAATGTTCTGTTAATATGAGCTCTAATTGAATGACTGATCCTCAAACAGATGTCTAAGGGCAGTTCTAAATCTGTTTCTCTGGTTAACTCAGGGATTGGAAATTAGACGTGTGATTGAGATTTATAGAACCGACCCAAGCATGCACACAGTTTACAAATCTGTCTAAACAAAGCATCTTCATATTTCTATCAGACATGGTTTTGCATAAGTATTCTACCAGGGATGTGCGTGCACTTTCTCGTACTTGATTGGCTGCCACAGCTTTTTGCTGGATGATGTCATATCACAGCTGAGGCATATTCAAACCTGTTTAACATATGATCATGCTTTTTTTACGCCTTTTGACTGTTCATGGCATTTTGCCAGAATTAAAGTGTGTGTTTCTACTGTTTTACCTGGAGATTGTCACAGATAAGACCAACGTAGCGTCATGCATTTTGTTTTAACCCGGAGTTTCTTGCAATAGGTTTGGCAAATCATTTTCTGGTGATGAAAATGTAATCAGAAGTAGCCTATGATGCAACTAACTCATAAATAATGACACAGGGCTGACCCAGAATGCAAATAGGACATTATCCCATTTGGCCTTGGAAAGCCTAGAAGTCACACAGACGGATGTAGAGGCTAGAGCTATGGAGAAGCACTACAAGTCAGACCTAGCCAAAGAAGAGCAAAATAGATGGATGGATGGATGGATGGATGAATATATGTGACTCAAGTTTATATTATTAGTTAACATTTTATTATTTACAGGCATAAGTCAATCAAATGTTGACCCAATGAAACTGTGGCTATGAACAGAGCGCGACTAAGTGAAGCAACTTTGTATCCACCTGCTTGTTCCACTGTTTGACCTGGCAGTTTGATTGAACAAATTGTAAATTGATCAAACAAAGAGACAGTACAAACACCCACAGACATGACCCTGCTCATACATAAGCAAATGCACATGGCTTCAGGCATCTGCACACACCAACATACTCTCACACAGCAAGACAACCAAGATAAGCATGGCCATGTGTGCATAAACATACATACAGTACGCACCTGAATGATGCAGCTAGAAGACCACATACACACAACGTACACACTACTCTCACATCCACGGGCACTACTTTAATCCAGGATTAACAGGCTGTTCTATGTCCACATATGAATCAAAATATAATCTTAAAAGACCATTTCAGCATCAACTAATATTGTAGAACATTGAAGGACTCATGATGCAGCACTTTTATCCCCAAGGAAAATATACCTATTTAATTTAGCTATTTCATATCATGTACCGTGTCCCCCATATTTTGCAGTGTAGTTACATTGGTAAGGCATGGCCAGTAAGGACTGGGGGAATTACAATGATACTAACACTTTCAACATTTATATGACTTGCAAATAAAAAAAAAATCAATCATAACGTCTAATAACTATCGTACATTTTGAAACATCATAAATGTCCTTGTTTAGTTCTTTATGATTATCTGGCACAAAAGCAATTTACAGGTGTTCACGTCTGCCTCAAAATCGCGTATTTCGTCTTCATTCAGCAGCTGAGCCAGATGCCGTAGCTTGAAACATGTCACAAACGTACAGTAAATTAAGAGAAAATCCCCGGCACGATTACTTCAGCTTACAAAAGGCAGGGGATATCTGGAGCACGGGAGAACTGAATTCATTCCATACTGTAATAAGAGGAGCGCTGTCGTAATCTGCAGTGATAACAGTGAGGTAATTTAAAAGACACACTGAAGTGATTGGAAAGCCCTATCCTCATACATATGTAATGCAATGTGATGGTATGAAGATAAGTCTCAATCATGATGATACCACATGATACCTGTGTAGTATAAAGGAAGGGACCTGCATGCTTATTGCTTGTCCATGTGATTGTGAATGTAAGCATGAGAAATAACATGAGAAGAGAACTATACGAATGTTAGTCAGAGTCAAGTATTGTGCATTTTAGGAAGTATTTCCTATATTTACCTCATGTTCAGGCTGTAGCCTAGCCTGGCATTCCCAGACCTGCCACTAAGCTCTGGCAAATTAAATTTGCTGTGCCTGTTGGTCTGGACACTCTCCATTGAATCTTTTTCAGAAAGTCTCGAAATCCTGACTCACGTTTCAATTGGTTCTATCTAATTTGGGCGCGCCAGAGCCCTTTGTATGGTGCTCTGGGGCGGACGTAACCGGATGACGACAGTGACGTGCATGCGACGTCGAAGCCGTGATAGTAAACATCAAAGATGGCTTCGGGTATGTTGTGTGAGTTTGAGACTGCTTTGGCCTCGACCCTTTACGATTTAGAAGACGGCACTCAAATCTTTCATTAGCAAGTCAGTGGAATGTTCTGTTTTGCCGACCGACCATGGCAAACGTTTAACAGTTTAACAGCTATTCGCTAAACGAACGGGGCTTAATATGTCACCTTGTGCATCGCTCTGATTGGTTGTAGTGCTATCCAACTGTGTGCAGTGGCATTTGAAATGCACGAGTAGGAGTCGCCCCTTGAGTTGGAAATTACTATTGATCGTGGCCAGACCCTCTATCGTTCAAGATATCAGGGTCTGGATTTCCAGGCTAGTTGTAGCCTATGAGGTGTTGAACATTAATGAGACTGGCACTTAGTACACTGCTTTGTTCCTGACTTCTCAGCCAACAACATGTGATTAGCAGTTTTTAAACTCGAGTTGATTATTAGAAATAACTTTTGTTACACTGAATTTTTTTTAAAGCTGGACGCTTTTATATTCCCTTACATATCTGGAAGGATTCAGCTGCATTGAACAAATTCATAATTGGATTTTATAACAGAGTAATCAATTCCCAGACCCTACCTCAGACTTAGCCAGCATGAGCAAAACACTGCAACCTGGACCCTGAAACTGAAGAAGCTAATATAAATTCTGCCATCACTCATTTTATTATTTGCAGCTGAGTTGCACTCAAATATATGTTCAACTATTTGCACTCATTATATCATTTCAATGCACTGCAAAGTGAGTATTATCTTGAAACTTGAGACAAATAGTGCTACACTGATTTTACACAATATTGTGAGCTGCAGTGAATTTAGCCTGAAATGAATTACCTGAGGGGACAAGTAAAGCTACATCATTTAGTACTTTATCATACGTTCAGTAGAGTTTTTAACCAGGTAGTATGTGACAAATTACATTCATAAAGCAACTTCTTCAGTCCCTTTGGCCCGGATAATTTCACCTGGGGTCTTATAGCCTCGCCACACCATTACTCTACTTCAGTGTAATCCTTTATGACACTGGCTCGTACACCATCCATATAGAGTCAGCTGCCAGACGTATTGAGACCTAACTCTGGCCATGTGTGCATGGCCGTGGCAGCTACAGTATTCCAGATGCAAGGGGTGGAGGGAGGGGGGGGTTGATGTTACCTCGATCAACTCCCAGCTTTCCTTTCTCCCTTCTGGGCTTCATTGGAAACTGAATCTCTGGACACAGATACCATTAAACACTCCGCCCAATTCCTTGCCCAGCAGATTGGACAGTAGAGAGCTCAATCCTTGTCCAACATTTTTAAAACATCAGTGTGAAGCAAGGAGATGGAGGGTGGAACTGATGGGAAATACATGTTTTGAATATTTGACCTAAACTGGCGTGGTCACTAGTCAATCTAGGTCACACGCTTTACAATTGATAATCCATGTTTACGTCGACGACTAAATGAACCAATCAGAAGCTGTCATCCACTAAGGGACGAACGTTAGGTCTGAACGCAGGCTCTGATTGGCCCAGTCATTTTGTAACCAGGCTGCCCCATCGGTCCATTTGGAGAACTGATCTGCGGGAGAGAAACAAGGTTGAAGCTCAAGATCATGCTGTTCTCACCAGGCTATATGTGACCATCCTTTTGACTCTGAAGGCCTCAAATGGTGTATGAAAGCAAACACTTGGAAGGGTTAATTTGAAAAAAAACAGTTATCTGTTTATATTAATTTTCTCATCACGTTTCCCTTCAATGAATATCTATTATTACACATTATACATACATCATTAAGACTGGTGTTTATCTGCTGCTTGTGAAAAAAACAATATTTCACCATTCTCATTGTTGTTCAGACCTGTTACAGAAAGTAAGCAAGAAGTAAGGTGGTAATTGGGAAGGGACAAGTACATTTAACACTATGCACCCCTGTCAGGTTATCAAGGAAATTGTGGGACAAATAAAGCATAATTGATCAAAAGGGGAACATGGGTAAGTATTTTGCATTCAGAATACACAAGAGTCATTGAGAAAGGAAAATATGACTATACAAGGCCAATAAAATCAAATGACAAATAGCTGTTCCAATGTTGAGTGTCTTAAAGTTTTTTTTAAAACTGTTTATAAGCCATTTCTTTATTTTTTCTTTCCACTGATGTTGTATTAAAAGTATGTTGCTCTTAACAACACAGCTCACATTTGTTGGCAAGTATAAAACCACCCCCAAGTCCCCTTGACATTTTACCAGCATATATATATATTTAAGAATGTCCTTGAGACGACTCGAGTGGTCGCTGTCATTAATAGATCTCTGCAATAAAAGCTCTTCGGGGAAAGTGATGGGGAAAAAGTCATCACAAATGCAAACAACAGTCTGGTTTTTGTTGAATGCACTTCATAGAAAAGCCAATTCTCAGACACTCCAATGACTTCATTATACCCTTGGGGAACTCCTGCATACCGATAAATCTAAGTTGAGCGTTTGACACTCTTAATTAATTGTGGGTGGGTCTCTATTATTTTACATGTGCCTCTCACACAGGACCTTTTTAATCAACCGTTGGCCCAGTGGGATGCCACAAGGTTCTGTCCTCTTTTGTTAGGCTGGCCAGATTGCTGCTATGTTGACACTATTCAATATAACTTTAAATTGGGCCAATAATAATTGCACTTCAGTTAATTCAAGGACTAGGTGTCAATGTAATATCCTGCAGCTCTATGCATATTTTAGGTTATTTTTTTGTGGCCCTGGCAGCCTGTCCCCAAAGGTGACGAAATGTTTTGAGTCTTACACATCTTCCGGTAAGTCCGGCTTCAGATATTTAACATGTTTTAACTAACTAGGTCTTGACTCTTGACCATCCTATCACTTCTATGCTTACACCTGGGAAATTCAACTCTCTTGTTCTTTTTACTTAGTAACCCATCTCTGGACTGTCTGCAGGCTTGTCCAGAAGCTTTTAACATTACATTACACCCATACTATGTCCCCATTTTTAGAACAGAGCACAGTCAGGATCACTGTTATATCATTGGGTTGTTGTAGAATTAATACTTGTTCACTCAATAATACAAATCAAGATGAGATGCTGCAGGCAAAAACATTTTCAAGCACTGCCCAGCTTGTAATTTGTTGTCAATTTTGCTTCCATAATTTCTCTTCTGTAAAACTAGTAAAATAAAAGTAAAAGTGTACATTTAGTTGTTCATTCCACTCTACCTTGTCTATGTGCCTCTGTATCTCCTTTACAACCATCCTAAACAGCCATTATCTCAACATTAGTTTAGCACTGATATCAACTAAACTTTCCAAAAATAATTCCAAGCACTTTTCTGAAGGTTATTATGGAAGGATTTGTTCAAATGTTGTTAATTGACTGATTTATGATATATGTTGGTCTTATAAATATGCTGACATTTCTATCACCTGTACACAGTATTTTTTAATTTATAAAATTTAAAGAGGCCATATCCCAACTCTATATGGTAACAACTTTGGATTCTAATGTGTTATAGAAATTAAATAAATATTTTATACATTATCTAGATTTTGTTTTTAAAGGGATGACAATTAACCCATAATGCATAATTGGCCAGATTAGACAGGTGCAATTACTTCAAATACAATCTGAATAACCTGTGATACACTACAATGACAGAAAACCACACATCCACATGTGCAAACACATGAGTATGCTCAGTTGGATGGGAATCTAGTATGGATACGTTACTATCTAAAAGTATATCCCCTGACATTACCAACAATAACTAAATCAGAGGGCTATTTTCTGTGGTATCTTGCGGTGGTACTCAGAGACATGATAAAACTTAAATTAATTTGGAAAGCATCAGGAAGCTTGTATTGCTTTCCCCAATGCAACAATTCTGCCAGAGGTAAGCATGACCAGAATGGCCAGAATTATGGGAAAAGGGCTCGGTTTACAGTATAATAGACGTACAATTATATTAGATTATCTTTGTCCTAACCTACTGTTTTTTCGCCATTTAATCCAGTGTTGAAAAGGTTAGTTTTATTAGATGACTTTAGTTATGTGTCAGACTATATAGGCCTAATACATTTTCCTGGTTTGGTTATTCATATGCAACAACATTGCAACTTCAATTCAGATTTTGTGCAAACTCAAGTGTCTGATTAGAGCTCAGTAATATGGCTGGAGACAGATGGTGGTGTTGGGGTTGGGCCTTACTTTCACTGAGGCTGCATGACTCCCAGCTGATGAGATCTGGTCACCGTGGCTCGTCACTCAATTCAACCTGATACAAACACCAAGCAGGCTAATTGAGCATTACCACCCCGGTGCCCTTCCAATTACACAATCACCTCAAGAGACAGAATAAATAAATCTATTCTGTGTGTGTGTGCGTGTGTGTGTTAGTCTGTAAGTGTGTATGTGAGAGAATAAAGATATGTGTTGAACTGCCTTTTCCAGATGTAGGCATGGCATATACCAAGAGTGGTTGTAGGGTCAGAGGAGATTGGGGCCCAGCCCTGGAATCTTTGAATAAGTCTAGGATCAGGCTTGGATCAATACACATTTGAATACCCAACTGTTCTGTCTGTTTTTAAGCCTATACCCTAATTGATATAAAGTAGGTCGGGAAAGTATCTGATCAAACACTCAGTGAACAAGACCAAGCATTGTGATTAACTTCAGATAGATACTTTGGACATGTTGTGTCCATGGGTGAAGTATTAACCTTCAGTTGTTCACATTGTATGAAGAAAAAGGCCAGTTAAGGGGGTGTTTCCTAATTCCATTGTGGACCACATTATACTGTGTGAGCTCATTCTTCCAGGGCTTAAACTTGTTTTAGCACTACTGCTGTGTTCCGTCGCATTGAATGAGTACCTGCAATGCAATTCAGTGCACCAGGTTTTGGCTTGTTCCACTATATAACTTGTGCAATGGAAATTGAACAAGGAGGTCTAAAACCTGAGAAAGTGACAGCTCGCAATCAAAGTAAAATGTCAACATTGTTAACGGTCAATTTAAGGAGAACTAAACTTAATTATTCAATTTCCATTGGACAAGTTGGATGATGGAACAAGCTTATGCTTTTCTCACACAGGTTCACATACATTTGCGTTAGCACAAGTAAGACAATCAAATTTGGTAACACAACCTTTGCTGGAATATTTCATCATACAATGTGAACAACTGTAGATGAATTACACTTCATGCATGGACCATATGGATACTCAAGAAATCTCAGAAAAAGTTAATGAACAGTTAAAGAAATATAAAGAATACAAATAATTAAAAAGGAAGAAAGGATTTGGGTTGCTTGTTGTACTGGCATATTGTATGTTTAAGATGCTGCAGAACTGTCACATTGTACTATATATTGTTTTTATTTGTTTAAATATAACTTTCTGTAAGGAGACACATGTTGCATAACACCTTTTTACAATAAATGTCAATTAAACAGCTTACAATAAACAGCAAAAGTAGCATTGAATATCCACATTTTAGTCCCCAAAATACTGGTGAGGATGTGTGACAAACCATATTTATAAGAGCACCGACGTAAGGCCATGGAGTAAATGAAAGCCACGCTATCACGATAAACAGGCAGATGTTATTGATCTGGTCCTACACAGCTGTTCCTTAGTGGCACTTGTTGATGGTGCCAAGAAGAGGCTGAACCAGGAATATACTGCTAATCTGTAAATCTGATGGAAAGAGATCTGTTGCAGTGGAAGCTTTCAAAGACAGGGGTTTTTGGAGATCCCTGAGCACGATCCCAAGAAACACTATCCCTTTCATAGAGAATGAGTTAACCATACCTTGGGAACAGTTGGATGTTGTGTGTATGTGGGATTGATTTACCACATCAGAACGAGAGCATAAGACTAAAGCATCCTGGCTGGATAGAAAAGCCCAAACTGTACTCACGCAGACAAACACACTAACATACACATTGTACACTAAGAGGGATGGATACACAGAAAAACACACACATTTATGAACAAATCCTTCAGTAATAACCTTCGGAATGGTGCAGACAATGATTAAAGGTTAGTTGACAAGTGATTTAGAAGTTGAAATATTTTGTTCAGAGAAAAGATAAAAAAATAAAAAAGATAAAAAGATAAAAAAGATGTTTTGATAATTGTAGTTAAACTTTGTTGTATAGTAGAAAATAAACAAGTAGACGTTAGTGTGAATGAAGAAAAATAACAGTTGGTTAGTTCAGAAATCAGTCCGTCCTATATTTTTTTTTTACAAAGCTATGCTTGAGACGACTATGTTTCCATCTCCTGTATCTGAAGAGATATGTGTTTTACTCCACAGCCATCAGTCAATTAAGGCTGCATAAGGGGCTCATGCACAATTGGGACTCTAAGCGTCATTCTGTGCCCATAAAGACACATTCCGTCCTCCAAATACAGCAAAGAAAATTGTGAATATACTCTTTTAGATGTCCATGTATTGAGAATGAAAGCTAATCCTAAATGTGCAACAGCATTCTGCAGAGGAGAGCGTAAGGAAAGGTCAGTGATGGCAATTTAGAAAGAGGAATACGCTTTTTAAGTTTGTCTTTGGTATAAGTATGAGTCATTCATAAGGTCATTGTGTGAGCTTGTGTGCACTTTAATGAAAATACACCATGCATCAAGGATCACAGCAGAAAGGTAAAGACAATCCACTCATATCCACTGTAGCAAGCTGACTCCTATGCTCCTATTAAAAAAATCCTGACGAAGGATCGCCAAACATGTCACACAGTCAGCCATGAGCACACGCCAACACCATGCGTAACATCAATGTTTATATTTGCAATAATTGGCCCTCCTGATAGTAAACATTCTGTGCTGCGTGCCATAATGCATAAATCATGTTTTGTCAACACAAGACATGGCAGAGGAGGTCAGGGGGTTACGCTAAGTAATAGGCACTATATGTGAGGGGTATGTGATGTAGAGTAAATATAAGGAAAGGGTCAATGCGAGGAGGGAAAATTAGAATAATTGGAGGGCTCGGGCCGAAAGTGCTGTGTCGGTTCATTAAGGGCGGATGAATCTGGGTGCCCCTGTGTCTGTTTGGCTTTAAACGCTGTCATCGTCTAATGGGGATTACCACTCATTCTCTGTATTTCGCGTTGGGCTGTTAGTGTTTTTTTCTGCTTGCCTCAGCACAAACTAAACCATGAAGGGGGGAATAGAAAGAAAGAGGGACTGACAGAGGGAAATAAACCACTGTCCTGAAAGTTCAGATTTAAATACAAATGTACTACTGTGACTATTATACTACATTCAGGCATCAAGGCGGCACACTGCAGATGAATAGGGTAACATTTTAACTTAAATATATCTTAATAAAATACATCTAGAAGTTGGATAAAGTCGGTTAAAGTTTGAAAAAAAAATATCTTTGCCTACAGTGTCTCGCTTAAATAACATAATATAATCTTGTGGTTTTATTTAATAGTTTTCTGCAATAGAGCGGAAACCAAACCCATTTCTGTAATTTTATATGTTTCATGCAATTACTCTTTCCCGGCAACACATTCATTAAGATGAAAAGGGCCGACATCCACACTGGGTCAAAAGGTATCCGCCTAATGAGGTGCATTGGTTTATATTTGGTGTTGGTATTCCTGAGTGTGTATAAAGTGTGTGTGTGTGCTGTGTGCACATTAAGGGTAAAGTTGCCCTTGTCTATGACAACTTCCACCATTTCAGCTGCTCGATAAAATGACAAATGTGCAACACAAGCAATTGATTATCACTGCTTTATTGTCTGTGTGTTTGTGAGTGATGTCCCTGTTGGTGGAGAGAATACGTTTGTTATGAGAGCCTGTGTCTCCACGCCACATCTAAAGTAATTGAAGAGAATAAACTGTCAGCCTGCACACTGGAACATAATTCAATGACAGAAAATGGTATGTCCCTTGTTGATGTTATACTACACACACAACACACATACCTAAAAGCTATTCAAAGACACTTTTGACACGTTGTGCGTGAGCACTGTGAGAGGTGTTATGAGAGGCAAACTTATTTCTGAGCATTTCCTCCACAAGCTGGTTCAATGCCTGTGATCGCTCCATTTGTCTTATTTACTGTACATCAGCCTTCTTCACCCAGCCCACCAAACAGTCCTAAACTGAGCAAATGTGCCCATCATTCGCAGCTAGTGGTGCTTTCAAAGACTTGGGATATTTTTAATCACAGCACCCTCCCCTCACTCTTCCAGGAAATTGTGAAACATTTTCTGGAAAATTGTATCAGATTAAATATATATCAGTACATCCACCATGACATGGTTTTTCAAACAGTGCTCCCCTGTTATTTCAACAATCTCTCACCACAAAAGGACTAGATTAATATCTGCCACTTGGAATACAAGTTGGAGATGTAATCCCCCATTCCAGAAGAGTTAGTCTGACATCAGCTGTGTTCATTATGGCACACTATAATAACATTACTAGATTATGCAAGATGTACAGTAGATATACTGTATATGGGTCGATGAAAAGCCCAGACCCACTATAAGAAAGCCATTAAACAGTCGCTCTGTTATATGAAGCTAAAGTCAAAGAATCTACGTAGACAGTGGCAAACAATCAGCTGTTTGACCTTTTCATGATGTCATTATTTATCCGCTTCCTGTGATAGGCTGCATGTACACCATTGCAGACATCCATTTGTATGAATAGGTTTTTATTTAATGTTTAGTAGATTGATAATTCACTGGTCTAAGTGCCACCTGATAGGACCAAAGTGGTGGACCATCCGACTGAATGACCTAAATGGCCATCCCTAGAGTTGTGCTTGCCTGGCGTGACCTGCCATATCTTGCAAACTTCACATTTGTTTTTTCTCCTGCAGATCAGTCTAGACTTTCTCCAAACTATGTGGAAAGGAACCCAGTGTGTCAGTCAATGGAAGGTCACAGTAACCTTTGAACTTCAATTTAATCTATCAGAGGCATGAAAAGCAATGGAGAAAAATAAGAAGATAGTATCAACAAGGGACCTGTGGCGCTCTGGTTGAGTAGTGGTATAGCGTGTACCATACAGACTCAGTCCTTGTCGCAGTGGTTGCGGGTGCGAATCCAACCCGTGGACCTCTGGATGTAAAAAGCCTTTCTAGCTCATACATCTTCCCTAATCTCTTTACCTCCCTTGCTCTATTTTCCAGTTGTCTGTCAGGCTCTCTCTGTCTCCTCTCTCTCTCGCTCCTTTCTTTCACTTCAAAGAACGGCTGGAGTTACAGGCTAGAACAGACGGCCTTACAGCTCATTCATAATGGATCCAGGTCCACTTTAATGACTCCATCCACTAAGACAAACCCCTCGCAGCCCTGGTCCTCCTCCCACACCTCCATGCCCAGGCCGGCTCCTCTGAACGTGGACTAATGATGTCCCCTTTGGCCCCAATGGGAACACGGACAAGCTCTCCTCGGTTGGCTTTAATTTTACATATGATAAATGCATTCATCTAACTAATAAGATAATAAGCACGGAATGCCATTGGCTGTCTGACACTCAAGCACATAAGACACAGGGCCAACAGTGCTGTAGTTGCTTTAGAAGACAGTGAGTAAAAGGGAAATGGAGAATGATTGACGGATGAAAAAAGAAGAGAGCTAAAGCAGAAAGAGGCAGAGAGAGCAAATCTATCACATTAATGAGCGAGAAACAGCCTCCTCTGTTCTTTAAAGGTAACATATTATGCACTTTGCTGTCAATTTTATATGGTCTAAGTAGTCCCTAATACTTATTTTTTTAGATGTTTGCTGAAAAACCCGTTCAGATAATTTATTGTAGCAAGCCTCTATACCCTGAATGTCCTCTGGTCTCAAGATGACCTATATTTGTGCTATCTGGCTGGCCCCTCCCACCTCTCTGCCGGGTTTTCTTTATATGGCCATGGGGCTTTCCCACCGTCTCTGCCGTGCTCTCGCGATACTAGAGAGACACTACGTGAGTCTACAGTGTTTACCCGAGCTAAGCTAAGAGAACAGTTTGACATGACCTGACATGATTAAAACCAGTGAAAACAGTAGCTTCAAAGTTTGATTTAAACAGGAATATATTCCCATCCTTTGTCATGTTAAAAACGAGTAATTTTCAGACTGCTGTGTGGAGTATAAACAGCGTGTTATGAGCAAAACTTGGTGCTACAACAGAAGCTACATGGGCGCTAACGCTAAAAATAAGACTCAGACGATAAAATAAACTAAAAGTACCACACAAATCAGTGAAAAAAATATCTTCAAAATTTACTTCCACACTATTAAGTTACAATCCTTTGTCCTGTTAAAAACGAGGCATTTCTAGACTGGTGTGGGTAAAAGAATTATGTTTTTATGACCAAAATCTCAGCGCTTGTCTCGAAGCTAGCCCGTGAGCTACCGGCTAAAAATACCACACAAATCAGTGAAAGAAATATCTTCAAAATTGACTTCCACACTATTAAGTTACAATCCTTTGTCCTGTTAAAAACGAGGCATTTCCAGACTGGTGTGGGTAATAGAATTATGTTTTTATGAGCAAAAGCTGAATGCTTGTCCCAAAGCTAAATAGCTATACACCAGTCAGGCAAAAATACCAATAAAAACATTTCTTTCAGTTTCACTGTTTGCAAAAACCCACAAGTAGCTTCCTATCCGTTGTGTTATTAAAAACGAGGCATAGACTGCTGGTTAAGATAAATTAGTGGAGTATGAGCAAAAGCATTCTGTGTTGGTGTATGTAACACTCAGGCTGTAGGCTATGGGCATCTTGTCGCTTAGCGGGGAAAGCAACATGGCTGTCGCTCGGAAAATTTTCAAGAAGATCTCATGGTATCCCGGGCACGGGATCTCGGGGGCCAGGGACCAATAAGAAATGGGGGGGGGGGGGGGGGTTATCATAGACTACTGCACGGTGGACATTTCTGGTTACTAATGTGGGGGGGAAGCATCGGAAGCATGGACATATAAAGAAAATATGGGGATGTGGCTGTGCCGACTATTACGTAATAGTCGGCGAGAATTCTGACTGGAGTATATTGGGGGGGAGGGGTGGGGGTTTCAGAAAGGGGGACAGTGAGAAAAGGAGAGATTATAATTTTGTTTGATATTCTGGCAGTCTCTAGGCACACCGTGGCCCCATGGATATGTTAGAACACATGTAAAAAGTGCATTTAGCATAATATGTGACCTTTAAAGGACTATGGGTACAGTGACCTGCTTGCCGTTAGCGTTAGCTTCCAGTGACAGACGAGCCATTAGGATTAATAGTGCTGACAAGAGTCTAAGCACTAATTTCGCCCCAGCAGACAACAGTACAGTATGGTGCAGTCAATCTGCAGAATTTTTATGACTTTTGTGAATATGGGGCTTTGTGCTTGCTCTACAAGGCACATAAAATATTCAGTAGGGAGCTGTGTTGATTACATCCCAGTTGTAGTATGAATGATTATTGTTTTATGGTTGATAGTTTGGAGATGTTCCGAACCATCTCACATAGTAGGTTCAGGAACTTAAGGTCTATGGTTAAAGTGACAATACAATACAGTATTCAATTATGTAAATATGAAAATGCCATACTATACAAAACCAGAGACGTTTTTCTACTTTTCAACCACCTCATGTAGTTTTAACTATCATTAGTTGGTAGTGACATTAAGTATTATCAATTAATTAAATTAATATGCTTAACATTCAGCATGGAGCTAAACACATTTAGTTCATAGGGAGGCATTTTCTAACGTCAGCATGATTCCCAGTTTACTGTGTTTTTCTCTGTTCATGTGATTTAATCACCTGCTGAGAACTGGTAGCTCTTCTCTGTGTGCAACATATTACAGACAGATGGGTTGTAACCAGTGCTACTTGTTGTGCATGGATGTATTAATGCAAATGAACTGTGAAGAATCCCAGCAATATGTATCAACATCAGATCCCAGCTGATTACATCTATAGGGAAGGGTGCTTGAAAGTTATTGTTGGGCTTGAAATTATATGTAATGGCGGACAAATAAAAAAAAACACACATTTTAAACCAATCGAAACAAGATCCAACGGAATCAGTTGGAAATAACTTTTAAATCTGCAAATTTTGACCAGTTATTCTAACTAGAAATTATGTCTGTAGGAGGAATACATCAGTCAACACTGGCTTGGACAGAAATGCAAAAGGCAACCTTCAACACTGTCAGTTTGAATGGATGTAATACACTGCCATTACCACACCCAGTGAACTGCGTCAATATAGGGATGACATCGCCCACAGAAAAATAAAGTACATCTAAATTTGTTTTCATTGTTTAAACAATTCTGACCAAATAACACATAGTTTTGTAACGTCAATATAAATATGCATAATTTATTTTATTGAAGTTCAAAACATATGCTAATGTAAGATCGATATAACTTAAAAACATGCTTGAGGTATTACAATGTTAAAATTCTGAAAAAAACAAAACAATTCCACCATCACTTAATTTAACGTACATCAATTTTAAAAACGTGTATACAGTTATCAGGATGAATTAGGCAGCTCTACATGGAAGAAAATGTTTTGGCATTGTATATTTATCGAATTTCGCATGCATCCACTGTTGTCTACACCTACAATGACTTAATTTGTGTCCTGCCGATGACCAGGTGCTGTAAATTGAGATTACACAGCTGGTTATTTCTAAGGTCTCCGTGAAGAGGCTTTGTCTGTGAAGGAGACTACAACAGAGGAATGCTAATTGACTGATTGGACTCCATAAGAGGGTCTCCATCTTCAAACACACCGTGTCATAAGCGCACACGTCGGAGCTGATGGAAGAGAGGTGTTTACATCTTCTAATTACTCTGGAGTGTTTTTACGCAATGTTGTGTTATCATGTGATGACACACATCTCCCTTCGGGCCATTATGTAGTAGATGTGTGCTTGTATTTAATTATTTCTCAGGATGTATACTTATATTTTTTTATACAGAGTGTACATACCTACGTGACTTTAAATTAATTGCAATAGTGCTTACACATATAAATCAATCAATCACCATTTATTCATACTTGAAAGACACTGATGTTCCTCTCATTTGAAGTGACGGTGAGTTTAAAGGTAATATACGTATATGCAGAATTGAAAAGGGTAAAATGTTGGGTTAAACACATGATGTTATTAAAATATAGGGTTAAATTAAGGATACATTTAACAGATAAACAGGAAGTCAGTTAAAGCAAAAAATAAAGGTGACATAAAAACATAAACTGGGAATCAGATAAAACAATTACAAACAGTAGTTTAAAAAAGTAGAGTAGCTGGTCATCAGCATACATGCAAACATCTATGTAGGCTATGCTACCGCTGTGCAACAAAACTGTTCACACACCATCTGTTTATAGCCATTATTTTCTTGTCATATTGTTGTAACTATCCACAGCCAATGTAAAACCAATGGCGATAAGGCTGGGAGTTCCAATGCTTCCATATAAATTATGCATGCAGTGTGAACATGAGAGCGTGCGAAAGGCAGCAGTTCAGGCAAGCAGTTGCAGCGCTGTATTTTGTTGTGTCTGGTGTAAACATGGCATATGAAGGAAAGGCATGGGGCGCATAGCAATTTACGATCCTACCTTAAATCTGGCAGGGCATCAATGGAACATGTCAGGTGAAATACTGCACGGCTGACGAGGGGTTACTGCAGAGCGAGGGGAGAAATGTATATCTCACGGGACAAAGACACTCTTTTGAGAGCTAGACGCTGCGGGTTTGCTCCAAGAGCTGTAGAAAGTGAAACATGCATGATGGGAATCGACATGGCAACATATCAAGCTGCTATTGAAACACCAACTTGCAATTATATGGCAACAAGTCCAATTTTCATTTGCCATCAATGTTCCCCAATGGTAAATCATTACAATCAATCATTATAAATTGTTTGGGAATTTGAATTGTTGTTTGGTCTACATGATTACATGTACAGCCATTTTGTAAACCTCAAGTGACCTATAATTATGTTAATCAGTCAAACATCCCTAAACCATATTATAATATTTATAACTTTACATTTATATTTGAGATTTTGTTCACTAAAGATCTAAAAATATGTTTAAAAAGAATCAAGGCCGACCATGAATAACTTTGCTGTTTTTTTCCCTTACTACCACCAGGCCATACTATTTAAAATACATTACTTTGAGTTAAAAAAGGCACATGAACTCAATGTAGCTTTGAACCAGAAATCTAAAACCTTGACCCACAGGACGTTTCCCACTACACAGGCAAAGAAAAGTGCTTTCAGATATCAATCTCAGGGCAAAAACAAATCAACAGCCATACAAGCAATGACACACAGCTGCACAACAAAACCAAACAATCCGTCTCTATTTTAGTCTGCGGGTACAGCCGACTCCCAGATTGATTCTGAGCTACATCCGAGATGGTTACATATGACCTTTCCGCTCCACTTTTTTGGCTGATGATAGACGCAGCAGTCAGGTAGGCCCCCTCTGACCCTCCCAGGGCCCATAGCTTTTGAACACAGAGCCTGATTACCCTTGGGAACACACACACACACACACACACACACACACACACACACACACACACACACACACACACACACACACACACACACACACACACACACACACACACACTCTGTGGCCTTATGGGGAGTGAGAGGCAGATGACTCTGTCTTGTCCTCTGGCCTGGGACAGGTGGGCTGAATCCCACCTGGGTCATTCACTGTGGCTGATTGAAGCAAAACATTTGTTTGTTTTGTGTGTAGCTTGAGCTCAATGTGACATATCGAAATGACAGCAACTATGTTCTCTTGTCTACAGGGAAGTAGAAAGGGGGTGTATACAACAGGAGATGCTTATGACCCTCATACAATGTTTGCAACAAGGCAAATTTGCATGGGAAGGGGACACTTTTTCACTGAATTTTTAAATATTTACTCATTTACATACATGCAAATAGTACCGGGTGCTATGTGCGTGCATTTCCCCCTTTTGTGCATGCTTTGTGGCACGCTATCTTTTTCTCTTATTTGCACAGGTTACGTGGCCGATAAAGCAGAGCAATCTTTTTGTGGATTCTGCCTTTAGTATTCAGTTTAGGGTCAGTAAAGATTCTGGTTTAGTTTCAAGGAAAACAACGGCATCTGAACCAAAAACATCTGTTTGAGTGCATAACGTATGGCCCATGTGATTTTCAATAGGCTACATGCTCTCAAAAGTTGGGTTGCTCAAAGCGACAGTACAAAATAAAGACAAATAAGTTATTAACAGATGTAAACACCGTAATAATTATCTTGTCTTATTCTTTATGGCTTTACAGTCAACCCTCACGCATGCTTGGCCACAATATAGATAATTCAACCATTTTGTGTGAAAGCCCATATATGATTTCACTCAATGAGGATAAACTACTGTATTACCTACTTTAACACGAGTGATCATCAGTGTTGGGAATAACGCCGTTTAAAATAACGGCGTTAGGTAACACCGTTCTTTTTTCAGTAACGGCGTAATCTAACTAATTACTTTTTCCGTCGTTACAACGCCGTTATCGTTACTGAACGTTAAATGCGGTGCATTACTATGAATTGATTGAATAAACTGTGTAATCCGAAAGCACCCCTGGCTCCATACCACACAAACTGCTAGTGAAGAGACCGAGTGGGTTAACAACAAGATAAGCGATTGTTATTTCTTATACTGTTTTAAGATGTGTTTTATTCAGTGTGGATGACATTATAACTGTCAGTTAGCGCCGTCACGTCAGTCAGCCGGAGTGCCTGTTTAGTGAAGTTTCTTTTTCTTTCTCTCTGTCGTGTGAGCATGCGCGTTGCCACAGTAACCACCTATCATTCCACGGTTGAAACGTGCTTTCCCTGAGTTTGTTTGCATCGCCCTTGTGAGTAAGTGCATGGAGTTTCCCGATCTCTATAAATTATAATTTTATGCACGTTATTAAACAGCCGCAATTCGCCGGTTGCAACAGCTGTTTCGCGTGTCATCATGAGCCGAATATTGCTACTGTTATTTTCCTGGGATCTGTATGCTGCTGTGCATGTTAAAGAAGGAAATAAACATAGGATAAATCTTTACTCCTCCTCATCGTCTCATGCTTCATAGTCTGACGTTTTTGGCCTTAAGTGGTGTTTTAGCCGACACCCCTGAAGTGAATCCAGTGATAGCAGATCAGCACGGTAAATTCTGCAGTTTCCTCTACTACTTTTGTTGAGAGCAAAATAGGCTAGGCTTACTTGAAGTGCAGGATAAACCTCTTGCTGTCTGTTGATGTGCAATAAATATTGAAGGTTATGTAGCCTACAAGTAGGCCTACCTGTCTGTTCTACTCATTTCAACTGACTTGTGAAAACTGCACAGCAACTTTTTTTTTACAGTAGGCTAACGCAAATAGTTACTTTCCCTGGTAACTAGTTACTTCTATTATAAAGTAATTAAGTTACTAACACAGTTACTTTTTGGAACAAGTAGTGAGTAATTATAACTAATTATTTTTTAAAGTAACGTTCCCAACACTGGTGATCATACACAGAAGTACAATACATTGAAGTCAGTGCACGTGCTGTCCCATTGATGTGTGACTCCTGGGCATGTGTCTTGTTGGGAGTGTGTGCAGGCGAGCAGATATTTAACCCTGAGGTGGTACACGTTGGCATCGTGTCAAGCGGAAGTAAGGAGAAGAAAAGGCTGCCTGTTGAATTATTGAAAGCACAGGGGACGTTTCAAGAACAAAAGAGTGCCCTTAGATAAATGCCACCTAGCCCGCTTCCCCTGAGAGGATGCTTAGCAGTCAGCCTTCCCATAATGCACCTGGTTGCACAAAACACATACAGATACACACAGAACACAAATATGTATACAGACTGCTAACCGTAGATGATAGCTGCTTCAGTAATGGATGAAGATGGTGGCTGCCACAAGCTCAAGTTCTGACTCCTATCGTCTATCAAGGCGAGAGATGAATAATTCATCATACTTCAAGAAAAAAGACAATTGCTGATGTTTCTCCATTTAAAATATGATCTTGCAGAAACTTAAAATGCCATTTTGACATTCAAAAATGTTTCATATTAAAATGTATTTAGTTACATTGAAACCCAGTGTCACATTGTCCAATGTTTTTGGTGAAATGTTTGTTTGTTTTGCCTTAAAGGTAATATATTGTGCCATAAGGGAGGTAGCCACGCCCCATGATGCCAACCTAACTTAGCACTACATCCACCCGTAATAAGCCACACCCCCAGAAACCCCTGAATCTGACTGACGGTAACATTTAAACCGGCAGTCAGATTCAGGGCCATACAGAGCAGACTAGGCTCTTTGGAAAGCAGGGCTTAAAGCAACACGCTCTAAAACGTCTAAAACAAGTGTTTCAGCCAGAGGCGGAAAAAAAGCAGATTCATCAATGGCACTGTGAAAAATGTAAAGGGTCTGTTGGACACTACACCATGAAAACAGTTTTTAGCAGAAACTCAAATTATAAATTTGAACCTGAAAATGAGCATTATATGACCTTTAACAATCCCCCTTTTTTGTAGAATTTAAATGTTGAACTCCTTGAAAAGGTATTCTCTAAAATTTACTGAAGGAAAGCTATGTCAAACATATTATACCAAATTATTTGCTTGAACATCATCAACAGGCGTCTATAGCAGTGGTTCTCAAAGTGCGGCCCGCAGAAACATATCTGGCGGCCCGCATTGAATTATGAATTAAAAAAAATATATATATATATATATATATTGAAACGCACGTAGGGGATGCGTCCCCCGTAACAGTAAAAACAGTACAGGGGTCGAAACACTTAAATATCCCTCCTAATTGTTTACATTAATTTCCCAATTATTAATAATATAATAACACCCCTACATTGGACCGCACCATCTTAAACTTGCCGACGTTCGTCTGGCCTCTGCCTCTCGTTGCAGACGGCTGGTCAGCCTCCCGCAGTGCAGCAGGCAGTGTAGTGGTCCCAATGTAAGTTGTTAGATAGTGAGCTTGTTAAGCCCAATTCTTTCTCACCTTCAAGGTGAATTAGATTAGGTCTAAGGATGGATGCTAACATTATCTGGTTTCTAACTATTTTGCCTAAAGTTTAGCAAACAAGCTAACGTTAGCTAGCTGCTGATAGCCATGGAACTATCTGCCTAGTTGACTGATGATAGCCCACCCTGTTTATTTCCAATGTATAGTGTCATAATAATTAACACTTCTGCTGCATCATGAGTGGTGATCCTACAAAAAACTCCAAAAGGTGCTAGGTTTTCAATGTGCAGAAAGTTTTGAACAATAAAGTAGAATAAATATTTGAATGCAATACAGAATGCCTCAGTGCCTTACTGATATATATTCCATTAGATTTGCTTCAATGGGAGCTAGTTGTCTTTTCCTTAACATGTCCACCATACATAAATACAGAAGACACAAATTACTGCATACAAATTAACCAGAATGCACAAAATGAAGTGTTCGAACCTCAATTTTTTCAGGGGGATAACCCCAAGACCCCCACTTTTAATGTGTGTCCCCCAATGTTGAAATGAAAACTAGCCCTTCATGTATTAATTAAAATGTGTTAATTACACATTATTGGATGCAGACCAATACATGTCAACTGTAAAGACGCAAAGACGCTGGCCATTGAAATTATTTCATTTGTTTCAATGTTTTTCCTTTGGCGGCCCTCGGTCCAATGTTGGGTTCCTAAATTGGCCCTCAGCTATCAAAAGTTTGAGAACCCCTGGTCTACAGCAATGCGAGCAGCCATTTTATGCTCATTGTTAAGACAATCTTATGAACTTAATCTGAAGGTTTAAGCTCCAAGGCTTTTGGTGCTTTAGATATTTGGTAAAGAAATACAGAAAGCCACATGTGTAATCAATATGTTGATATTATGTGAAAAGTTGAATGGAATGACAATCTCCGTAGTGTAATGTGATGTATTTTAATGCATAGCTGTGTTACACTCAAAGTAACATGTTTTGTAAGTTTTATAGGATTGCCCAAAATAATATTTTCCCACAATAAAGTGAAAAATGTCCATTCAAAATCTAATATGGAGTCATGGAAAACAACAACATAATACAATGTTGAGAGAAGAAAGTCTTCCAACATTTCCGAGTCAGTGTAATTGCAAGATGCCTCGATGTCAGTTTTAACAGCTCTGTCTAATGCCTATTCACACTCTACAGATTAATGGAACTCAAATTCAATTTTACGATCAGCCGTGATTAACCAAGATTTTCACATGGTACAAACAAGTACAAAGTACAAAGTAGTACACGGATGATGTGAATGGTATTGCTCTCATTTCATCTCAACAACCCCTTTTTCGAGAGAACACAAGGACATGTTTGTAAATGAAGCCTATTGTTTTCCTTTTTTAATAAGTCTTAAAAAAATGCTGGTTATATTTCCAGTTCCTGCTGTGAGGAGAGAATATGAAATACTTGTCGTAGGAGGTAATCCTGGTGTTACCCTTTTCAAAATGAGCTTGTGGAAAAGAGACAAAGACATTTTTTTCCTGTCCAGAGAAAATAAAATGTCTTGGGTTTAGCATGAGACGCTGTGAGTGCTGAGCACAGTGAGAGGGCAGGGCAGAGGCTAAACAGAGAGAAGGGCCAGTGTGTTGCTTCTCATTTTCTCCATTTCTTTCATCTCCAACCCACCAACCACCCACCTCCATGTCTTGTTTTGGCTAATCTTCACAGGGCCATGGCGGGTACGAGACCCCCAGAAGAGCCCCCTTTAGCCAGAGAACACCCCCCGCAGTCTACAGTGCCTCACCTTCTCCTTGAAGGATGGATCCGCCACTCGCTTCCTGTCGGGTTCCCAAAAAAACCCGCCCTTTCCCCCCCCTTTAAGCTTCCTGTGTATAATTGTCCCCAGCTGTAACATTGAGGGATAAATAGGGGCCGTGGAGACAACAGATTTGTAATTTTGGGGTGGGGGGGTGAGAGTGAAAAAGGATGGCAAATTGGTAGCAGGCCACAGAAATTAGCATTCTTTTGGCTTTAGAAGGGCATTAAACATTAAATAGCTGCAAAGTCCCCTAAGTATTGGGGTCTTTGGAGGGAAGGGTGAAGGAGGTGGAGGGGAAGGGGGGTGGGGAGATCAGAGCTTCAGAAGGTTTTTTTGGTTTGGGGCCACAGATGGTTGGTTTGACTTGAATAACTCTACCTCCTGCAGTGTTTAGCCTAGGAGACGCGTGCAACTGTCTTATTATTGATGCTTGGTTAGAAACTGTGCTGCTATGTTTTCTAGAACAATGCAACCTTACCAGGGAAAGGCTTTCCACGCAATGTTGAAAACACATACAACTTAACAATATAACATATATATCACGCAAATTCCCTTCCAGCACAGAGCTTGTAGCTGCCTTAATTACATGTTAAAGTAAAGGCTTTGGGATTAATTATGTTATGATGAGAGTTACACAAAAAGCCAAAAAATGCTTGAGCAATATTTGGGTCTTGCTTTGTTACAACATTGAAACTGATGAGAGATGAGCTTGAAAAATAATATAATATTGTATTGTATGTAATAATAGAAGAAAAGTGTGTTCTTAGAAGCTGCATCAGTTTTGTTATTTTAAATCACACATTAATAGAGGACCAGTACAATCTAATGTAATTCAATGCCCCATTCGGCCATAAAGGCTCCCTCTAGAGATAGTAATGATCAGCTTCGATCCACCTTGTTATTCTTATGTTTAGTATTGAAGTTGTAGTTTGCCTTGCTGTTGCTATATTGAGAAATGTGTCTAATTAGAAGCATATTTCCATACAATGTAACCAAGGACACCCACACTTACTATACATCTGTAATAATAACATGCTTTTTTAGACTATAGCGGTTTACCTAAGAACACCAGTGCAACCATGCTTCTTGCAGTGAATCTACAAATACATGTTGCAATCAGTTTCATCATATAGCAGATAGAGACTTATTTTGCATCTCTTACACTAAACAAAGGCCCTGTTCTCACGGCAACACGGAACGGTGCAAACGCGGAAAAATTCCCGCGGTTGCACTATATCATGTACATGAAAACAGCAAACGCAGGCATGAAACCGCAAGTTTTTGAGATCTACTCCCAGGGAGGATTTTTTGGAAAACACAACGGTTTTGGTTTCTTGTAAACACCGAAACCATTTTCCCTGATAACGCTGACGTCACGGCTCCACTTCACGTATGCATAGTCTATAACATTTGCTGTCAAAATACCCACACGCGAGTTATAAAGTTAGAAGACAACATAACATGCACGGTGTCTCCGCGGCACCATCACTGTGATCAGCGGAGAGTGTTGTGCAGGGCTCAAATATAACACTCGCCAATTTAGTCTATAGTCTATTAGTAAGTTATTGATACCATGCACCCGCCACTTTGTCTGGGGAAAGATTTGTGCTCTGCCGGTTTTTCTAGCAAAATAAACGTGTGTAGCTTCTATATGCCAGGGACACGGCTCTCTCTACATTAAAAAACACTATCCATAGTTCAGCGCGCAGCGGTTAAGTTACTGTGCAACAAAAGGGGCATTAAGGCTACGGCTTCACAGTAAAAGCATGTCACTGGCTAAACATTAATAGCATTTCACTGGACAAACGTGAGTTGACTTTTATGTTGAAGTACGCCTATCAGGAAAGTAGCCGCTCACAAAGCCCCTTCACTACCAGCATGTCTTCTGTTTTCACGAGTTCAATGCGGTGAAATAAGAGGACAGAAAGCTTGTCATTTACAGTACTTGTAACCCCAAGCTTACATCAACCGCTTTATGAACATTAGTGGCATTAATTTTCGGTTACAGTAAGGTTTTATGCATCAAATTGTACCGGAAAAGCTATCTACTACTACCTTGTACCGCCAACTGCTGGCCTGGCATGCTTACTACAGCGATTTTGTCCCGTTTCCTCTGAAAACATGTGTACGAGTGAAGATGTAAGATAAATTGTGTCTGAACGGGGTTTTTTTTTTAAACCAAAAAAGGGAAAAATGTCACGTTTTCACTGTGAGAACAGGGCCAAAGTTGGGACGCTCACTTATTTCCTTCCTCACTTCTTATGATTATGGTTATTGGGCTTTACAGTATATGCTAATTGTAATAGGCATTTCTCAATGTGCATCTTCATTCTCAAACACAAAGGTGTTTTAGACCTACATTTAGACAACATTGTTGCTGTAAAACCAAGGTATTGATGAGAAATTCATTGGCATAGGTTGTCCAAGTCAAAACTGAGATGTCAAAGGTAGAGTAAACAGAGTTGGACAATCAAGAGTAGAAATGTTTTTCTCTTACTTGTAAAGAATATGGGAAGGGATTAATTTCAAATGACCAGGCCTGTGTTGTAAAATGTTTTTAATAAATCACTGGATTTAACATTAGAGACATTCAAAGCCAATTAGGACAGAAGTAGAACGCGGCTGTCCGGACAATGTAACACATGGATTCCAATCATTTGCAGACTGCAATTTGCATGTGACAGATTCTAATGAATTGCAAGTCCCTCACTAGAAATGGAAATACACATTTTACAGTCAGCATGGTTAGTTTTTTGTTTGTTCTCAGCGGGTCTCTTGCGGTGAAAGAGAAGAGGGGAAAAAATAAAACCTGGCTTCTGTTATTTTGCAATGTGCTCAGCGTGGTCCCATCTTTCATGTGCCGTTCGTCACCATTTGCAAGTGAAAACAAGACGTGATCTTTCTGTGTTCACCTGATGCACTTTAATTAATTACACTCGGCATAGAAAAAGTCAGAGAAAAACAAGCGCTTGGAAACAAACTTTTGTCAGTCGCTTGCTGGCTCCCTTCATTGTGTCTCTGCTTTGAAGTGGCAGCTGATTTGAAAAGCCAGTGACCCCAGGTACTTTCTTTCCTTTTCTCTCGCGCCCCCATCACGAGTGCCGAATTACTCATCAAGGAGCGCTAAAATCCAATTAGCATCTTCTTAGTCAATCACATGTAGATCTTTTGCTCATTACTTCTTCTCCCACTGCCCACCTTCAGCAGAATCCTCGCACAGAAGCTTATTGCACCTTGCCTTTAATACCGACTGTCAGCAATCATACACTCTGCTGTGCATCCTAACTTGATTTGCTTCCATGTGTTCACACTTCCCATTACAAAGTCCTCCGACCTAGAAGGGCCCCGGTTTATCTCTAAAGCGTTTCTTGTGTGCTAAAGCCCCTTTTCACACAGCATACCAATTGGGTTGTTTCTAAGAAGTTTCTTAAAATTCAATTTCCATCCATAAAACGAGACAAAAATGTCTTTAAATACAAAACAATCCACTGATGATACTAATTAACAAACATACGTATCATATGAGCCACTCAGGCAACTTACAGCCAGGGGTTAGAAGGCTACGCGATTAATTCTGACCTCATAGTTTGATGCCTGTCTTTTTCTAAGGTATGTATTATCGAGTTCTGTTCCTTGTAAATTGCCTGTTAGTGGAGGGTCAGACGAGCCATCTGGAAGCCCTGACAGGAACTTTCCTAGTTGTGTGTTTGTGTGTGTGTGTGTGTGTGTGTGTGTGTGTGTGTGTAATATACAGATAATATACAGCTAATGACAATGAGGCTACCTCACAGCCATATGGGAATCTTGTGTGAGACAGTGAAAACAGTATAGAAAGACATTTAAGAAATATATTCTTAAGTAACTGAGGGTGATGTTTTAGAGGATCTACTGTATATTCTATAGTTTAGTTGTTATCAACCACTCCTTACTCTTACACTCTATTCCAGGGGTGTCCAAACTACAGCCCGCGACCCGCTTTTTATTGGTCCGCGGCAGATTTTAAAAATATAATGTAATATGGCCCTTTTAACTTTTTGGAAAATCCATGTGTCCTTCAATAGCTTCCAATTCGTGTCTCCAAAACATTTTTTCATGCAAATTTTTTCAGATTAAGCCTCTTAATTTTTCTCTCAAAGTGCACCAGATTCATGCATTTCACTTTAAAAAGTAAAAAAAAAAAATCCCGGTGGGGCATACCCCCGGACCACCCTTGGAGGGTTGGGATCTGGGCTGCTACTATTTTCACCCAGCTGGACATTGGAGCCAATATCAGAAAACACTGGGGGTCTGAATGGCATTTAACAATACTCAATGATTTGGTCAGCCCTGGATAGGGCCCCCCCAATCATACTTACTCTGCCCCATGAAGACTTGGGCCGGCTCTGAGGGAAATGTGTCTGTTTAATTTGCAAGGAAAGTGTTGCCGTGGAGAAGGATTACGATTTACGAAGACACTATGGCCCTCATTTATCAATTTTGCGTGGAAACTGGTGCAGATTCTGGCGCAAATACCTCCCTACGCCAGGTGTCGCGTGGTATTTATCAAACAGGCGTATCTCGCCAATCTCAGCGTACGCCATGGCCATTATTGATAAATTCGGCGGATGAAAACGAGCGTATCACGCCCCTATATGTTCTCAGTTTAGAGGCCTCGCCCAGAGGTTTTACGACATGGATATGCGCAATACGGCACTTCCCTGAAGTAGAAATTGACAGAATAACAGCGAAAGTAGAAAAAAAGAGTTTCATTTCGGAGCATTAGCCTACAAGCAGCATCAAAGAACGACAGAAGGCAGCAGTTAGGAAGGAAATAACTGCTGCGGTCAACAGCGTTGGTGTTGACTCAAAATCGCCACTAACAAAAGCGTGTTGCTGTTCTGAAATGCAACCAACTGGAGGTGCGGGGCTGCGGGCATAATATAAGTGGTGGAGGAGAAAAAGACGCACCAACTGTCCGATAATGGTCCCCATAAAATAAATACACGTCTGCAGAGATTTGAATGATTAGAATGTATTGGCCCTTTTAGATAGCACTATTCAAAAGGGTTTTAAAAACTAAAAATAACACATTTTGCGTTTGTATGACAGCATGCGCTTGGCACGAGTGGTCAGCCCGGCCGTCAGCTGCACAAACCGACCCGGCAGCGATCAGCTGTGAGAGCGCCCACCGTCCTGCTCCACCAGCAGATAGGAACAACGTGCCGGTTAACGGTGGAAATAAATTGCTCGCTTTAGCATCAATGACACATTAAAAGAGGAACTAACATCTAAAAAGTGCGTCAAATAAATAAAATGTTAAGCTGAATGTTGTGCCGTGTATTTTTTTGTATCATAAAGAGCAGTGTATGTCTACTACATATTTAATACTTAGGCTAACATTTTGAATGAATGCAGCCCCCGTGCCTCAGTGTCCCCCCAGCTGCTCCAAGACGGAGACAACTGCCCTTACACAGTCCCATGCAGCCCTCCTAAGTGGCCGGTGTGCGCACTATTGAATCAGCTCTCCTACTCAGTTGCACACCATAAGCTGCTCATTTTTAAGTGATTAATATCTTTATTTCGGTTTTATTTGCACTGCATTTGTATTAACTTCTAATAATTGTCCAACAAAGTCATCGGCTACCCGGCACAGCCTGCACTGCGAGTCCAAGCTGTTTTCAAATTTGCGTACACGAGCTGAGAGCTGGCGTGGGATTTGAGCGTACCCTACGCTCACGTCCATATTGATAAATGCCGAGATTTGCGTGGAAATGTACGTACACCCATTTTTCTGGTCTACGCAAGATTGATAAATGAGGGCCTATGAAACTAAACATCAGAGCAGCTACATGTCCTGAATGTGATATTTTTGCAAAGTGGCCCTTCGTAGATTTTTCTGTATGTGGCCCTCAGTGAAAAAAGTTTGGACACCCCTGCTCTATTCCATTCTCTATATATTCCAACTGAAGATGCAAACCTTTAAAAGCAAATAAAAAAAATGAATAAATGATTCTGTTCACTGATTATAGTTTAATTTAAAAAATTATCAAAAAACAGCTTTTATAAACAGCTTTTTATAAATTGCTGCAGTTGTTGGGGACTATATCTGGCTGCAGGTTAAAACACATGTGTCTGCTTTTCGAGACTATTTATGGCAGCAAGATGATGTACGTGTAATTAACTCAAAATAACCGAAAAGGTTCTCAGGTTCAGGGAAATCAGTGTGGCTCACTGATCATAATAGGGCTCAATGGCACCGATAAGATCAGGCTTTTATGCACAAAAAGTGTCTATGTTGTTCATTATATTGAACGCAAAAATATCCCAGGAGTTGTCATTTAAGTCAGTGTTTCCCCCAGCGCTTTATAGTTAAGGCGGCCGCCTTAGCAAAACCAGCCCCCCGCCTTGACTACTGACCGACCAAAAAAAAAATTAAATCTTTAATTTTTTTTTATTTTTAGTGCTGCACAATTAATGTACTAGCAAGCGCGATGTGTGATTTTTCATGGTCAGAAATGCGCGAAAGGCCGTGATTTGCGGTAAATAAATGTGCACATATGTCTCCAAGCGTTTCTCTCTGCTCAGACTATCAGCTGCTCTGTGTCGGGGGCTCTGCGCGCGCGACCGTGCCGCGCTGCGCGTGACTACAGCATGTACGCGGGAGAGTAAACGAGCAGCAGCAAACCGACATTTAACCGGTGGCGATAATAAACGCAGTGCGGTTCTATGGGGATATTTAGCTGAACAGAAAGAAGTGCTATGCAAAGCTAGACTAGTTTAAGACTCCACATCACCGTGGCAACACAACTTATCGGCTCATACAGCGCAGAGAAAAGTCTGATACATGCATGAGAGTGATGGCCCAGGCACCTTTCAGTAAGTTTACAGAAGTGCACACTGTAACTGTCTTTGAAATGCATTAGTCATTTTAAGGGGAAAACACATTGTATTATTTCAATAGTTGAATTATTTTTCAAACACCATGCTTATGTAGGCCGACAAGATTTATTTTTCTGAATTTTAAATGCTGCTTTATTTTTATGTTTTAAATTTGGAAATACATGTTCCAAAACAACCAATAACCTCTGCATTTAAAAAGAAATCAAGCAAGTAGGCTAATAATAACCATATATGAATTAATCGCATCACAGTATGCCTATTGTCCACAATAATCTCACAACAGCCCCCCATCCAAAAAGGAACTTTAAAAAGCACTTTGATGTGCATACACATGTTAAGTGTATGGTCCATTATTTGTATTTAGTGTGTCTGCATGGTATTGCACCAAAACAGTAGAATTTCTTTAGTTGTATTTTTTTGTCTGCATGTTTGCACAAAATGTGCACATAGCAAACAAAATTGCACAACTGTAAGGTCAGTGTCATTCAAATAAACAGAACTATTTCTTTAGTGCGCATTGGCATCTTTGAGCAAAATACCCCCAAAATTTTCGCCGAGGCGCGTCGCGCCGCGCCTCCTGTACGGCTAGACAGTGACCACCTTGACTAAGACATTTCCTGGGGGAAACACTGTAAGTAAACATCAGTACTTTGAATAAAAATACATAGTATAGCAAATCAGACTTGGCACATGCACTGCAGAGTTTAAGGGTCAGCTGTTATGTGCAGACTATTATGTGGCTAAGTAGTGCACATTATACAGTATGTTATCGCTGTCCATAATATTGGCCATTGTAATAATGTTTGTTCTAATTGTAGATCTTGCGATGGTCTTGATATAATTAGGATGCATGCAGTTACACATGCAAGGTGCATGAAGGTCAAGGGTCAAAAGGAATATATAGGATAAAAGGGAATTGTTGAAATTGGTAAGTTTACTTCTGGAACCAGAGCCTCAGCATGTTATTGAGGAATTATATTGTAAATAAGCATGTGAGATCACAATGATATTCAAAATGAATCCAACGTGTGGCAACAGCACATTATTCCCCGTCAGTGTTAACAGACTAAAAGTCATAAATATTTAAGTAGAGAATGCCTCCAACAATTCCCAGAGTTACCACGAGGTGGTTATGAATGTATAAGCATGTATATAATATAATGTAATAATGTATATAGCATCTGATTGTTTATCCGAGTCACTTGTTTGTTGTCTTTGACCGAAATGTAATTATCGGCCGTGGCGCAAATTCACCCTGGGCACACTCAAGACAAACAAAATCTGTGCAGACACAATTATCTTCTTTCCTCGGGGGGGGGGGGGGGGGGGGCGAGGTCATAATAACTGACAAGACCCAACAAGTTAATCTTCCTGCTGATCAACATGGCCATGCCTCAGTGTCCGGTTTCTCTATTAGCAAATATGAGACTGTAATGGAAAATATTACCATAAAGAAAATCCACTGCAAAACAACTCCATTAGCCTTTCCAACTCTTGTTTTGGGGATGTATTTTTGTTCAGTGCATCTGAGCGTCTTAGTGATTTACCCATCATCATGCTTTCAATTGATGCATGTTTACAATTGTTATTTAGACCAACTCAAGTGTTATTATGCATGTCATATACGGTGTACTCAAGATTCAAGCTACTCAAATGTACTATGGCTGTCTTACAAAATATAATTTGAGTGGTGTGTTATAAAAATCTGCTAGCTAAATAGTAGCCAATGTGTTAACTTACTTTTGGATGTTTTTTTTGTAAACCCCACACAACAGTGTTGACCACTGACTCCTCAGTGACAATGTTGAGACTAGAGTAAAGTTAGCTAGAAGGAACTTGAAGTATAATTATTAATACTTCATCATGTGGCCTTTTGATTACCTGTGATTGCATATGCTGCCAGTTTCATCAAAAACTCAGATTTCAATGATTACTTTAATTGGTATGATTAACTAAATTATATTCATATTCATTGTACATTGTACTTAACTGCCCACATCTCTAATTTACATTTAGCATTAGTGTGGTACCCATTGCCAGCTCTTTACCCCACAGTGAGAAACCATATTTCCGTTGTTTCCTGTACATTCCATATCAACTGAAGATCACATAGCTGTGACAGGTGTCACTAGGTATTGACGATTTCAAATGAAGACAAAAGAAGAATTTGCCCATAACATCAACACAATGTCAGTCTGAATGGGAAGTTAGGGCGCTTTCACACCAGGTTTGTTCTAGTGTCTTCCTTAGTTCGCACTGGATGAGAGAATGATCCATTGTTTTGTTTTTCACGTGGTTCAGTTCTCTTTCACACCTTATCATTTCCTCTGGTCTGGATCAGTGGATGAGTTGGTGAAGAACCACAATGCAGCGGCATAAGCGAGAAAATGTTTTTCACTCATTGATCAGATTTATCTGAAGGCAGGGCAATAACATATGTCCTGAACTCCTCTGTAATTTAACATCATTTCCAACAAGGTCTCTGTACGCTTGTGTGGTCTGCTTTTGGTGCCGGGTACGATTGCTGTGTTTTCACCGGTGCAAATGAACCACAGCAAAGGTGGAAATGAAACCTGTTAGGTGGCATCTCCACTTGTTATTTTAAAATCTGTATCCATATTTGTATCTAATAACAGACTCTGACAAAAGTAGAACAAAAACACTGTTTAAACACAGATCAAAAGTAAGAACTGTGGCCTGAGATTTAAATGTGTACCTGTAATTGAAGCAACAGAAGAAGAGATGGATCATGAATGTAAGTCCTTATATGGTAAAAATAAAGGATCCTGCACTTCCCACGATGCATCTCAATAATGTATTTCGGCCTAGTAAATGACCAAATCTTTAAGCACCTTGCTCTGAGATTGTATGGCAGGCCAATTGAAAAAAAAATATATATATGTGTGTGTTTTATTTCAGGTTTGTTACAAAGAAAGTAGGAAACCAGAACCTGAAAAAAAAAATAACCCAAGCAAAATACCACAGGTAATCAAAAATATCTTCTGGAAAGACAACACGGAATGAAGATATATCAATGTTAGAGCATGTAAGTGTGGCATGTGTCCTTATATGGCAGACAGAAATACAGTTTTGTCACATCTGGACTCTGTACTACAGCCTAAATCCACATCCCCTGCCTGCACAGCCCCAGAAGAAAGGCCTTTACACAGACCTTTGGAGGCTGCACAGGTGCGTTAACTCAGCTGGAAATATGACTAGACACTCACATCCACAATTTATAAAGTCCCAAATACACCAATAGGGCCTGTTTAGTAAGGTGTTTGTGTCTTGGAAGGCAGAAGAAACATTCTAAGAAGTAAGCATTCTATCACAGATGCATTGTCGGTTGTCTACAGGGGATACAAATGTATAATACAGTAACGCAGGTGTTTTATCTAATAAATGTTTTTTTATTTATTTCATGTGGTGGAAATGTATGTGTATTTCCTCCATTGCGCTTGCTCTATCCACCATAGCCTTTTTGACACACACAATAGCAGCTTGATTGCTTTTCATTGGGATGCGATGTGACAGAGAAGGCTCATTTTGCATGATGTACTGTTTACAAGGCTCGTATTTTATCAGGTGAAGGTGGGTTAGGATGACGGTGCAGACATACTGGAGCTACACACTGCTGTACCATGCATCTATATGTCTGGGCCAATGGGGGATCACACACACACACACACAATCAACATCCATAGAGATCAGTTTGGGCTTTAAAATTGAGCGATATTTGTTTTAGTATGCGGTCCCTTTTTTCCCCTTCTGCCTAAAATGACGTTGAACATAGTTTAGCAGAATAATAGCACTGTCAATATAAACCACTTCTCTTACCTGGACTATCTGTGGTATTATCCACTGCAAAAAAACTGAAATGTAAAGATTTTAGTTATTGTTTGTTTTGTGAATCTGAAGGTAATGCCCATGTGCATTTCCGTGTACATTGTATAAGTACATACAGTATGTAAAAGACCATTGGCTGTCTTGGCCGTCTAGATGGTCCAACTGCATTCAGACTTCGGTTGTTAACCAAATGAAATCTGGCCTTTAACAATATACTGTCATAGTAATCTGAGGGACCGGACTCATTCGGTGAAGTTTGAAGAGAAATGGGATCAAAGAAAGCACAGCGTCAGCACAATTTCCTGCTTTGTTTTGTTTTGGCATTTTTTTGCCCTTATTAAATAGAACACTATAGAGGGAGATGGGAACCGGGGAAAGCTAGAGCACGGAAAACATGAAGCACAGGCCATCAGCATGAAATGAACAATTGATGTTACGGTTAGTTGTATGCGCCCAAACCAACCAGGCCATCAAGATGCCCCCAGTGTATTATACATAAATACAAATATAGGTACTGACAGGTTCCTAATCAATGGAATTCATATTTATACAATTAAAGGAAACAGGGACATCTTTGCATGAATGTTGATGCTGTTCACAGGTTAAAAACTGGCTAAAAGCAAAACAAGCCTGTACCCATTCTTAGCTTACTTCTGTTGCTCAAACGTTATTGTGTTTTGTAATGTGACGATATAGTACAGTAGGTGTGTTGCTGTATGCATATTGTATTCTGTATTGTACTGTGCTTTTAATATATTGATCAATGAAGGCTTTGTATGTTGATTTAAGATGCCCAAATAAGGACAAGGGTTGTACATGAGCAATAGTTGTAAACTCTCTGTGCAGGACAAACGTTGCATTAGTTTTTAATGGAACTATGTAAAACTGCATTCAGAACCGAAAAGAAAGTTGATTCAGGACTTAATTATATAATCTGCCCAATGTTTTGGTTTGAATTTAACATATTTTATCATAAAGTATTAGCGTACAATGCCAATAATTAACCTCTAGACTCAAATGAAAACATTTATATAGAACACATGGAGATGTTCATAAAAAAGATAGCTTTCACTTTTCTCTGTGTGCTTAAGTCTTCTTTCATTATTGGCCTGGGATTAAAAGAGTTTGGACACCAGACAATGGCTTTCCTTTTGGAGCCCAATGATAATCACGGGACATTGACATTGAACATTAAACGAGTGTCTATAAAATGTCCTATAAATATGTCCTAATCAGCAGGTCATCACCATTGTTTTGGTGGAGTATGTCATGTTATCTGCTCAAAGTGAGGTGGTTGTTACAGGCATGCATGTATGCATTGTTGTATACTTCAGTGCATTGATACATTTCCAATATTTCTAGCATGTGGGGAAGTTTCAATATTGAGGTTAATAAAGGAATCCACACAGACTGAACCCTAATTTCTGAATCTCTTAATGTGAAAAAGGCATTGAATCTAAAACGCCTCATGCCCCTCCACCCCTTCAAACACATGTGCAGATTACCTTTAGTGGCGCACAGTAAATGGATACGGCGGATCACCATAGAAATTCAGAGAATACATATCCTGCTTTCACTCCCAGGGTATTTCAAAAAGGGAAAAAGAAAACGGATCCAAATGAATGTCCACGCTATAAAAGGATGTTTGTTTTTGTCTCAGAGCAATCAGTGCTTCCTGTACTCGTACAATTCCGACAAGACAAAACGTGCGGATGGAGCAAGTGAAACTCTCAAAGCACATATCTCATTACAGGCTTTTGTTTATAGATTTGGCTGTGCACGGAATTGCCTATGGATTCTCTCTCTTTTTTCCCCTCCATTTTCTGATCCTTTATTGGCATTTTTGTGCATTTTTTCTTTCTGATTCATCCCTATTGTGCTTTAGAAATGATGTGAATTATTTGAATTTCATTGAATTTTACTCAGATTACTAGGGACATCTGAAATGATTGATTTGAGGTCAAATTGCCCAGCCCTACTCTGTTCAATAAATGAATTACCCATTCATTGTTGTTTCATGTGATGCACAGCAGATTTGCTTGTGCATCTAATTACTGGTGGGATAATTTGACTATATTATAAACAAATGTTGTGTTACTTAAATACATAGCCTTATATACTTATGTATTTAATAATAAAAATACATTTTGTGTAAATCAGTTAACATACCATTGTTATACGTACATATTTGAAGGAACAGGGGCTCTATTATACTTGTGAGTGCTGCATGTTGATCAATCGCAATCATTCCTCAACTCAATCAAAATACCTGGAATTGATCATGCAGTGGCATTATGGCACCATTTCAGAAATATCATATAAAACAAAAGCCAACAACCCTTAAAGGCATGGCACCAAAGAGGCAGACAATGATAATGTATTACCTCAAGGTAAAACATTGTTTCTTTTTGCTCAGCCAAGACCAATATCATGGTAACAAAGTTAAATAAAGGTTACCATTCCAGCATTATTTTTTACCCTTTCCAGCTCCCCATTATCAACATGTTTCTTTAAATATAGCAGTGTTTCGTTTTTTCTCTTGCTTTAGTTCATATTCGCTGCATGAACAAACACAGACCCCAAGCCAAACAGCAAACCCTAAATGAGTAAATGCTCTAGACTGTGGGTAAACTGCTATAAATAAGTTTCCTATTTACTAATCCAGCAATTTATGAGCAACACCTAACATTCAATTGAAGGTGTTTGTGTGAACATTATTCATACTAGTCCAATATTCCCTCACCTTTCAGCTCTTCTTTTTGATTGTATACGCTGCTAAATGCTACGTTCACCGGCTAGCCTCTAATACCCCTTTGGCACCAACCTGAACCTGGTTCTAGTTCTGGGCCGGTGCTATTGGTTCGACTTGCAAACCTTTTAAAAAACTTAATTGCTGTTCGATGGGCTAAAGAGCCAGGTCATTATGCCACTGTAGTTGTCTAAGATTCCCAGCTCATGCTAGTGCCAGGTTCAAGAACAACAACACAAACTGCATTGCAAATTAAAAGTATTGCTCCTAGCTTAATTTGCTTTTGCAGGACTACATAGCCAGACATATACACAGTACTGCTCCATTGATTTGTGTTGTTGTTGTTGGTGTACTGTGGGTTTATTATACTAAACAAATATTGGTCAGGACAGCTCTAACCAGCATACAATATCTGCTTCCAAAACGTACATTCATTAAAACAGATGGTTGGCATATATATTAATGGGATCATGTCCTCGCCCTTGAAGAAGCCTACACACTTTATTTATGTTTAATTGAGATTAAGATGTTTATATCTGCCACAGTAGATTTCAAACAAAACAGCACCGTCTCGGCTCACATAACACAACTCCAACCTTTTTCTAACTCCCCTCGGAGCTTTCCACCCTGCTCTCTCATCCTTAATTTTAAATTCCCTTTTACTTTGGTTGGGGGGGGGGGTCGCTGAATTGTTTATAGCGACAAAAGAATCCATATAATCAATCTTTAACAATGTGGGAACAGGCGGCAAATGTAAACTCGCTCCTTGAAGTGAAAGGGAGCCTCGATGTTGGATGTGGATCAAGGAAAAGCTTGCCAAACGCAAACGCAGACAATCACATTGATTATGACGGGGGGAGTGGTAACAGATGAATGGGAATCAGAACGCTTCTGTCTGCATGGGAATGATCACAGTTGACTTTTCTCCTTGATGACTCGCAGTTCAAAAGTGTATATATACCGCCATTTGCTGACCTCAACCACAGTTCACGGTTGCTAAAAAAAATATTGAAGATACACTTCAATATTTTTTTACTAAACAAAATAATACAAATGGGAAACAAACATCAATTTAAGAGATGATTATGTTTTATTGTTCTTCATAACATAATGCACATGTGGGTTTCATTGAAAAGACAAGATGCATTGTGTCTGTTTTTTTTTTACTTCAAAGGAAGGAGTGGGTGGATATAAGAACAGAGATTCAGTGGGAATAAAAAGGAATGGGGGGATAAAAAGGAGGAGGGGGAGGCTTCAAACAAAAGAGGGGTTAATGGTATTTTCTAGATTTGCTTTTTGAACCTTTTTTCTCAAGGTTGCGTTGTCTTCTGTGAAATCGAATGGCAAAAAAAAGTTACAATCTCTTCCTCTTCCTGAGACACACATCCACTACTAATGTATGCGACAACAACACACAGAACACGCTCGCCTGGGGGGGGCTGACATAATTGTATTAATTGTTAACATAATGATGCATTTATGTTTAATGTCTACCTTCTGGTAATTACCAAGGAGGAACCTTAAGGCCTGGGACGTGGGCCTCATATCCCTCTCTATCTCTCTCTCTCTCTACTTGACTCTTTCATGAATATATCACTCCCTTTGTTAGTACGCCTGTGCAGCTTAATATACTTTCATAATTTTGTCTCTCGTAGGCGGTTTTCCTCTACTCTCTCTGTCAGGTGCTGAAACGTATCATTAAGCCGTCAAAGCTGAATTTGTCTGGTCTAGATCTGTGGCATCCTATCCTGTGAACTCCTTTTGACACAGAATACCAAATGTATGCCTCTGATTAAACTTCCAAAAGACAGGGAGAGGGAATCTTCATCCAGGCTCATATTCGCTCTATGGGGGATCTTGCAGGTTGTATTAAAAGCTTAACACTACTAAGGGAAATGTCTTGCTTGTATTGATAAAAGAGAGTGCAAATTGAAAGCACATATCGCATTACTCTGATGAGCAAAGTTTTAAATAGAGAAGGATAAGTCTATCAATGTATATGTACTTGCAGGTAAAAAGAAACCTCCTGTTGTAATTGGTGTGCTTATGACAAATAAACAATCTTGAATCTTCAACATGGCAACCTCATTGTGAAAATAAAGATTTTAGGAACAACTGAACCGAGCTGAACATTACACAATATGTAGCTCTCATAAATAGCACCAACTTTCTTTCGGTTTTTGTAGGGGTTAATCAGCCAAGATACAACCTCTTACTAGGTCATATCATGTAGCAATGTGTTCTCTTTGGCTACCTGTTTCTCCTGGCATTCAGCCTTTATGCTAAGCTAGGCTAATCACATCATGACTCCTGGAGTTGGTCGCACGAGCTGCCAGTTCAAACAGCCTAGTTGTAACACAAGTGTTGACAAGCTGGATTTGTATGTGTATGTTGTACCCAAAACTATTAAAACATACTGGCAGTTCAGCAGAACTTTTTTTTATAAAACACATTTGATTTAGGATCAGATATATTTGTTTAGCCTGTCTAGACGTATCTCAATGCATATTAAAATAGTGTATGCATATCAAACAGAGTCAGTATCACTTCTCTTTAATTAGGCTTTTTCTGTCATCAAAGCGTTCCCATTGAAAGGGCTATCGTAGATGTTTCAATATATACCGACATCTCACCACATACTGACTCAATTCCTATTTTGTTTGCAAGACGTCATTGAGTCAACAGTCTTGGTCTAGCCGCAGCGTTGGACGTTGTCACTGTTATTGATGAGTCATGGTTCCAGCCGGCAGGCCACAGTAATCAAGCAAGACGTCTCCAGGGGCTGTAAGGATCAAGGCCCGGAATCATGACTCCGCTTGGCAGGGAGGCTGCAACCAGAGATATCAGAGAGCATGCATGCGTGTGTGTGTGTGCGTGTGTGTGTTTCTTTTTAGTGTGCCTCTGTCTTGGAATGGTTTTGTAATTAGATTAGCTCAATTGTCTAGTGTGTGTGTGTGTGTGTGTGTGTGTACCAGGCATGTGTGCTCATGTGCATAGTTTTGTGGGCATAGACATGTTGCAAAATGCATCACATCAGCCCTGTGTCTGTGATACGTTGAATGTTTCATCACTCCTCTTGCTAAACCAAGAAAAATCAATTATTTCCAAGGGCACCCACGCAAAATATTCATGTTAGCATCAGGCTGCTGCGCCGGCATATCAGATGGCGTGTGTTTGGGTGGCAGCATATTGCATATGATAGATTTTCAAACGTTATTGATTTGTGATGGAGACTTTCTCCACAGATGAATGTACTATTGATGTACTGCTGCCAGCACATAATGGAAAAATGTTTGAAAGATGAAGACGAACGGGTCAAGTCCAGGACCTGCCCCTGCATTGAACGCAGTGTGTGTGTGTGTGTGTGTGTGTGTGTGTGTTACATTTGCAAGGAGGAAGATAAAATCTAACCAGACAGTCACACTGTGTTTGAGCTGCTCCAGTCTTGGATTCATGTATATACTGTAGGTCCTGATATTAATACTTCCTGTGTTTAATGTATTGTCTATTGTATGTATGGGTTTAATGCATAGTCCATGTTTAAAATCAAAACTAAATAACATCTCTGTTTATCTCTTAGATTCAGAATAAGCTGTATTTTTACTGGTATACATTGCCAGGAACACCATAGCAACCATTTAGCCAACTTTGACTATATCCACATGTTATCAAGCTAGCAACCACTTAGGAATACCATAGCAACTACCTTAGAGATAACTGACAACACACATACCTCATAGCCTACCGGATGAGTACTCTAGAAACTCTGCTTATAGTCCAACTTGCTTCAGTATATGATCTCAAACTGAAATTCCACTCTTGTTTCATTTAATATAATGTACTTTAAGGTATTCCTAAACCTTTACTTAAATCTCCAGAGGGGCCCCTGGACTTCTTTTGAAACACTCAAACCACTGTTGGTACTTTTGACTTCACCTTTAACAGTTTTCAACTTCAACTTATTTGATTGATCATACTTACACTCTATAATATCGGTATATATGTTTCACTGTCCTTCCTCCTTTTGTTCCAGAGTTCTCATACCACTTGCATTCAAACCCCCTTGTCCTGTGTGCAATTTGGTTCCCATGCTATTCCAGAATTTTCAGTTTTACTCAACAATCACACTGCATTTTGCTTGGAAATAAATAATTTTGTGTAAGGATTAGCTGTTTTTCAGGTGGATTTTTACAGCAATATACAATACATAGGCTATTAATGCCAGCATTATCCTTTATCTGTACACTCCAGTCAAAGGCAACATCACTCCTGTTAACATCCCCGATTCTTCCTAATTTGCATCTGGCACTCACAACAGCTTACAACGCACCCACTCCATTAACCTGCCAGCCCGCCGATCGATTGCCAAGTCACTGTTAATCCTCATTGCACATATGTGACCTTTTACAAACTTCACTGCCCTTGGTCCCTGGTGATTAATATTGGTCGGGGTAATTGGATGTTATTTGGCGAGACTATTGACCAAGCCCCTGAGAAAATTGGAGCGATTTGATGATCCGTGCCATATTGACAAGCGGGCATGTCTAGGAAAGAGAAAGAAAATAGCCATTTGACCGTATGCATTCATCATAATTAGCATTGGTCTTAGTCCTGTCTTCGTGGATCAATGTCGTGTATGATGCGTCTGGGGAATGCGATCAATGTGTTTCTCTTTTGTCCTAATATGACACACAAGTCATGTTCAGATCATATCTATAGATCAGGATTGAGTGACATATTTCAACAAGGTGTTTTACTCCCTCCGCCCTCTGTCCATGGTGCTGAAATATGTGTCAAAAGACAAATAGGATGTGAGGTGTTGTAACTGTTCTCATAAGCTGCATTGTAAAATGTGAGAGAGATTCAGTTGGATAACTATGTGTGGAGGTAAGAGATATGTGTATTTTCAGGATAAAGGACAGTCACTAATATGCCTCCTTTATATCAGAATAACGGCACCGTCGGACCAAGGGGCTTTCAGTCCAATGGGAAATATTTTGTAATATTGAGCTGTTGGAATAAATAGCGGTTGGAATTACGTGCAGTCCCCATCTTCATTGGGAATCAAATACATGCAGAGAAAGTCACTTTATGGACTTGACTTCTTTTGTTTTAATCAAATGCCATGCAATGAGCCTTAGGTAACTACACAGTGAAATTATAGCTCTCCTGAAACAGGTCTTGAGTTAAGAGTCAACTTCAAAGTGTTCTATCAATTTTTTTCGAAGGATGACACTATTCCACATTGAGAAATATGCATTTGTATGCTAAGGTCATATGTGGAAGCATTGTCGAAAAAATGCAATGGAGAAGTAAACAGAGGAGTAGAGAGAAAAAGCTCCTGCGACTGACTTGGGCTTTTTCTGTATCTGCTTTGACTTTCAAACAAAATACTCCTAATACGGTATATAACATTGCAATTTAGGCTACTGATATGGACTCCAAGGTATTATGATTTTGGACTTTTAGTAAACGTACGTTTGATTCGCCAGTGAATTCCCGGTTACTTTGCTAGCTTCCAGTCCCACCTATTTTGCACGGACACTTAGATGTGACGGCTACTTATTGCTTGAAACTGCTTTTGAATATTTTCAAAATGTTTAGCATGAAGCATTATAGAACATTAGCTTGTGTCCCCATTACTGCTTTGTATGCCTCTCCAGAATTACATGCTGACTGTTAACACAAACAGGTGGTTCCATTTTAAAATGTATACACTGATTGGATCAGATAGAAACAATGATTTTGATGTGGATTTCTGTAGTTCAGCTGGACATCAAACTGGAGCAAATGTGAAATTGGTGTCAGACCTATCAATAGAGTCCTGGCTCACACACTAATAGCTGTGAGCATGTTTGTTCAGTACAGTATATCAATAGAAATGCCCCAGCAACAAGAGGCCTAGCTCCAATAAGGACTGGACAGGACCAGAGAGATGGACATGGTCTTGGCAGGACATACTGGGCAGGAGATCTGTCTCTTCTCTGCTTTCGATTACATCATCAAATAATTGATGACTGGAAAAAGGGGAAGGTGTCAAAAAACAAAAATCAATCTGACGTACATAAAGCTGGCCAAGTAAGACACTCAAGCCAACTTTGACAGCAGAGTAATAGAGACAAGTATGGAACTACTTAAGAAGCCTTTCTTTAACTCCTTTATTAATAAACTCTTCATGAACACATATTACATCAATGTGGTTTGATATTAAAGTAAATACAAAAGTAATATTCCTTATTCTCTTTAATTATTCTCTCAAGTTGCAAGGTCGCATAATTCTTAATACTTGCTATATTAAGATGTCCGTGAAAAAGCTACAGTATATGTGACCCGTTCCCTATAGATACCTTAACTGTGTTTTAAGAGACTCATAAGGGACCACTTCAATCTATACAAGGTGTTCTGATTGAGCCCAAGCTGACACAAATGGAGGTTTAAAGGTCACATATTACCAACTTTTCAGGTTCAAAATTGTAATTATGTTTCTGCTAGAAGCTGTTGTGTTCCAAAAAAAACCTTGATATTTATCATGATGCCATTGCTGAATCTCCTCTTTTTAGCCTCTGTCCGAAAGTCTCCTTTTTAGCCTCTTTCCGAAAGTCTCCATTTTAGAGCCTGTCTCTTTAAGCCCTGCCTTCCATAAAGCCCAGTCCGCTCTGACTGGTCCTAATCATATTTTTTAGTCATACCTGACTGGGGTTTGTGAGGTTTAGAAGGTGGAGGTGGAGAACAAGAGAGGGTTGTTTGTTTATTATTATATTATATATGTTGGGAGTCTCTAGTCACCGATAGTATTGTTGAAAAAATGCATTGTGCATACTAGGTGACTTTTAAGGAATAAGTGTATAGCTTTCTTAATTTTGGATTGGAAAAAAAACATGAGACATGACAAGGGTCACATAAAGCATGAACTAATTCTAGCTTCCCTCTTGTGAAATTACTTTTATAGAGTTAAATCTGTTAACATATTGCTGTAGAAATAAAAATTGAGTTGGCCCCAGTTTGTGAATCTCATGTATAACCATCGGTTTCTTAAAAAGATTATTAACCAGGGTTGTTTGAACAATCCAGAGGGTCTTTAGAAAAACCCTTACTTTTGTTCTGATGGTAATTATTCTCATCCTCGAGGATTACATTGTTCGCTGCACGGTTGAATTTCCCAAACGGCCCTGCAAATTTGTTTTGATCTGGAAACAGACGGCAACCATTGCACTGGTTTGGACTACCTTTTGACAATGTAGGTTAGTTGTATTATAAAATGGCTGCCTTTACTGTATGTGACCCTCACTTGTATGGCACCGCACCATATCAAAGGGTCCTGGATTACCTGCCTTCACTATGTTGCATTAAATCCACCAGCTAAACATTCCCTATCTGGATGCTCAAATCCAATCCACAGTCTTGCAGAGTCATAGTAGTATTGTTATATGATCAGATCAACTGAATGTGCCCAAATGGAATGGCACTTTATTGTCCTACTGTTGTATTAGCTATAATATGCTCAGCCTTTTCTCTTCATTGAGTGACTTCCATAAGGGGCTTAACAAACAATATTGTATTGTTATCTTCTATTGTCTTGACAGTTGCCAATATCAGTGGCTCATTTACTGGCTCCCGCATTGCAGTATATTATCTCCAATTGCTAAATCAACAATTGATTTGTTAGTCCTACAGACCTGTGACTTAATTATATAACTGCAGTGGAATTTTCTTTGATACAGTAATGGATACAGAGTATGTAACAATGAGGCTTAGACAGAACATGTAAATTAATTGTCTGAATGCCTTCCCTGGGTAGTACATCTCTGTAGCAGTGTTGTATTCAAAAACAGCTTTATGCAAGTAAGATCAGTTCTATTATGGAGACATTGTGTTATTGCATTTCCATTTAATAGTTAAGGACCTTGTGATGTCCAACCTTTGTCTGAGCTTGTGTTGGATCATTTCCATAGAGAGTTTGGGTTTAAAGAAAAACATTCTCATCCTCAAGATGAAAAGAAATACAGTTCAGCAATTTTAATACACACTTGGTCTCTGAATTTTCCCTCGAGCGTGAAACTAGTTATTGGCAGAAATCAGTGCAAGAGAGCAAAAAAACCCATGAGGTCACTGGGCACCTGTCTCACAAATCAGTCTTTGTCTTTCAGTGACCCTTTTTATTGGGAAACAATATCGCTTGGAGAGGCAATAAAAAGCGCCTCTGTTGTTTTTGATGGAGAGCAGCCATCATGTGCTCGGAGAAACAGGAAATTCGGGGTGACACGGCTCAAGTAGCACACCTGTGACGCCAGCACCACCTGCCTCACCACTGCAGGCGAAATGTGTCCCATTTAAACATTATTCTCACACACAAGGCACAATGCACGTGATGGTGTTCTTACTTTTTAGGTAAGCTATTTGTTATGTCTACTGAACTTCCCTCTTATTCCCAGTTGTCTGACAGCTTCTGACAGCTTCAGTTAGATGAGTATATAATGAAATATAATGAGCCTGTAAAATGCAAGTCGTATTGTAATATATTTATTTTACAGCCCACTGACAGTGGTATATATATATATATATATATATATATATATATATATATATATATATATATATATATATATATATATATATATATATATATATATATATATATATATATATATATATATATATGTATATATATATATGTATATATATATATATATATATATATATATATATATATATATATATATATATATATAAGAAACTCCAAAGTAGTCAGTTACAATATTTAAATGCTTGGATGTTAATGAATCATAAAACTATAATACAATAGAATAACAATAACAGTGAAAGCCCATTGCGGTTTTATTATGGATTTACTGTTATACTTCTGGTAAATTTTGATGATTGTAATAATCTTCTTGACCATTAGTACTAGAACAATATTTTCAATGCAGGACTTTTACTTGTAACAGTAACACATATGTATGTTTCGAAGGTGAGACACATGGACTGGTCAATTTAGATTATTTGTTTATCTCATTTGCTTCAATAACATGTATTATTTCATACTAGTATGAATAAAAGGTCAACATTTTTTATTTTTTTTTGTTTATTTGACCATATCTTCTCTGTAAACATCTGTATGTTTCTCCTAACAACAGTCATTATCTCAAAATTATAATTGTTTTCAATACTCTGAACCAAAAATCTCAACTTCTAAATAAACTCACATCAACTAAACTTCCACTTTGCATTCTTAGCACCCACTTCTGAATGTTTTTACAAATGATTTGTTTATTGTCTGAGTTATGATACAAAACATGACGACGACAAAGACGAACCGTGTGTGCAAAAACATTTCAGTCGTTTAGCCATTTTTGTAAACGTTCACACCCCTACTAAGTATAACGGTTGAGTCTACTTGGCTTTAGTTGTTGATGAAGTAGTGGGAGAAGAGCAGTGGGGAGAGCACACATCCCTGGGGAATGCCAGTGCTGATGTTCCAGGTTTCTTGATGTAATTTTCTTACTCAGCCTATTCCCCCTCTGCCTCATGTCTGTCAGGATGTATCTGACACTACAAGGTGGGGATCTGGCACTATAAGCTGGTGGAGTTTAAAGCTGTAATCCGCGACATTTGAGTTAAATTGTTGTTTTCTTTCTAGTGGCCGTAAATGTAACTGCAGAGTCTTCTGGACCAGAGATTATTTCAGAAACCGAACACTATTGACTGTATGAAGTCAGTAGATTGACAGTTTAAACCTGTGGTTTTCTCTGTGTGTTCTGATCCAACATTGTGACCCAGAAGTTTATGAGATATACAAACAGAGAGACTCTGTATCGTTACAGCACTCCGCAGTGACAACACTTGTCCAGACATGTCTGATGCGTTCCAATGTTATGCGGACAATTGGGAACTTCACTATTTGATAGATAGGAACTTGACAGACAATACACTAGATGGGGATCATACCGATAACATGTTTTAAAGAGGATCAGTTAGGGAGCTCCAGTGCTCTGCTGAAGAGCTCAAGAGTCCAATTGGTCAGCACAGATTTTCACAGGACGATGAGATACCGTCTGGGCGTCTGTGTGTGAGAGAGCTGACACATCCAATTCACAGGTCTGGAATGCAAGTGGTGGGTTAGGGTGAAAAGGGTGACAGGGTGGCCTCAAGAGACAAGGACCTTGAAATAACTAAGTATATACATTAAATCAGGAATTGTTCAATTGAGTTACAAATCCATTAATTTATTTTATTAAGTTAGATTAAATAGAGGAACTATAGAAATATTTTCTAAATAATAAAAAGGGCATTAAAAAATCTATTTGCAAAAGCAGTTTGGCAAACAGAAATACATAATTGAATTCATGAATTGAATTAAGAATACAATTTTTAAGAAGAACATTTAAAAGGGCAATACCTTTTTATCTCATTTTCAAATCCATGTCCTTGCTGCTGTCCCTGATCATATTCAGTATTTGATTTGAAAAATAACCCCTCTTCATTCAGCCTCTCCGTGACACTTGAGGGTGCTGATAATGTAAAAAAAATGTAAGCTAGCATGGGAGTTGATGCTAGTCTGTCTTTCTGTCTGTCCTCACTGAGCGGTGCATGTGTCTTGCTCTGGGCCTGACTTATTCATAGACCGACAGATGGAGTAAACATCTTAAAACGGAAAGGAGGATTGTAGAGGGAGCACTGGGGCATCAGGTGTGACTGTGTAGCAATGGGAAATAGTTCAGAATGGCACTCGGGTAGGAGGGGCCCTGGGAGGTCAGGACCCGCTCTTGCCTTCAGGGTCCTCCACACTTGACTCTGAAAATGTGTTTTACAGGTTTTGAGTGTAGCTTAGTTTTTTTTATATTTATCCCTTTTTCACAAGTATGCATCTGGTGTTAAGCGGTTCTACCTCTGCATGCCTCCTCCTTGGCTTGCATCTAGCTGTTAACCAGGGTATTGTGCTCTTGTATAATGCAGAAATATGTTGGTCAAAACACACACAGCCACACACACACACACACACACACACACACACACACACACACACGTCCTCACAAAAGCTTCAATAAGATATTACAGTGTCATTGAATCGATCTAGGTCCAAAACCACTCTAGTCATTGCGAGTTTTAGTGAAAAACAGTGGGTAGTGGATCTGGAAAAAAGTCTCTTTGGTCTGTTGACAATATGTGTATCCATCTTGTTGGATGATCACTTCTACTGTCTGTGTTGTTGGTTAAATACAGGCTAAATAAATCCCATAGAGAGTTGCTTCTGCTCGTGTTGGAAGTTAATTATCTGAATACATCGTAAGGCTCTTGCACATACCTGGTCCATGTGTTTTGTCTGAAATTGTTGTGTTGATGTGAAAAAATAAAAATTAACTCCAGTCGTTTCAATAACATTCACACAGGGCTTCATTTAAGTTTCTGATCAGGTTTGAGTTTCTCCTTTTCTTCATATGAGATTTGTACGTGTGTGTGTGTGTGTGTGTGTGTGTGTGTGTGTGTGTGTGTGTGTGTGTGTGTGTGTGTGTGTGTGTGTGTGTGTGTGTGTGTGTGTGTGTGTGTGTGTGTGTGAATGTGTGTGTGTGTGTGTGTGTGTGTGTGTGTGTGTGTGTGTGTGTGTCTCTGTTCCGAACATGCTGTCTTCTGTGTGTGGCTCCAGTGTTACTAGCAACGCTTCAAACTGGTCCACTGATTTCAAAACCATCAGGATAATTCCGCAGCTCTCTGATAAAATTAGCCATGCTTGATCTCAGGATTGGATGGACCGATTATTTCCGTTTTATTTGATTTTGTCCACACACTCACTGTTTGATGATTTTTTGTTTTGAATATAATATAAACAGAATAGAATACACTACAGAGTCAGTTTAGTAGAGCATTTACCCTCCAAAAACTATTCTTTTTGATGGAAACTTCTAACATTAGTTTCCCAATCTGTAAAAGCATGTGTGTATGATGACGGTTAACAAAGACAGCTATGATTTCCCAATTGCCAGGTGCTGCAAAGCTTAGAGGATCCCACAGTAATTCAATGTATCTCACAGCTCTTAAACACAACCGTCTCACTAGAAAGAAAGGTAAACTCTAGCGGGACGGCTGTGTGCGTGCTGACCGACAAGGACCCTCCAAACATGCATGAAGAAAGAAGGCAGATTGGATTTGTTGGCAGGGTTTCAGTCAAAGAAAAACAGAGGGATATAATGAAAGATGGCAGGAAAAATAAGCAGCGTGGGGGCAACCTCCAATGTCAAGGCTGAACCAGAACATGATAAAAAAAGAACAGAGGAAATAGTGCATCATGAGTGGAGAGGAGGTGGGGGGGTGGACATGATGTATCCGGTGGTGAGATCAAGGTTGTGCCATTAAAAAAGTTAAAGTTTGTGAAAACAAAACCATAGCAGATGACAATAAGTAATCTTACATACACCCCATTTAAAAAAAACAGGTCAGCATAGCATAAATTTGATATAAAATAAATTAGCCAGGTTATACAACATTGTAATAACTGTGTTAACGCTATAATATTTAATGGTCTGTATACTTCCCATAATTCAAAAATGGAAATATGTGGTCTTTGTTAATTATTTGAAAATGTATCTTTCTCTTGATACATGTGTACAGTTGACATGCAAAGGAGGCAATGTTATCAATGCTATTCCCCTGTCATTCAAAACATGAGGAGGCCTTTTCACGGGCTCGGAAATAAGTTTGCATGGCAGAATAACAAGCTAATTAGAGCTGCACCAGTGATGGATGGTTTGGAGAGGGTATGCGATTTGGGCACGAGGGCAGCGCCGGCACCCCGACATACATTCAGAATAGACTGATGGCCTACAAAGCCACAATCCAGTATCTACATATTTGGTCCGAATTGAGGCGAGAATCATACTTTAATAATGCACATTTACCCTATAACTGTTCCCTGGAGATTATCTAAAAGCAGACAACACATGATCTGGGCGATTCAGTTTTTCCAGCAATATAAGTTACTCCGATTTCCCTAAAGGAAGACAAACCTCTTTAATTCAGCTTTTAAAGAAGAATTGCTAATAGCTAATGAGAAAAGATGTTTGATAGTGTATAAAAAAGATCCCTTCAGTCTACCTACAGCACTGCCACTTTTCCATCCCTTCATATACAGCTGCTAACTCGATAATACCTTTGACTTAAACCCAGCAAGTGTTTACGTTGACAGTTAATGCAATTGTTTAACCTTTGCCTGAACCAAATTCTTTTTTTTCATTTCAACAGAGATGCCATTCAGCTAAGAAGAAGTGACTCCTTGACCTCTCTCACATGGTATTTTCATTGAGTCGAGCTTAACTTGTCAATAGATGGCACCGTTTTGATGCAGGAGCCGACAAAGAGGAAAAATATCATGGCAGGAAGTCTAAAGGGGGAATATAATTGCTGCTGTAGTGTGCTGAAAAGGCTATTCAAATGCCATTCTGCACGCAGTGATTGGCTTTCCTCTCCTCCCATTTGCCCTCTCTCAAAGCTATTCCCCTGTCATTCAAAACATGAGGAGGCCTTTTCACGGGCTCGGAAATAAGTTTGCATGGCAGAATAACAAGCTAATTAGAGCTGCACCAGTGATGGATGGTTTGGAGAGGGTATGCGATTTGGGCACGAGGGCAGCGCCGGCACCCCGATCGCGTCACAACCATCTGCCCCACTCTGACGGCTTAATTGGAAGAGCGATGGGGGATATTTGGGATCGAGCCTAATGGTCGGGCTGACCCTGAGTGGGTGACTAATGCCATTTTGCCCCTATTTGTAGCCAGTGATGTTTGGCACTCAGCTCTCCTTTGTTTTGTTTCTCAGGTTGTGATTGGATTGTCGAAGTGAAAAAGGGGTCAAAACGTTGCACCAAAGTAACCCTCTTGGTGTCAAATTCAGCATGAAGGATGAGGATGGGTTGAAAGAGCTAGTTTTTAAATGACCAGTAGAGGTTCAAGTTGTCTAATCTCTAGTATTTGATAATGCATGGGTAAATTCAGTCAAATGAATAAAGATGTCTCCCTTTCATGCTTCTTTAAGAATAGCTTTGGCTCCAACTGTGTCCTAAGAAAATGTTGTTTAGTTTTATCTTAATGGTTTTGACGGTACATTTTGTGAAATGCAATTGCTGGTTGCTTGGTGAAATCTATTCACCAACTACTCTCTTATGTTATCTGCAAGATTGTGCTAATTTAGTTAGTGTATCGTGGAGTAATCACATCTTTCTGCTAAAAGACTAAATGAAAAAAATGGCCTATTCAGCAACTATACAAAACCAGCCATTACAATTGCTAGTCGGAGACTATAATAATGGCTGAAAAATGCCATAAAGCTATTCAGAGCTGTGCAGAATGGAGTGAACTCTGTGCTTTAAGTTTTAAAAACGCATCCTGTGCATCGTTAGTTTCATTATATATATACATACTTCTTCCAATGTATTGGATTTGAATACATAAGCATATACAAAAGTATATATTTTTTAGGATGTTGGATCCTATACTGAATCTGTGTATGGTAAACGAAAATAAAAGTGACCATTGTTGATTCATGTAGTTTGGCACCTTCTTTACATTACTTCTGAACTAATACAAGTTCCACACTTTTTGCCTAAGTTTTTCTTTTTTTCCCCCAGGATGGATCTAATTTTGCTGAGCCATAATGTATGCACCGCCATCTTTCCTTACTAAGACCTCTTAAAAGCTATTTGTCTGGCCCCCTCTTCATTTGCCCATTTAGAGTACACAGTCTTGCCCTGAGAGGTGAGATGCTGATGAGGTGAATATATTATTAAAAACGCATTAGACAGCACTGCAAGAGAGATAATCTGTCGTCCCGCGAGCTCTGCATCAGATATATTGTAACAACTGTTGGATCCATCGCAGGACCAACAGAACTTTGGGTGCACTGAGTTTGTACAGACTCTCAGACACAAGCTTGACCCCAAGCATGACCAGCTTCACCCTCCCTGTCAATTCCATCAATCCAAACATGGTTTCCATGCCGTTGCGGTTGAACGGCATGAGTTTGATGCGAGGCTAGACATCAAGACGGGGAGGTGAACTCCGCACTAGTGAATTTTTTAACTCTCTTATTCTATTACAACCTCTCCGTCTCTTTATTCATGTGGACGTTCGTGCTCGTAATGCTAGCGAGGCCTGAGCTCAGATATCATTGGTTGTGGAAACATTCCTGTACCTCATATGTTTTCCCCCTCTCCTTCTTCCAGAAAAGAGAAGAAGAAAAAAAATTAACTTTGAAAAGAAGCAGATGTCAAATATCGGGTTTGGTTGAGATTGTATAACACATAACAAATTACTACAGATCAGCATACTATCATTTTCAAAAGCTCCCCTGGATCAATGGCCCTGCAACGTTAGATGCCGCTAATTCTCGACATCACTTCCTGATTGCATCACCGCTCCCTGAAGCTTTATTGAACCAACAATAGGGTCACTGCACGCTTGTGGCACTGAATGATACCTTCACCCCCCTCGGAGCGCCTTAACGCAAATTATTCTCCTGTTGACCATTGGGAGAAGGGGAAAAGAAAGAAAAACAAAGAGTGACCCAGAAAAGGGCAGGCTATTTCTTTCAGGTATATACCCTGAGCCTGATTCGCCATGTCACATTTAAAGAGGAGAATGAGACTGGTACGGCCTGGTCCTCATTAGGGCGTTTGGCTTCAGGTTATGGAGTCGAAACCCAGGGCCTATTGTCACACCGGATCAGATGGCCAGTATAAACACCTTTAATCAAAGTAGGGTGTCTGCCCAGCGCTGCTTGCAAATGCATAGTGGCAGCCCGGCTCGCCCTTACAGTAACCATAGACCCGATGTAACATTCCCTCCTAATGTGGCCGTCACACTCGCTCGGCCAGACATATGCACGGCAACAAACGCCACTACAGCAGCATTAGAAGGCATCTGCATAATTACCCCCAAAGTTGTTCCCCTCCTGTTATCCAATGGGGTGGTTTGTTTCCTCATTAAGCTCAAGGGCTTCTTTAAACGGGGCAGACCACCCATGGAGATCAAATTGCCTCCGCCATCCTCAATACATCCCTCCTTCTGAATTCATCTGCCGACATTTGCCACCAAACTGAAATATAGCACTCGAACATAAAGCTGCCATGTCTAGGAGTTGAAACGGGGGAGTGAGACATTTGGTTCTTTGTCACTGGGGCCTTTATATGTGACAAGAAAGAGATGGAAAATGACTTGATGCGGAGGATGAAAGGCATTGTGGGGTATTGGAACAGATTAGTGCAGCGGAAGCAGTTGTTTAAAGTGCACCATGGTAGTTTTGGGGTGATAAGTGAAAGGAGGGTTGCGGGGGCGTGGCGTGTCTGCAAGTGGATTGATTAGTTGGCGAATTGGACCTGCTCCAGTGGCGAGGGGAGACAGAATCCTGACATTATCTGGAAATGAGTTCCATGTCCTCCTCCACGACCCCACCCCTGTCACATACATATCTGACGAATGATAAGAGAAACACACACACACACACACATGGACATAAATAAACGGTATTTTGTGGAGGGGTGTTCAGGGTGATTTTATTGGATTTTCAACGGCATTTGTTTGAAAAAATAAAGAAGTAAAGGAGCAGCAGCTCAGAGTCTTTCCTGAATGCCTGGGCTTCTCACCCTATCTTTAAAGGTGATGCCATCCACACTCCTGAGAAAACCTATTTTGGCAGCTTGTACCCGCGATCTAGTTCTTTCAGTCATGATACCGCCTCCTAGTAACTAGGATTGACCGGTAGAATTGGTAGATGTCTTTGTCTTTTGGCTCAGCTCTCTGTTTGTCACAACAGTGCAGTACACCGAGTGCAATACCGCCCGCTGCTCCAAGTATCCATTGTTCCCTCACTTGCCAACGGTTAAGAAAGTTAAACTAAAATCATGATGTTTAAATCTGTGAGTTTTAAAACCAAGTTGCACTGTTCACCAAGCGCAAACTATGAGACTGTAGATGCTGGGGCTAGGGTTAGCTTATTAGCTGTTAAGCACTTTCCACTTTTATTTAATCTCCTATCTATGTACTCTGTAATGTATTTACTGGCCCACAAAATAGAAGTGGTTTGTAAAAACGAGCTGATGATTTGATGTGACAATTGCACATCCACATTTTCTGCAATTGTTCTATGCAGATCCTCTCAGGCTGTGTTAGGTTGAATGAATGGGAACCATCTGATGAAAGCCATTTCTAGGTCTCTCTGGAAGTATTCAAGTGGGTTAGAGCCATTCAGAGTAGTCCCTTACCCACTCCTGCCTTAAATTGACTGTTTTCAGGGTCATCTTCTTGTTGGAATTTAGTGATGAAAGAGTGTTATGGAAGACATTATTATTGTCACTATATTCAGGCTATAGTTAAGCTGGTGTTGATATTTAAACTCAGAACCTGTGCTAATTGTTTTGGAGGTCACAAAACTCACATTGCACACAACAGGCTGGTAGAGTCAATCATACCAAACCTTGGTAAACAGCCACCAGAAGGTATATACTGTAGGCAGACTGGTCCCTGGTCCCTATTGCGTAAACCTTAAAACACACACACACACACACACAATGGTTTGTGTCACTTAACAGAGGACATATCACTGACTTTTAGACTTTTAGTTATTCCCTATCGCCTTACCTAAAGTGAGTCACATTCACTAAATGACCCACCCCCCTAATAAGCTAAGAGCTGCATGTGTAGCCTAACAATCCTTTGGCTTGTTAAACTTAACAGGTCCAATTAAATGGGTTACAACCCAAGTATTGCTGCTTTAGTTTCAAATTGGCAAGCCTCCATTCCAGCAACGTTGCATTGTTTTCTTCTATTCCTTTTTCACTGAAGTGGGGTGAAATGTAGTCTGTGCATAGGTACTGACAAATTTCAGTCTGCTTCCATGATCAATACAGCAGCACTCTTCAGTCATATTCCTGGAAGTCAGAAATTCCAACTCAATTATTTACATAGTGATCAATAAAACCATTATGAATAATCACCTTTGTCACCTTGGGCAAGCTCCCTTTATCCAAACCCTATGATCTGATAGTATAGAGCAGAATTTGATTTGACCCTAACTTTGAAGAAAATGCATCATTGCTGTTTTTGTTCTTTGGTATGTTTTTGCGGCGGCAGTCCTTTGGTGTTCATCAGGGAAGTGTTCTGAGAGCCGCCCATGGGTGACCATTGAAAAGTGGCCCCTATCTGAGGCCCTACGTCCTGAGTAAGACATGCCATTCTTTATGTCTAGTGCCACAACAGATACCACTGTTTGCTTTACCATGCTATATATAGAAGCAGGAAGTTTGCTTCAAGCCTGCTTATTATCAATGGAAAGTGGAATAGCTCAAGAAAATAACGGTCAACCCAGCCGCGGCTGGCCCATAGCGCTAAAAATTTTTTTTTTGTGTGTGTTAATTTGAGGCAACTAAACTATTTAATTTTACTTAAGAATGCACACTGAATTTATATTCTGGCACTGTATTTACATTTCATGGCGAAATTCAAGCTCTAAACTGACTCATTTAGCTTCTATGGGCACCAGTTCACGGCGCCCCGAACCCTCGTTCAGTCAGAGTGGCCCTATCAATTTCTATTGCCATTCAGTTTTAACGGAGGGTTTGGGGCGCTGGGCATTGGTGCCCAGTAACTGGTTACCTGGCAACAATAACAACAACGTTCGGATCTACTAACGGTTGCTCGCGGAGTCGCGTGCAGTGTTGCCAACTTAGCGATGTTTTCGCTATATTTAGCGAATTTTCAACCCCCCTGGCTACTTTTTTTTCAAAACAGTGACAATCGACAACTCTAGCTTTTTTTCTGGTGTTATTGGTGACTTTTTCGCCAAGGCAAGTATCACTTTTAACTCTTCTCAACGAGCAGCGGGAGCCTCCCCGGCCCCTCTCCCGTAACAGAGCACTGACAGGCGGCCCGGTCCTCGCGCAGCAGTCCCTCCCAGCTGCGGTCAGAGCAGGAGATACACACCTCTCTGCCACGGTCCGTTAGCATCCCTATTAGCAGTTGTAGTAGCAGCTTTCCCCCCCTCTTCTACAGTCTATGAGTAGTGCAACTCAAAATAGTAGGCAGTGCTTTTTTAAACTTTGAGCATGTATGATTACTGCTAGACTTACCTAACTTACCTAACTCACCTATATGTTGGCATCATGCCTTTAGTGTGTATATTGTATATAGTTCTCTGCAAACCTATGTTTGCATCATGCCTTTAGTGTGCATATTGTAAATAATTATCTGCAAACCTATGTTGGTATCATGCTTTTAGTGTGCATATTGTATATATATAATTCTCTGCAAACCTATGGTGGTGTGATGCACACAAGACATATGGTCACAATTTGTGTTTATGTATTAATTTTATCAGTGATCATAATCACTTGTTTCCCAGCACTTGCTGATGATTTATTTCAACTTTTAATATCTCTTATTCAGTCTTTGAAGGCTTGTACTTCTGGGTGTGATACCGATTAACGCCAGCGAGAGAGAGAATGTTAACTTTTGTATAATTCTCAATTGTTATTGATGTATTTGCAAGGCAAATACATTAAGTTAAAACCTAGTTCCCCTGCCCCATTTCTCTTTGTAAGGACATGTTCTATTTTGTCTTAATTATTTTGTCAGAATGCACCAGAATGCTTCATTTTTATGTGAAAATCACAAAAAAAATCCCCCCAGACCCCTTACATGGGCTTGGTTTATAAAATTCCAGCCCCACCTAAAAGAAAATTCACCAGCCGCCACTGGGTCAACCTCTTCAAAACTATAACAAATTGGCGACAATTTATACACAGAACGGAACCAGACCATTTTAGGGTGTTAGTTTACATTTTGATTTGTTTTGTAATGAGATGTGGTTCCACCATTGAGCTGCTATACAATGTCCTTATATCCCAGCGGCATCATTTCTCTATGAAACCTTGTTGAGCAAATTAAAAAGTATGTCATGTTTTCCTCGTTTGTTTGACTTTGTACTCCAGCAGGACATGCTGTGATCACTTTTCACCTTGAGCCCTTGTTTTGGAAAAAAAAGTATAACAGTTTGATCAATTGTATCGGACAATTTCTGAACAGAAAGTAAGTGTCACCCAAATTGTATGTTCTTTTTTAAATAATTCATACAATTCATCATTCCTATTCATACACAAATTATACACATAATACACAACAATTATGCTGCCCCAGGGAATTGAATCGGTCTAGTTTAAAGTTCAAACATGCATTAAGAGATAGTTATTTGTCATTTGTAGTACTAATACAGTTTGGACAGGTGAACAATTGCTGATGCAGCATAAAGCACTTTTTTGTGTTCAATTATCAAAATTCCAAATCTGAGTAAACTTCAAAAGGCAATCATATCATCACAAAACACCAACTTGAATATGGATGAAAATTATGTTTCTCTTTAATAAAAGGATTGATAATACTGTACAACCTAATACTGTAAATACGATAAAAGTATAATCATCTAGTGAGGCACATCATTTTATACGGATACAGTTGCGTGATACATACAATACAAAGATAAACCCTTGAGGTCGTCATGGTGATATAAGTATGCACTGTGAAAGCCCTTCATGGTTTCCTTGTCTTCTCCATTCTTATTTCTCTCACCACATTACACAATGCATCTCACTCATCCACACACTTCACATATCACTGATTGTTACTGATTAACTCACTTAAGCCGGATCAACTTAAAAAAAGAAGAAAAAATTCCTTACTGATTCCTGCCTCAACATGTCAACGTGTGATTTTAGCAAACTTTTTTTTTTAGCAAAGTTTGATTCAAAGTTGTCTTGTGAGCAGTGGAAATGTTAAGTCAAAGAGATAAATTCTCTGGAATTGAAACACTTAACACATTCAAATGATTCAATTAAGTACTATCTGAGAAATTAAATAGTCTGATTTGCGTTCTAATAAGATTTCCTGCGGTCTGAAGACTCCATAATTTGAAAGAAATATAACAGGTACAGTATATTATGAATATAATATATGTAATATGCTGATCATCCTCTTTCAGAAACGCAATAAATTAAAGTAACTATCAAGCGTTCCAATTATCATTCAATTCAAAATATGTCCTGTTGAACTCATACATTTTTAACTCGTCTGCAAATACAGGTGTTTAATTAACTCAAATAGGAATTATGGTCAGTTTATCCAAGAAATATATATTATAAGTGTTTTATTCTCTGATTAATCTCTATTTGTATATTATTGTGAAATCCAATTGAACCTGAATTGAAGAGTTTATTTTTTATTTTTATTATGTTATACACAAATATATTTGATGTGTGTGTTTCAACTTTGACAGTTGTCTGTGCTGGAGAAGGATGAAAATGTCTTCTTTCAAAGTTTAGGGGGTTGAAAGCAGTACGTCAGATTTTCTTTACTTTTAAGAGTTCTTTTAACCAGCCCGTAACAGCTTCCACTAAGAAATTTTAGGTCAATGCACTCACTAAGGAACCTTGCTAATCTACCTTTATCACATCCGAGAGAAATGTCAGTTTACTGTTACTTTGCCAGAGGGGGTGAAACTATCATCTACACTTTTACTACTCTGCCTCAGAGAAAAATCTGAACAATATCTGCCAGCTCTCTGTCCATGGTCTCTAGCTATAATTATAAGAGGGAGTGGGGGTTGAATTAGTACATGGATTACTCTTGTGATGGAGGGAGGGGGGGTGGTTTGGACAGAGGAAGGAACCAGCTGTGAATGACAGGAAGCGGCTATGTATTGGACCCGGGGTTGCAGGGCTCCATACAACTGGCAGGGCAGACCCTGGGAAAAACTATCCACGCCCAACACAGTCACACATCCAAACAATACAGCTCGGTGGCGCACAATGACGGCGCCCCTCCCCACTGTACGCTACACACCGCCTGCATCGGGACAGCCACGGGCTCATGCTCTCTCTCCCTGTCTCTGTGTGTGTGTGTGTGTGTGTGAGTTCATTTGTCATATGCCCTTTGCTGTCTTCGAAAAATTCCCCCTCACTCCATATTTTTCTCTGACGACTCAAGAGCGCCCCCCGTGGGAGGAAACATGAATATTTACTGCACAGTCAAGAGATGCATATTCATCCACACTGAACATGAGAACGCCACACAAATGCACAGAGAAAGAGAGAGAAACATGATTTTGATCTCGACATGATGTTCTCATTAAAAGTAAATGAATCATGTTGGCAGATCAAAACAATGTTTTAAAAGGCAAAATTATCCGTTCTGTGGCTCAGCTTGTCACTGCTTATTAAGTGTACGTGGGGGACTTGTAATGCTGCTTGTGTGTTAACTGAAAACGACATGGTAAAAAATAGATATGTCATGTCACACACACACACACACACACACACACACACACACACACACACACACACACACACACACACACACACACACACACACACACACACACACACACACACACACACACACACACACTCAGCAGTGGTTGTCTTGAGGACAGTGTTATCATGACTGATTGATGGCCGGAGCTGCACGAATAAGACCCCAGAGGACAAAGTCATTTTGTTTTAATGAAGATTTTTAATGAAGGGGGGGCCTCAATATTAAAGCAGGGACCAGTCGAGAACCTTGTAATTTCAATTATAGTTGACACTGGATATCGGTTGGTGAATATTCACTACAGAGAATCTGGGGCTCCGAAATGTCTGCCGGATGCTCGCTTTGCCTGCTTGATAAGCCGCGGTGCACCTCACGCTGAGCGACTCATGCAAACACAACCTAAACTATAAGCCAATGCCCCACTTAAGAAATGTACTTGACTAAACACAGAACATATACATTCAGTCATCCGAAATCTACAATACATGTAAGGCTACTTCTTCTATGAACACTGAAACTATAGGGGTGACTATTCATTTATAACACTGTACAAACACAGTCCAAGATCACATAGGACCTGTATGCATATTTCTTATATGATGTATTAAAATGCACCAGGAAGTGAGTAGCGGCATGAGCTTGATATCTTGTATTCACACTACATAATTATTCACTGCACTCTGACATCAATTTATTTAGATCACAAGTGAATATGATTTGTTGAGGGAACGGTGAGGTAACGCTACAACGGCTACAGCCCCTGCCCCGCACATATTAAACAGGCAAACACACACACACACACACACACACACACACACACACACACACACACACACACACACACACACACACAATCCTCCGCCTGAGGATACATACAAGTACCTGTAAACTGACAGACAGACAGAGAGACACACACACACACACACACACAACTATGAAATCAACAAGCATCTGCATGCTTATGAACACATGTACAGGGTGCATATTCACAGCCACCTACACATGCACAGAATCACACACTTCTACACAGATGTAGAGCATTCTCCACACACAACTTCAAGGCCTATTGCCTCCTTACACACACACACACACACACACACACACACACACACACACACACACACACACACACACACACACACACACACACACACACACACACCTTCCTACATTATCAACAGTGGACTATCGGTCTACCTTGACCAAGTGTGGTCGGTCTACCTTGAAAAAGTGTGGACCTCTATTTCTGGTCAAAAACAGAATAGAAGGTAATGTATTTTGTCATAATATAATTTGAAATGTGATTTTCATTTTGAAGACATTTCCAAGAAGGGACTTGAATCCTTGAGCGATATATCTACAGTACATATCAGACAGGGGGACTCCATTCACTGCAGCAGTGGAGCTGTCTGTGCCCATTGAGACTTCCTTTGTTTCCTCCAAAAAGGGATCATATTACTTTAACTTATAACTAAGCTATTATAAACATAAACATGGCCACCTTTTACGAATGATTAATATATTACCTGAAAATGAGAAGTATCTTGCTGCATGCATTCATATCAAGGACTGCAGTATCGGCAAAACAAAGTTTGCTTTATCTAAGCTTTAGATAAATGTGTTCTTAATGTTCCATTGTAATGATTAATAACATCACTACATTCATTTAAGTTTGCTCTTATTATTTGTTTACACACACACACACACACACACACACACACACACACACACTCAACACACACACGTTCCCTGGTGGATGCACACACATACACACTCCCACCTACCCAGACAGATTCCCACACTTCCCACATAAAGGTCCCACTCCCCACATTTACACAATCTAACGCCAATCCCCTCTCCCCCACACACACACACACACAACCACGCACACACAAACAATCCTCCCATAAGCAGATCAGTTAACATTAGCTTCAAAGCACAGCCCCTCTGCAGCCTTACTCGGCAGATGGAAAGGCAGCGTTATTTCCCTTTCCGCGGCTCTCCGTCTCTGCCTTGTACTGTGCTGAAGGGGGCTTTTGTGGGGCTTGTGTTTCCTTCTCCCTGGACAGTCTCAAGTGGAGCCCAACCCTGAGCCCCCCTATACCTAACCCCAGCACCAGCCCGCCCCTCCTCTGCCCGCTCGGTGCAGTTGCGGTGACGTCCAGACATGGAGCAGAGGCTGTCGGCCCCGTCTGCCTGCCTGCCTATCATTCCCCCTACCAGGGTGTAAATCAGCAGAGGCCGGCCCTGGTTCTACTGTGTGCCGCGGTGACGACAGATTTACGAGAGGCCAAACTCCTTATGAACCTTTGCCTATGCTCGGCTTCACGTCCAAGTCCTGCTTCAAAGACAAAAATGAGAGATAGACATGTCAGGATTTAAACTTTTAAGATGTTTTAGGCTATATGAAAAACGTTATACTTTATATTATACTTTGAAATGTTTTTGGTTTAAAATTAGTTTAAAGCTTCTTTCAGTTGGTTTGATTCAATATTAGTTTATCTGGGGAGTTAAGATTACTTGAAAGCCTTGGTTTTCTGAAATCCGGGTTCTAGTAGTTAAGGGCTTTGTCAACCTTTACTTGAAGGACATTGAGGTTTGACTTTTTTGCAGTAAACAAAGAATACATTCTAATGAATGTTGTTCAAGCTGTATTAGGAGATTGTCTTGGAACAAAGGGAAATTCTAACATTTAATTCATCAGCTACAAGGCTGCTAAGGCTAATATGTTTGCTATCAGTCTATGCATCGATACCGTATCAATGTTTCCAGGGCTCAAAGTTCCCACGCTGGTGCACTACATACTATTTAAATACACAGTGATATATAGTGGAATATTTCTTTCTTCTGCAAAAACACAACTCGACCGAGTGGTATAGAGATTAATCTGCGCTGGACAGGTGCTGTAAAGTTGGTCTATCTGAACATTTTCACTGAAAACATCTGTCTGCTGCATTTAAACATGGAGCTGTTGAGAGCAGTAAGACTGTACCACATCAATATATTATTGTTTCATGTAGTAAAACCAAGACAATTAGCAACAGTAAAAATTTAAATAAATAAAGGAAAGTTATGAAAACTCAATAGAGTTTAGGGAAACTGCAGATTCAGTTGATAATATATAGAGTTAGTTATAACATCAGTCACCACCCTGCATTATTAATTGTGTTCTGATGTTTATTAATTTAAATAGCTTTAATGTTAAAAGTAGTTTTATAACCTTAATATGAAATGGTTAGTAGGCTAGGTATGTCTAGCAACATAACATTGTGATTATTGCATTTAAATCCGACCTTTAATATCAAGTTCAGATTGTCTGCGATATGGCATTATGTCTGTTATTGTGCCATATTTACGATATATTAATTGGGGATTATAGGAGGGAGATTATTTTTTGATTGCGGTGTCTGACGCCAGGATGTGTGTGCTCTGGGATTGCGTTCCATAAATCATCAATTGTTTCAACTAATGGATTCAATTAGCTTTTCACTCAATGCCATAGTTGTGCTATCTATGGGCGAATGTAACAATACTCTGAGGTCTGCTCCCCCATTCCATCTCTCATTCATTACACAAACACTGCCTGTAACAGTGCGTTATGTACGAATAAAAGTTTTCGATGTTGACATAATTCCCTGACCAAGGTAGAAAGATGAGGGGAATACCCAGATAATTAGTTTTCAAATGAGGTAATCTGTAGATAATGGGGATTAAAAGCAATGTCAGAGACTGTATAATAAAACAATAACAAACTTTCTGGAGACTGCAAGGAAACATTATTAGCCTAATCACCATGCTTTTTCGACAGTGTGTCACTTGAGAGTACACCCTTGGTTTACAAAAGTGTCTTTAGTTAATTTTCCTTTTCCTTTGTACGCAATATACTCACATGGAAAAAATCCCACACAAATACTTGAGGTAAAGAGAAACCTGTGCTATGGCCACATTAGTATGCAAACAACATGCACTGTCTGTTCCTGTCTGTCTGTTCTCAACAGGATCATCAACAAGCTGAGTCTGTGTCTATGTGAAAAAAGAAAGAAAAAAGATTGATGACGCTACCGATCTAAATGAAGAATGAACACTGGTATGTTAGGTTTTCAGATACCTGGCTTGATCCCAAAATGCTTGCACAGCTTGCACACTAGATAAGATAACCCCCCCTCTGCAACATTACACAAATCCCAGCCCCCGGTAAAAAGTGATGTTAACTGGGAAATGTTCTCTGCCAAGGGAAAATAGGCAGTCACCTCATGACGGGTGCATTACTTTAGTGATAAAATAGGCTGTGAAAACAAATGACATGTAAATAGTGTTTTTGTACAGTCCCCTCTGGCATTTTTCAGTGTTTCCCTTCCTGTTTTTACCTATACCATTAAAGCCTGGCCCACTTACTCGTAGCTGTACCCACACTCTCCATGTGTTCCAATCCCCATACTCCCCTGCTATTTAGTATGGTATAAATGGTTTAGGGAATGTTTATGTTATGGTAAAGATTTAGGATGTTTCAATTTTTGTTGGCAGATTTAGCATGCTTAAAAATGTCCCAAATGCCCTACAACATCTGGTCGAGATTTTTATTGTAGAAATCACCATGCTATTTGGTCAATTCTGACCCACAGTCCAGTCTGCACCGAAAGTGACGTCAGATAGACGGATATATAAGCAAGAGTAAAGATCAAGGCGCAATGTTATGATGAAGTAAATAAGTAAAAGTATGTCCCAATTGGATGCCTAGATCATAGATTATTCTCATGATCAGCTGTAGTATGTAGAATAGAAAAAGGAGAGTATGCGATTTGGATTTGGAATGCAGCCTCTGTTTTTTTTCACTGTAAGCACTTAAGGTGTGAGTCTTTTCTACCTTCACATAGCTACCCTGCTGCTTGCATTCAGCCAGTTAGTTGCTCTACCAAACCACAGGTGAAAGGTTACAGAACCACTCTGTGGACCAATCAGAATGGAGCCCCACTGACACAAAAGGCCAACAGCACTAAGGTGAAGACAAATGCAGGACATCAACTCCTTGTGGTGGCCCCCAAAGGCAAATACACTGCTGCGGCTCAAAACATTTGCATTGGGAGAGACACGCTGTATGCACATAAACAATGCAAAGCTGAAAAACACAAGCAAAAACCTAAAACAACAAAACTGAGGGGTATACTCATGACTCATTTGTTAAGATGAAGTGGTGCCCCCTGCCGAAATAAGCAGTTTGCAATGTATTATAGAATTACTCATGCTGCTCAGTCTCATTCAAACTGGCATCATGTTACAGGGCTCTAGATAGGACATAGGTAAAAGGTTGTATGCTCACTACCGGTGAGCTAAATTGCCCCCCTTCCATCATGGATAAAGTCAACGACCTTTCTGTGCAATTACAGTGTACAGAGAACCATACCTGCAGAACTAATGTTATTTCATACTAGTTGACTGATAAATGTGTTCCAAAATTAAATGAGCCACTAACTGTGGGAGATTTTTGCCACCTTGCCAAGTCAGGTGCAATAATTGAGGCATGTTGATCTAAATTAGATTTACAAAATGATGGATAAAAAGGAAACACCAAACAATTGGTACTGCATGTTGTTGCATTTTCAAAGTTCTTTAAAAAAAATGGAAAGTAGAAGTAGTTGTTAATTCACGTTTCCCATATTCACCAAATCCCTTACCAATACTGTGTTAATCATTTTACCCGTAGCCCAATGTCCACCTGTTTTTAAAGAGGACCTATTATGCTACTTTTCTGGTCTTAATTTCTTGTTTTACACTGCTATAGAGCAACCTGACACGAATCACATCACAAAAAACTATGTAGATTTTCGGGAAGCTCTTTCTCTTATTTTGGCGATCCAGCACATCCTGTCAACACTTGAGTGTGTGTGCTTCGGCTCCCTCCGCCTGTGCTTCGGCCATCTCCGCTCCCCTCCCCCCCCTCCTGCAAACCCCACTCCGTTGTGATTGGTTACCTTCCTTCCGGAACACTTTCAGTGGCGGGAAGCGCGAGCATGGACCTATAAGGGCGCGAGGCAGACGCGAGGCAGACGCGAACAGGGAAGTGACAGCATTACCATACATGGAAACATCTGCGTGGAGACGTCACAAAGTTGTATGCGACGTCACAAATTATGAAAGGGTAGACCGCTTTGAACACGTGACTTCTCGACTGGCTAGAATAGTGTTTAGTGCTCTGCACAGACACCCCAGACGGTCAGCAGGGAATATGTCGAAATGCATGTAAGTCATTATTTGATAATTTAGTATGGTTAAGTATGACTATGAATCATCATAACAACGTTTATAGGTCATAAAAGTCAAAAAGCATCATAGGTCCTCTTTAAGGAAATAAATCTTGGCTCAGGACTTCAGTTGGACACTAGTTATATTTTAAGCAAACCTAAACATTGTATAGTGCATTTGTATAGGGGGAATATGCTCAACACAGTTTAGTAGTTTGGTGCGACTGTGAAGTTAATGTTTTTTTATGGGATATACAGTATTCAAAATTAATAACAGTTTGTGTTCATTGTAATAGAGGAATATGTCATGGTCAATGCATGTTAGCGGGATATACTGCATTTAATTGTAGGTTTTTTATCTGATTTTCATCAGATTTAACAAGCAGAATAATAAGGGTCATCGCTGGTGTTTAAAGCTGCATTAATTGCATGTGGCCACCTCATGGCAGTGTAACAAACTATAAACACAACATTTATTGTTTACTGTGTTGACCTTATAAAGTTGTTATGCCTAACATGCTAGCCAATGGTTGACTATTGACAAATCCAGCAGACATTGATAGACATTCGTGTTTGTGTGCACGAGTGCAAGTCCAATTTTCCCTTTTCTCTAAGGTCTGATTTTGCCTACACCCGTTATCTAGTTAGCTGTCATATACAATGTTGTAAGTATAACACTTTTGCAGCAAAGAAATGTATGAAATCCTATACAGTATATATATAAAAAAATGACCACCTTCATAAAAAAATATTGTTGCCCATGCAGAATCACAATAAGTAAGACAACTTCCCTGCAGTTCAAAGAGAGTTACCTGCAGCTTGTCTTTATATGTTTGCTCATGACCAACATGGTAAATACTGAGGTTTAAATACATTAGATCTTTACAAGGCTTTTTGGGGTAACAAGGGAGATGAATACAGAATAATTGGCCAGATATTAAAGATGGCAGAGGCTCCTTTCTCCTGTTTCCACACTATAAATGCTGCATTTAAGGTAAACACAGACCTCCTTAACCCAACCCCCAGGGCTGGGGAGTTCATTAATGTAAACCTATGACCAGGACATTTTAGATTAACACTGACCACTTTTTCCGTTGTGAAAACGAGCACTGTGTCCTTGTTTGCAGCTAGGTTTCTAAAGATATCCATTTAAAGCAACATTTTGCACAGAGCCTTTTTCTGCAAATATGCACAACATCTTTGGGATACAGTTAGCTAGCAATACTACCACTCAACTTCTTTATGCTAGTTAACTTTGCCAAAGTTGTTTTTCTCACGTCAATCACCATCACAGCTAGAATGTGAGAATAGGGCTTTGTTTTTAAATGTTTAGTTTATGGCTTGTGTTGTGTCTAGTGCTGTTTGATCAGCATTCATTGATGAGTCTCCTAGCATTATCAGCAATCTCCATATCATTATGAGCCAACTTCCCAGTAGCCTATGTGTCATCAAGGGCATTTTTGTTTAAAACTTGTACATTGTGATTCTTACAGGACAGCTGCATTGCGTCCTGTTGGCAGTGAGTTTTTTTTATGAAATTAGCATTTTAGAACTCTTTTGGCCTTCAATTTGAATTGAAAGCAAGAACTAATTTAACATTCAAGGATCGTTCCTCTACAGTGGTAGCGTTGTTTGATCTTTTTCAGAAGGTTGTATAACAAAGCTAAATCCTCCGCCCTTTATCCTAAGTTGGGATAGAGGCAGAGGATAAGTTTTCATGATGCAATGAAAATGAACTTGAGGTCAGTGTGAATTTGACCTCTGGATTGTTTTTTTTTGCACTCCATTTCTAGTCATCAGAGTGCCAACTGACCAGAGAGTCAGGCAAATGTTCACCAAAGTCGGAACATATTTAGCTCATGTTGAACACTTTTTCGACTTGTCATAGTAGGAACAACATGGGTTTTGACTAATGAAGCTTAGCGCATGTTGACATTACATCTGAAGACATTACAAGGTGATCTAATTACCAAAGACTCTCAGGAAATGTCATCTTTATCACTAGCATATGTGAATAAATCAATTTGTTTATTCTTAAACCTCTGATCCATTTAAGTTTCTCACATGAAATCACATTGACAATGATTCTATTATCGCTTTATCGAGAGTCTTTTAACGTGTGCTGGTTCACTGGGTTGTTGTTGGTGAAAGAGGAAAACTGTCTCAATAACATTGTTAAGGTCTAGCTCAAAGATCCCCGGAGTACAGTTACAAGACCTCAGCTCTCTCTCTGGAAGAAGCGAGTTGGCCAGAAAAGCTGAACAAATAATAGCCCAACCTGCCTCTGCACTTGCCAGCGAATTCCTAGTTACAGTATGTCGTTAGGCCGTGGTGCTATTCTGTGACAGCACGGAAAAACAAATGGTTATGCCAACTCCTTCATTCTTTCAGCTCTCAGGCCATTAAACGCAACCCATTGATCTGTGCTCTTGTTGTCACTGGCATGTTGAGGTTTCATTGGTGTCGTCAGTTATGTATTTATTTATTTATTTGAGCTACATGGATGGAATAGATTGTTAAAACATGAATGGCCCCTTTGGGATTAATAAAGTGTTCTGAATCTGACCTATTCAAGTGTCCCAGCAAGCCGTGACAGCGTGTCAGTTAGCGAGCATGCACAAAACCAAGACCCTGAAACCAAAGCAGCTCAACCTAGTCCAGCATTGATTCATTGTATTTGTATTTTCTTTGTATTTACTGGTGTATGTTACACCAGTTGTAAGTCAACATGTCTTCTATGAAATAAGCAGATGAACTGTGTGCCACTAGTATTTGACGAGTTGGGTTTGTATGGGCTCATTGTTTGAGTATGGTAGTTTATCTTGACATCCGGAACCAGATTTGTGACAACATAAGCTCAAAACGTGCACACAATAGATCTTTGCACCTTTCAACTGCATTGCATACTCTCCATTCTTGAGATTTGGTTCCAAAGCTCCACAAAACTTGTGTGTGAGTGTACAGCATGTGTGTGTGTTTTATAAGTGTGTACATCTGTTCACCAAAACCCACAGAGATCATCTGTGGGCCTGATCTGCTAGAGTTGATCACACCCCTCACAGCAAGACAACAGACGAGGCAGGAGCCCCCATACTGCGATCTGTGCCAGTTTGGATCAGAGGTGTTATTTGAGGAATATAGAAGGTGGAGGATGAATAATACATTTTGGTTGTGAATGTCTCTCCTGACTCCGTGTCAGTGCCCGGTACAAGAAGGAAGCAATTAAAATCTCCGAAACTGTCATTCAGTTTCAAGTGGTGTTCAAGGTTGGCTTTTATCCCCCTACTGTGTCTTTTTCAATAGCTTGGAGGGATGTTAGCATTAAAAAGTTAGGAGTTTATTTAGAACCTTCGAGTGTTGTATACTCAACTTGACAAAAATTTGACAATTTGAACACATTCAAACTTAGTGTGTGTGGTGAAGTAAATGGCTGTGTCCAATACCCACATCTATTTAGTATGGTAGAAAAAGATTAAGGATAGCCCAGTACGGAAATTGTGTCCGATACGACGGAGCCTCCAAGTAAAAATAATCAGCGATGCGACGGATATATAAAGCAAGAGGGAAGTTCAAGGTGCTATGTTGTGATGAAATTTACAAGTCAAAGTATGTCTCAATTGTATCATAGGCAAACTATATACTTTTTATGATCAGCTGTAGTAAGTAGAATTTTCAAAACAATGTGATTTGGAATGCAGTGAATGCTTTTTCCCTGTGCGCTTGAATTCTGTGTGGAATTTCTTCCCCGGTGTAGAGATAAGAAAGGAGAAGAGAGCTGATTGGAGGATGAGGGATGTGGGCCAGTGTTTACTTTTCATCTTGGGTTCACAGGCTGGCATTGGTTCAAACCTGCTGCCGAAAAACAACAACAAGGGAGGAACCATCAAAATCAAGAGTGCTACAGTCAGTTTGTCGTCCATTACATTAATCACATCCTGAACAGTATCTACCCTTGCAATCATTGGTCAATCGCTCTGTACCATCAACAAGCATCTTTGTACCCACACAGAGAAAATACCCCAAAATGTGGATGTATATAACTTCAACAATAGAGTCACAGATACATTATTATGAGGCAATTTTTTAAGTTTTAGCAATGCTAGTGGCATGGCTTTTTGGATGAAAATGTCGACTTGTATGGACTGAAATACCTCGACAACTATTAAATATATAGCCAGGATATTGGCTTTTACGATTTGGCATTGAAAAGAAAACCTCAACTGAAAAAGGAAACATTTGAAAGACATATAAGGGAAAAGGGGAGAAAAAAGTAGAGTGGATAGGATGGGAAACAGGTGTGGGAGTCATGTAATGTTGGGAAAGTATAGGTGTGACGGCAGGCTAGGTGGGAGTGGAAGGCTTAAGGATGAGTGGAGAGTATAGGCTGCTGGATATACAGAGGGGAATGCTAGCAGACATTGGGACATTATTTGAAGCTTTTCTGAACACAATTTGGAACCCACCACATCTGATTTTTTTTCTCCTAGTACATGTCTCCAAAGTGCAACTGTAAATTGCTTCATAAGCTTTACTCTGTGCCGTTTGAAGTTAACACATGAGAACAAATAGATAGAAAATATTTTTTACACCATCACGCGCACACACACACACACACACGTTCATGTATGGCTTGCCAGGTCTTATTGGCTGATTATAAACAAACCTGGAGATATACGTAGATGAATGGGAGATTGCTGCATGCATTATCTTATGCCAATAGTTGGGCACTGAACTTGGCCTCGAAATGTAAACCAACATAATGTCTTCTCTTAACACCTCTGATCTAGCACAGCTGCCGTGCATTACACTTTGTGTCGTTTCTTATATTGGCCCATGCCCCCTCACTCATCTACAAATGAGTTCTATCCCATCTCAGATACAAGTAGCTGACACACACACATATTTCTCCCTGATGCAAAATGTTAACCTAAAGGGGCCTTCCTTCATCTGGAGAGCACTGTAAAGAAGAATTATTGTAAATAATTGCACATTGTGTGTTTGCAAGCACTACCAAGCAGATATTTTCCCGTGGTGTTTATTGGTGTTGCTATTGCCATAAATCACTGCGGATGCATCCTTTTGACTTTGAAAAACACAGCTCAGATAAACAGTTATCTGTCTCTGTGCCAAAAGGAAGGGCCTTATATTGCATTAAGAGCACAGGAGAGGGTGAAGCAAAATGAAGGGATACTGTGATGATTCCTAATGCACTCATCGCACTAATTACATTTTCACGCTGGCTGGAGGCTTGAAAAGCCGCGATTGCAGATGACCCTCAATTTGTTCTGCTTTTAGTTTATGCATATCCACATTATGCTGAGTTATGTGTAGATATGCTAACCCCAGAGGAAAACTTTAGTACTTTTAGTTTTAGACAGCATTGCCTTAGTAATATTTGACTGAAATAAATAAATGCTACAAAGTGCCGCCTGAGGTATAATGGTGAAACAAGTATGGATGTGGACATTTATGCAAGGATTTTACAGTGTCATTTTCTGTGTCCTGCTATCAGCCATCTCATCTGTTATGTAAAAGATTGGAAAACCGCAGGAGTGTGCTTGGACAATCAATACAACTCAGCAACTACTGCCTGCAAATAGCTTTTGCGAGTCTGCACTTTGGCACAGTGGTCCTTTGAGCTGAATGCATCAGCACGTTTACAATTAAAATGCTAAATATGCAGATTTCTAGGAGGTATACTCATAGTAACATTGTTTAATTACAACACAACACAGGTTTATTTAGACCTACTTATTGACATCATGTATGTATGATGTCAATATGAGGCCAAACATTAAAACTAGACGCACACTTGTATTATCAAATCCAAATGATTGTGTGACTTGTGTGTCTTGGATCACGTTTCATGGTCATCAAATGCTACTAACCTCACCATTGGCTTTCGTATGTTGTTACCCACACTTAATATTCTTTCTTTTAACCCCCGGTTCGCACTGAATAATCATTGGTACGCCATGCTAGTTCCACACAGGCTTATGAACAGCTACAGTATATTCATTTAATTTCACATATACATAATTTTACAGAATGCACTGCCACAGCCAGAATGTGTAATTGTCACAGTAGATATATGCACATTTATTTTTTCTGGCTCGACGGAGAATATAAAAAGTCATGACACACAAAGCACCTGCATACCATTGACATTGCACATTGAAAACCATTACGGCCGCGGATAATAACAGGAAAGCCAGCCTTAATGGCTATGTTTTATTGCACATAATGTTCAACTTATTGTCGTTAAAGGCCATGACCCCACCTCCCTTACCCCCCCCCCCCTTGGAAAATATGAGAAATATTGTTATTTCCCTCTGCACCTCCACACTGCTTCATATGTATTTTCTATCAGGAGACAACGGAAATTATTAGAAGCGGTTCCATTCAGCATAAAGTGTAATTAATCAGTAATTATAGCATGGTAATTACATTTGAGCGCAGACCCAGGGTTGACGCACACCGGGGGACACTTCTGAAAAGACCTCCCGCTGTCATTCTTTCTACGTGGATAAATCCACACCGACTTGCGCACATAATTGTAAAACAAAACAACAGACACACGCCTACTTGATGTACACCACCGCTGACTCATTCGTACAAATGTGCGCCCCCACTGCAAGGCATAATCGCCATCACAAACCTATCATCTGCATACACACATCCTCTCCGGAGTCGCTATTCATTTATTTTTTTCACTCTGCAAATATCCCGGCCACTAAATTTCCCTGAAGAGACAAACACTCATGTTGAGGCGGTGGTGGCTGCAGGCAATTTTTTTGAATTACAAGACAGTACAGTCATTTCCTCGAAGACCAACATTAGATCTTCCGTGCGAGTGTTTAAACTTAGTGCATACTGCATTAAGTTTGAGACACAGCATGCAGTTTTTTCAAGCACGATTTTTGAGATGTGAGACTATTTTGCTTCCATAACACGTCTTATTTCATTCTGGTATAAATACAAGGTCTGGTTTGACTAAACCTTGTATGGTTGTGTATGTACACTTATCCATATAAAACCATCTTTAACAGCTATTATATTAACATATTTTTTTCAATACTCTGACCAGAAATTTGAATTCCTAAAGCACGTATTTCAACTAAACTATTCTATTCTATTCTATACTATACTATTCTGAAGGACCTTTTCACATGTTGTCAATGGTTTGTTTTATGATAGTTCTCCTCAAGAACCTGCCAAAAAGGCATGTTTAAGACCTGTTCACGTTTTTGAGTTATGAAATAAGAAAAGGCAGTAACCAAAATCTGTTCTGTAAAAACTTTGGACACTCATATGTTGTAAAAATTAACCCTGGCTTCATTCAGTATCTCGATTTTTGGAATGCAGATGTACGCATAATTTTAGATATTGCCACATTTGCATACGTATTCAAACATGTCTGCAAACATTCAGTTTGTATGTAAGTAATCAACTGAAAACTTGCATGAGAATATAGATTATAAACTTTACTTCATTTTAATTTCACGATTTATTGTGCATTAAGTCAATTAATGTGTGCTTTAAAAGAGGGCACCAATACTGTCAGTACTGGCATCCTCAGTGTGTTAAATCTATGTTTATAAAATGCCACAATTAAGATTTGTTCAACTGAGGAAAACCATACATTTAGAATGTATTCATACAATACCTGCAACAACGTGACCAAGTATACATTAGAAGCACAGTTGACACTATAGCTATTACTCAACATGCAAGTCCAAACAGCACCTGCATCACAAACACATACATTCACTGGTCTCTTTTTAGAGTGAGTATAGCAGTCACACACACATGGGACTCAGGACCGGCCCCTGCATGAGGTCAATGTTGGCAGGAACGGCTTTCTTCCAGATGAACTATTATCAAGTACTTATGGTGTCAGCGTGGACCTCACATCTCCAGACAGGAGGTGACAAATCGCTCGCACAATAACCCCCTCCTCCCCCTTTTCTTCCGCCGGAGCAAAGCAGGGAGCCATTAGAGGGGGAAACAAAGCATTTAACCTCCAGGAAAACACACAAACAGACACAGACCCACTGCATTATCAAGAAGGAAAACCTGCACAAACACAGGTGCTGTGCTTAAGTCTGGCCCGCGCAGATAAACAACTCTGCTGCCCATGACTCCTCACATAATACACACACACACAGAAAATCTATTTTAAGCGGTGAGTATGGTGTGTGTGTGTGTGTGTGTGTGTCTTACCTAGCACACCAGCACTGCTATGGAGGTCCTATGTGAAGAGCATGGCAGAGTAAGCCATGTACACTAGAATGTTTAATATACATTAGAATGTTTTTCTACATTACCAGCTGTCAAAGTCTTGATTCCAATTATGTTTCCGGTGTTGTTAGATGCGTCAGTAAAGTAAACCATGACTCAAGTAGAGCACTCATGTGGGATCAAGATCAATGTCTCTAGAAATACTCTATGTTGACACAAGTCTATTTTGTGTGGCATGTTATGGCATTTTTCATTTAGGGTGTCATTCCACATATTCCAGGAGTCACTTCTTTAAATGATATGGTAATTCTGAATGCATCTCGGAGATCCCATGCCAAACAAACAGTGTTGGTGACATCTCTGATGTTCGTACCCTTCAATTATCTGACTAAAAGCTTCAGGTTGTGTATGTGGCACTGATCAGGTGTGTATTAACTTAACTGGTGTCTCGTTTCCACTGTGCAGCACAGTTTGGTTCAATTTGGCACAACACAGTTTGGTATGGACTGGTAACCCTATGTCTGGCTTTGCGTTTCCACTGCAGACAGTACTCTTACATGGTAGGTGGGCTTTTTGCCGGACGGAGATAGCCGCGGTCAGAAATGTTGAACAGCACTGGCCTTAATACACGGTCTATGCTAAGACTTAATGCTACAGAACTATTGTGACATCCTAACAGCATGAATACATGGTTTGCTTTTGATACCACATCTTATTCTGATTATTACAAACACATTGTACATTACAGTATTACATCGGACACAGGACTTTTTCCAAGATAAATCCTCCGGTTTGGCTCTCCGTTAGGTTGAATCAGTATGACACAATATGACAAAACATTTGTGCATGGCCGCATCATAACAAATTTTAAACTGATAGAGTTGTTGAAACAGCCTATTTCCGCCGTGCAAAGACACAAGTGCGCTGACGTTTTTACACCACACACACACACACACACACACACACACACACACACACACACACACTCAGCGGCCCGCGGGGCATCCTCCATACAGCCTGGCCCACCCCTGTGCCTGACTCCGGACAAGACCCACCTGCTTCCACTCAGCCACAGCCTCTTTGAAGTGAACATGTGGAGGTCTCTCTCTCTCTCTGTGCAGCGCCCGGGGCTGCGCTGCCCTAATTTCCCACTGTATACACAGATTATCTGTGTCTGGGTAATGCAAACAGAGGGATCATCTAAATGTATGTGAACGCCCCTAATGGCCCCTGCCAATTGGTCCTGGAACGGAGTCCGCTGGATCTGGGAATGGCTGTGTTTAAGATTTGCACTGTAGCTATTCGTCAACTGGATTACCAAAGGTCTGCAGGGGATGTTCCACCACTCAAGAGTTGGGAATCATACACACGTATATGATGTACAGTATATGAGGTATATATACATATATACTGTGTATATACCGTATGTATCATCCCTTTCTGCTGGATTTGAAATAAGCTGCCTCGACCTAGTCATAAGCTAAACATTAAACTGGTCCAACTCCTTCTTGGATATTTTTTGCAATCAATGAAGATTTCCTGCGGATGAATATTTGAGATGAGGTTATTTTCTCTGCTTGGCACTGCTGCTGGGTTAGATTAACTGGAGGCAGCGGTAATACCACGGATACAGGCCATGTATTCACACTGAACAGTTCATTCACCATTCATCATGTTAAATAGTATATTAAAGAAGAAAAATAAACCGAAACCATTCATTAGTCATGTTTCATGATCCAATGCACACATCTCTGTCCGTTGAATGATTTAACCGAAAAAACAACAACTCCAAATCTCTCCAATATGAAAAAAACAAGAAAAAACACAGTGTGGTATGCAGTTTAATGAGTTAAAAAAAGTACAGTGGCATCTGTTGTGAGCGTCTATGAGTCAAGACTGACAGGTAACGGCCAGGAGAAGAAAAAATAAATATCCAGTCACTGCAAACAAGCTGCTTCCTCACATATGCTGCTTGTCAGATGGCAGTTGTTGGGACATCATCAAACCCCGCCAAGAAGAGAACAAGAGAAGAAGAGCTCCCCGCTTTGCACCTGATAGAGTAGCTCACACACAAAGGCTTTCCAGGCAGTGGGCCCGGGCCAGGGAATGCAGCGCGGGCCCCGGGGAAGAGCCAGGGAAAAAGCCACCTGGAGGGACAAGCCATGGGCCAAGAGACCTCCTCAACCGCTACAATAACTTCACCATGAAATCAGCCCCGCTCTCAGGCAGCACTTTGGTAATGAGGATTTGGTGCGTGTGTTGGGTGGCTCATGAATGTTAACCGACGGCAGATGTTGATTACTTGCATTGAAACAATTCTTTGTTTGTTTGTAATGTTTTATTGAATACGCAAATGAGTCAATATCCAAGTAATTATGCATACATGTACATCTCCTAAAAAATGAAAAGTCCAGATCTTGGAAGAAGCCAATGTTAAATAATTTATTATAACATATTAGCCTCGAAAATGTTCACAGAACAGATTTTAGATACAGCCTTTTTTCATTAAAAAAAAAATACAAAAACGATATGGTTTTAAAAATGCATTTTCAGTTCATGTTATTAAGAGGAAAATGTATCATACATCAGACAATGGACAGCTTATAAACAAATCCTTCTCTAATAACCTTCAGAATAATGCTGAAAATGATTATGGAACGTTTAGTTGGTAAGTGCTTTAGAAGTTGAGATGTCTGCTTCAGAGTATTACAAAAAAAAAAACGAATGTCGAGATAATGGCCGTTTAAGATGGCTGTTTTCAAGAAGACATGTTATGGAAGCAAACCAAGACAAAAAAAATCCCCAAACTGACCAGTGTTTATAACAAAATATGTTTTTGTCTTCCGTGACTGGCCTTAAACAAATAATTATTTCCAGGGATGTTCCCTCTTTCAGCCAGATGACAGTTTTCCCATTGATATGCATCCGTCAGCCCGTTTTACATGCCAAGGATGACAGATCGCGAACCATCCGGATGTACAGCTGCAGCTACATCAGAAGCCAGTATCTGTAATGGCACAATATCTATGATTTACATCTGGGATGAAGGAAATAGTACAGCAGTGGGGGCTTCAACCCACATTCCCCAAGCCATGGTTCAGACAGTTAATGTGTGGGACGGGCCCAGCAGATGATGCCTGCACGGGCCCTTTGCATGGAACCGCTCGCAGTCTATTTGACAAATTGCCGTCTTTGATTTTATTGGTGTTTGACCTTGGAACTGATGCAGGGATCCCTTCACATTACGAGAAGGAATAGATTATGAGCCCAATGTGTTTTCAATAGAGCACCCCAGATCCATCCGTGCTATAGCTTGGCCCTTTTTCTTTTACGAGCGTTTTGAAGTGGGTTATTCAGGGAGTGCCATAAGTGAGAGGGACAGGGATCACATTTCCAAAAGGCTTCTTTAAGGCCAGACGGGGCATCCTTTAAAATCATTTACAATATATCCTTATGCGGCGCTCAGTAATAGAATATAAGCCAGACGGGCAGCCAAGGATTAAAGCTTTCAAACTGTCTAATCGTCTCCGAAACTGGAAACATCTTGCTTTCCGTCGTAATGCGTGATATAAAGCGCTGTTAAAAGAGTGCTATGGCTAACTGCAAACCAGGATTGTGATATCTCCACTGACAAAATGTTACCAATATAGACAAAAAGGAATGTCATAAAAAAATTTGCCAGCTTCAATTGCCATCAAAGTCCCATGGAAATAGACTTAAAAAGTTTGTTTTAAGTTCTGTCTCTGTGATTTATGTATGCAAAACGTAGCCTGCGTTTGAAAAAAAAAACTGTCGAGTCAGCTGTTCTGGGCTGTCACTTCTAATAGAGTACAACATTTAGAGATAGCAGTTTATCAAGGCTTTTATAAAAACATCTCAAATGAACTGGTGTTGCTCACTGTCCAGTGTCCTCAATCCTCCCCCAAAGAAAATCCTTTGTTATCACCCCAAAGAACTCTGGACTAAGAACTCTATTCAATACTCTGCACTGCACATCACCATTCCTTAAATGTGCATCCAGTTGACTGCATATTGCACATATTGTAAATATGTGTCTGCATATTGCACATTTCAATTTAACTTATACTTTATGGTTTATATTCTATTTCATACAAACTGTTTTATAATGTACATAACATTTGATTGAACTACTTAGTATTTAGAATGTATCTAATGTAAATATTGTTTTGTTTTATCTTATTCTACTCCAGGGCTGTACAGTGCAACAGTTTTGATCGCATTTGCTACTGAAATTGATCACGTGCGATGATGAATACGAATCTATTCGCACTTGTGCGACAGGTTGATAATGAGGAGAGGCTGTCTTTGAAACACAGAGGAGAGATGCACAACACTGCTTAGAGGGCTCTACATTAACACTGCGGGTAAATGAGTCTTAGGCAAGTAAGTTATTGAGTCCACCCTCCACTTTGGCTGGTGAAAGATGTGTGCTCGGGACCTGTGCTCGTGCAGCAATTCTAGGTATAAAAACTTCACGGCTTCAACAGCAATTACCGGAAGGAGACGGCACATTACCGCAGTTAAGTTAGCGCGTGTACAAACAGAACATTTCCTGTGCGCCTTCACGTTAAAAGCCTGTTACTAGCCAAACGTGAGTTGACTTTTATTTTGAAGCCGGTAAGAACAGGAAGTTAGCGCTTTTTTCTAGCTTGAAAGGCAACTCCTTCAGCTGCAAAGAGCAGTCAACAGTAGCCTAGTCTATTTAAACAAACTTTTAAATAAGCCACTGAAAAGCTACTCCCAACACATTCACAACAACCTATTTAATTTATCCTAAATTGTACCAATATGTATACTTATTTATTTAATAGGCCATGTTTAATGTTTTAAAGTTTGGTTTTAATTAACAGAAGGACATTATAATAATAATTCTGAATCAGCAAAAAATTGCAATTGACAGGTTAGATTCTTTTTTCTAAATTGCAATCAGTGCACCCCTATTACTTTTTCTACAATTATTACTGCACACACTAGGATATAATATTAATTGTGAATCTCAAATGAGACCAAGATGACAGGCTCAAAGGTAATTAGAGTGAAATGCAAGGGTTAAGGTTATGCAAGTTTTCAAATCATAGCCTACTTTGTGTGCTACCAAATTTATTTTTGTGCTACTGAATTTTTTTGCTTGCTAGCACCAGTGCTACCACCTAAAAAAATAAGCGTACAGCACTGTTCTACTCTATAATTTGTATCATTCCTATTGCACCGTGGGCCAGTGATAAACGCTATTTCGATTCTGATGTATGTCTTGCATATAACTGACGATAAAAAACTTTGACTTTGACTTTGTTATCCTCTATATAAGCTATTGTGATGTCTGTTCTCTGACCAGCTCATAAACAAACACATCAATGGAATTCCACAGAGGGAAGCCGCTCGTAGCTCAGTGGTAATAAATAGGGTCAAAGATCTCAGGCCATTCCTGCTGTCAGTGCTGTGCGTATAACACACGTTATAAATCACACATAGACACATAAACCTGCATACCTGAACCTGAACCAGGCTTGATTTAGCTCAGACTTAGTCTTTTGATCCTTCATCAGTCAGTCATTACACAAACCGATTCACTTCCATTGTCCCCTTGACCCTTGCTGTTGTTTAGTTGTTTTTTCTGGCGCCGTCCTTCCGAACGCTTTCGTGCTCAGCCTCAGTTTCCTCTTGTGTATTTGTCTGCATGTCAGTATGTGCATACATGTAACATCCAGTAAGCTTTTTTCTCAAGCAAGTAAATCACTGAAGTCATCCTGCTGCCCAGCTACTGCTCTGTTTAAATCCAGTCCATGTCCGCCAGCAGTAAGAAGAGGGGCAACACCCCTGTATGTGTATTGACTTGAGTGAGGCTTCAACTTTTGCTATGTAAAAAAATAAAATAATAATTAGATAGGAGTAACTATTTCACCATTTGTGTTAACAGTACTATGTATTTGTTAATCTTTGTTTCAATTTAGTTATTTTTAATGTATATTAATTCAAAATAAATGAGGGACTTTTCCACGCAGATCAATTATAAAATGTAGGCAGCCAAGCAGCTTCACAAAATTCATTTCAAAGCCTGCTAAACCTTTTTTTGGTTGATAACTGATTAGCAGACACTGTTCAGGGACAGCCAATTGTAAAACATGGGTTGATTGTTTACAAAGGTGGCCTGTTATGCATAACGCACTTTTTCATTGTTTTTCAACATTAATATGGGTCACCGGTGTGTCTAGAGACTCCCAAGATATAAGAAAAACAACCCTCACTCTTTTTCTACACCTCTACTTTTTTGAAAACATGTTTCCTTATGACGTCATGAGGGATAATATACACATATAAATAAAGAAGCAATTATACCAAATAGTCGAAGTGAAATCCATTACAATGTGTACGATTTCAAGAAGGTACTAATTAAACTACGGTAACAGCACTGTGTGATGCACCTTTTTAGCAGCAATCCACCACTGGCTTCTTGCCTTGATGATGGATGGAGGCCTCACACAGAACTCGGGCCCCGTCAGCAGCATACACATGGGTACGCCATTTCCCTAATCCAACTTATATCAAAAGGCACAATTTATTATCCCTTTCTCTCTCTGAGCCTTTTCCCTTATTTCTCCCAGGCTATGATGAGGTACGGAGAAAAAGGGGGGATTATGTTACCAGGAAATTGAAAAGGTGCAGGAGTAGCCAGAGATGGTGAGATTACTGTGGTTTATAACACACTGGCTTGATGAGGATAACACGTGTGTGGGTGTGTGTGTGTCTGTGTGTCTGTGTATGTGTATGTGTGCGCGCATGTGTGTGTGTGTGTTTTAACACGGTGCGTGAGAGGATCCGGCCCACAGGGTTTAATAGCTGTATGGAAGGTGCTGATAGACATTGTGATACCTGCAGATAAATGAGAAGGCAAGAGAGAGAAGGGGGGGGATTTAGTCCAGGGCCTGTGTTGTGGGGTTTACTCCTTAGTACGGTCAGGTGTGTGTGTGTGTGTGTGTGTGTGTGTGTGTGTACATGTGCTTATGTATGATTGTTTAAATGTAATTTAGAATGCAGGAAAGAGGATTTTTTTATTTATTTTTTGCCATGCTTTATCACGAGAGACACTGCAGGTAAATAGGTTTATATTTTATATAGGTTTATAATAAGGTTTATATTTTATCCACTATACCTTTCATGGGAACATATTCAAAATGATTGGATCGCATATGTAATACATACAGTAATTATCAACCATATGTGTGAATTCCTCCAATGAAAGGAAAGCATGATCAACATTAATTCATTAATAAATGAAATGATACGATTACCATTAGACTTGTCTCGGTTTGCACATTAACTAGGGAATAGATCAGTGTTAAACTTTGTCATAACGTAGTTCAACTATTTTCTCCATTATTTTTCATAAAGAAATATCAAACACCATCTATTGAGTTAGTTGTATTGAGTTGATACATAATTAACTGATATCCACCACAGATACTCACAACTATTCAAACTATATTTTGATACAGACTATAAATTCAAGTCCATACACATTCACACCGACATAAGACTGATGCACATTTAGCCCCATCCATGGCTATCTCACCCACTGCGAGGGAGACAGGTGGTTCCCATTGAAAAGCTCAGGGAAGCTTACGTGTGCTGCTCTTTGTCAGTGGTGAAGTTAACTAGACAGACAGACATATGCCAAACCCAGTTAGTCCTTATCTTTGTCTTACGTCTTGTAAAGCTGACAGTTTCTTGTTAGATCCAGATTTAAAAAAAAGTTTACTCAAGTTCAAACCAGCCACTACCTCTGCCCTTCTGACCACCCATCCAGCAGCAGGTTTTTTTTAGCCCTATGGCACCAGTGGACAAAATTAGCCCATTTGAGCCAACATCATATAGCGGAGGATGTGCTGTATTCTACATTTTATATGGACAAGCGATTTGAAAAGTCAGTTTTCAGGCACAAATTGATAGTGCGTGTTAATACATGACAAGTTTTTTTTTACAGTTCATTTATTCACCCTTGAAAAGCTAAACGTAGCCTCTGGCCCCTTGACTAACAGAACGTTAACAGAGCAGACTGCTATCGTTGAAACTCATTGATTGGCGAACTTCATGTAAAGGTCATTACATTCCCCGATGGTTTTCGCGTCTGTGCAAAAAAGGCTACTTAGTATTGCCTAAAAGAGTACTCGTAATTCAAAGGAAGAGAGCATTCACACCAATTTGTCTCCTCTGTCAACGGAGCCGTTTGTACACCTCTGAGCTAACACATTTTTGATTAGGACATGACCTTTTTGCTTTGTGCATCTCTTGACGAAACCCTTGATTATGCTCAAATTGTTGTCCTCCTCTACTGGATCAAACAAGGCGCTTCTGCATCCAGCATATCAGATAACGCACACACGCACGCACACACACACACACACACATGTTGTCAGAAAGCAAAGTGAACATTAAAGCCTCTGGAAACCTGGTCTGAAATAGTAATAATTATTACATGGTGTCAGAGTTGGGTGTCTCAATATTTTATTTCAAAGATCTGATTGAAATTAAATGTTCATAAATATTATAAAACTTAGTAGTTGAAAAACAAATGTTTTTACTGTCTAGAACGTTTGCCAGGAATCTGTGGGAGTGGACCCCAGACTCATGTATCAAATGGTCTCCAAGGCAACAGTCATTTAGTCATGGGATTTTAATGGCTTGTTCGGGCAGAGAACGGCTGTGATTGGTTCAGCATTCAATGTGTCATTATGAGGAGAGCATAGCCCCGCCTTCTAAAACAGTTTTTTTTGTAATGATCATGCAAATGACATGACAATATTTTTTACCATGGATTGACAAATATGCCGAACTCTTTTCAGACGCATACTAGCATTTAGATTACTCCCCAAATAACACAGTTAGAAGGATTTAGTGCATTTGGTTTGCCAGGCCCTTTAAAATCCACAGCAAATAAATAGACAATCACATTCACCATTCAAAGAAGCAAGCCATCCTTCCGTATAACTGTTTCCACAAAAGCTTTTGAGCTGCAGCCATGGCATAATGTAATGTCTCATTTCCATACACATACAATGTAGTTTACACTCTGAAGTCATCCTGTGCTGCTAAGCTCTTTTGACATGTACCATTATCAAATGTATGCGGGACGTTGTTGTTTTCTTTGGGAAGAAAGCAAAGCCCGCCCCGACTCTCCTCTGGCTTGTCTAATAATTACAAGTTAAGCATCAAGAAACATGTTTTTTTATGGTCTAACAAAAGCCATAATGTATATCCCTGTTGCAAGGTTTTAACCCAGGGGCACTGAAGTACAGGAAAATGTCTATATTCTCTTCAGCAGAGGGGCTGTAACGTACAGCAGGGAAGCTGATTTCACATGCTGGAAGTCCATTTTGGGCCTAGACTGGTCTCCCAAGGCATATTTCTCATTCCTTCTTCTCCTGTCTGCTCCTGTATTTGCTCTCACTCATGGGGCAGGGTTATAGAGTATGTAAATGTGTCATTACTTCTAGCTCTGTTGACGTCCATTTCTTTACCCAGCGACATGATTTAAACCACTGGAGCATTTATTTTAGTTGTTTGTTTCTCTGTATGTGTGTGTGTGATTTCCTTATTACACCTTTTAATATTCTACCAGTTTACTACTAGTGGACCATTGTACTCCAGTTGTGACCATGCTTGTTGTATGTTGGTTCATGTATTCATCGTTTTATGGATGGGATGGATATGTGAATCACCACTGATGTGTCCTCAGGAATCTGTAGCTCACTTTTATTACTGAAGAGGGCTGTTGATGGTAGATGATAGTATGTGTGCATGAGAAAGGGACATTGTGTTACAAATTAATGGAAAATAACACTCTTCCAAACGGATATCAGCTAACATGAACATGAAGTGTGAAAACAAGATGTGATTATTAAGGTTGTGGGGCCACAGAACAAACACAGTGAGGAAATATAACTGTACCATAACAGCCTTTCCCGCCTTCTTCTATTAAAACTGATTTCATGAGACAAAGGTAGGTCACTGGACGTCAAAGCTAGAAACGAAGATGCCCTCTGGAGCAAACCACGCGGATGATATGATGAGCAGAGGGAGCTTTGCAGTGCCAGATAGGGAGGGCTTTTTACTACATCTATAAACCTGACTTTATTCGGTCAGTGTCACAGGCATATCAGGGGGGGGGGATCGACTTTTTAAATACTTCTGCTCTTTCAAACGGCCCTGATATTTGCACAGTGCAACCATCCGTCACTCCACAGATTCTCTCAAAAGTAAAATAATTATTGCGTGCACGTAGCATTTGACCCCCAAAGTCTGGAAGATAGATTTCTTGTGGGCATCTGATGGAAAAGGCTGATCTTTATAAACTCCCCTGCTAAACTGTGGCATTTACTCAGCATCGACACTTGATCTTCATAATGTGTCCAATGATGTGGTCACAGACATGTGTCTAGCTCAACACCACACACTAGGAGCAGAAAAAAAACGCCTTTTGCTGTACTGTTTGCCACCCCCGCACATGTGAATCACCAACTACACCCAGAGATGCAGTGTAGCTTCGCATTAGAACTCAGCAACACACCACATGGTGCCAACACCCTCTGACGCTGCCATGTATGTACTCCGTGTATAGGCGTGCATCTGCTTGTGGTGATTTAATGTGAAGTGACCTCTGCAAGCTTCTGCCATGAGAGTCTCTGCAGATATTTTGGATTCAGTATGGCAGGAGATGTACTGTATGAACAGAGTGAAATGTATAGAAGACCATTTTCTAACCTTTATTTTATCGGTTTCCACAGAGAATGAGAGTTTCTCATCCAAAGCAAAAAAGTTAAATATAGATCACAGCTCTTTCTGTATAGCAGATCCCTGTTTTCATATCCTGATCATTTGTGATACGTGTCCAGGGGCCTCATTTAACATTTATCAATATTTGCTGTAAAGATGACAGATTTTTTACTGTGGCTTTATTGTGGCCATATTTGTACACAGTAGTCATTTTATAATCAAATATATGTATTGTGTACAGTTAGGGTAAATAATATGCATTTGGTATCGAGAACTATGCTGGGAGTAATTCATCTTAGCGTAGATCTTTATGTGCCAAGTTAATAACCAGTTAGTATCACTCAGGGCTACTATGAAAATGATTGGTTTTCATTGGGTTGATGGGCAAAATCTGCAGTGTCTGATTTACTAAGACAGAAGCTATTTTCTCAGTCAGCCCCTGGACTGCAGCTGAAACTGGACCTCCAGACTCACTCTGCCCATAAAGAAACACTGATGCATCACAAAGACTAAGCTAGTTGGATGAAGTCAAAAACTACCCGTCAACTAATATTTCTGTAATAAGATATTATGCTCATTAATAAAATCTTAATTGCTTAATTTATGTTTTTAATTTTCAGTTTGGTTTAGTGATATACAAGTAAATGCACAATTATATTCATAACCTCCCTTGTGGCCTGTTTAAATCTCATTTGCGCTATGTTTATGTTTGGTCTCCAGAGGCAGGGAACCCCCCCTCCCTCCCTACTTCAAATGGATATGCAATGAGGAGAAAAGTGCACCTTGTAGACACTCACACTAATGAAACCCAAACTGCGATTTCAGCCTGCTGCTTGATAAATGCACAATGCATCAAAACATTTGCAAAAATGCAGTAAATCTGGTAAAAAAAAGATTTGAGGGTCTTTGCTTACTATAGTTTTTTTTTATACTGGGCACTAGCAAGATAAAAGCTGACAATGATTTAATATTTTACATGGATAATACTCATGAGGACTGAGCTAAACTGTCTAATAAAAGCAAAAACAAATTAACTTTGGACTGAGCTAGTGATTCACATTAGAACATACTGTATATACTGTATGTGAGAATTAGCTTGAAAAACTTGAAAGCAGGCTGTTACAGTAATGGTGGTAATGCAAGGATACATAGTTGTACGGCAAAATCAAAGCCAGAAATCTCACACAATTAGATCATGAGGCATAATAGCTGCAGCCTTTGTCAACTCTATTGCCGTATTTTCACTATTGCACTATTAAGGCGCACCGGACTATAAGGCGCACCTTCAATGAATGGCCTTTTTTAGAACTGTTTTCATATATAGGGCGCACCGGATTTTAAGGCGCATATAATAGAAGATACTGCAGTCAAACGTTTGACTGGGGTTGTGCTATGCATCCAGATGGAGCTGTGCTAAAGGGAATGTCAACAAAACCCGAGGGGATGGGGCGCCTTTAGCTCAGTCGGTAAGGCGTCCTCCTCCCGAGCCGGGCCCAGCAGCAGACCCGGGTTCGATTCCTGCCCGCGGTCGTTCTCTGCGTGTCACTCCCCTCTCTGCCCCATTTCACCTCTGTCTCTCTGCACTGTCAAATAAAGCATGAAAAATGCCCCAAAAATATCTTAAAAAAAAAAAAAACCTGAGGGGATAGCAGCCGAACTGCCCCGCTTAGTGTTTCTGGTTCAAAATAAAAGTTTACTGACTACAGTAGCCGTAATGCTGCAAGCGGTGCGGCTTTGTAGTTTACCAGTCGTACTGAAACATTTTATTATTATTAAATGGTTTTTATTGGTTTTTCATACTGAAACATTTTGACAGAGCACCTTGAGCGCCGTTTACAACCGGTATGGATCAACCAATTAACCAATTGATCCATATATAAGGCGCTCCGGATTATAAGGCGCACTGTCGTTTTGAGAAAATTAAAGGCTTTTAAGTGTGCCTTTATTGTGTGGAAAATAATGGTAATGCCCACTCAGGACAGCATAAATTACAGTGGCCTCAACTGCATCGATAGCAACGATTATTCACACTAGAAAGCCAAGACCCATGTAGGTCAGAAACTGCAATTTTCAGCCACCGAGATGAGGGTAAATTCTTATATACTAATTGAAGTGAGTGAGCTCAAGTGCTGTTTGGAATGTGTTCAAACTCAGTGTAATGAAATGAAAGTGCTACTGCTGCCCAAGGCTGTCTGCAGCGATGAGGCCAGGACTTTAGAAATAATGTGGTCACGATTCCAAGTCCCCACACCACACATCCCCAGCCCTTCAACAATTATTCTATCTGAAGATGGTATTACCCAATGTGGACTTGATACTGTTTCAAAACCCTTCCCTGTTGTTTTGTTAACAGACTTATCTATGTCCAATATTCATCCACCTTTGAGCTTTGTTTTTGGTTTCCACCAACAATTGTTTGGGGATGAACATAGCTTGATGATCATATTAAAATAGTAATTATTGCAACTTAGAAAATAGTAAATTAAACTTACAATACCGATAATTAGTCTTTATTTATGCAGTATGGAATGTCAACTGCACCTACATTGCTCATTGTAAAATAGTGGTTGTGACCTCAAACACGTTAAACAATAGAAATTAAGTGTGTTGTTATTGCATACTACTCCAACTTCCACATCCAACATAATTCACATGGCTATAGTGTGGGGAAATAAATGGAACAGTTGGTAACAATTTACAAAAAAGTTGTTGCTTAGTTTTATGCCTAAAAAGCATTAACTACAGTTATGTATATCTATTGGTTATTTTTCATATATATTTACATTGACCACAGTGGGAACCAGAAGTATTTACAAATCTACACAGACTGTATACATGTTTTTTATGGACTTTTCCAGATGCATTGGCTAATGCTCACTTCCTAAGATGATGTGGTTTCACAACTTCTAAACATATCCAGTATGATCCAATATGCTCCTATGGTCCAAGGTGAACACAGTGACTGTTTGACAGCCAGCAGTAGCCTGTGTTCCTGTTTGGACTGTGACAGTTAACTGACCCTATCCTCCCTCTGTCTGTCTGTTTATATCTGGGGTCAGCTGTATCATGAAGGTCACACAATCACACATTACTGATAAGTGATACCATAACACATGTGACATATTGTGTTAACATGTCAGTTTTGGACTTTGCAACGTATTATACATGAATTTAAAGATGTTAATAAATCCCAATATTAAAAAGTATTACTGAGAGGACCATAATGTCTTACAAAATGTTTTCCCTGAAGTGATCTGTTTCTTTTACTAATTGATGATATTTTTTCATTTATCTCAACAACCTATTCATGTTAGCCATGGTTGTTCAGAAGTGGGTATTTGGTTTGTTTTGTTGCCCCAGCCAATCAGGAGAGCCCATTTAGCCCATTCGCAATCCCACCGACAAAGTTTTAATTTCTTGTTTGTTTTTTCCAATAAGGGACAAGCTATCTACACCAGACCTATTAAGACTAACTTAAGTGACTTATGTAAATGCACACTAAAATGTTATAAAAGAATAACATATAATAGAGTAAAATAAGTACAAAAGGGGCATCTATGATAACAATATTATATGTGGAAAAACTCAGAGATACAAGGTATGAATGCAAATTAAACTTTATATGAAGGGGTGATTGCACTGCAATAATTAAATGGGATAATATGACTAGGTTCGACACTCAATATATTGCTAGGTCTTGTCTTGTCAATATGCTACAGTGCACCCAAATTGGTACACAGATAGTTAGTGCTAGTGTCTGCATTGGGGATTCCTGGATATTAAATGTCCAGCTGAAATGTTTTTGTAGTGCTCCCAGTAATGAGGACAGAAGTTAGGACTGTCAATGTGTCGCTATAAAAAAAGCCTCTTGAGGACATAATTGAGGACTGTTTGCACCTGAAAACTCTAACACAAATCCGACAAATGGTATAACTTTGTCACTAACTTACTAATAAGACCCCATTAAGATGAGGGATTACTTTTACAGGAGAACGTGGGTGAAAGCAATTTAACCATGCTCCTCCATAATTAAACACATGTTTCTGTACAACCAATTTTCAGGTACTCAGATGAACTTGCTACACTAGTCTGCTATTTGAATACATCTTTACAGTTATTTTGGTCAGCCTATTTTGTTCTAAACAAATTATACAACACATTATATTAATTGTGTGTGTGCTGGCCGTCCATTGCTTAACTATGGTTGACATTGCAATGGCCTGTTCACTGTAATAGCTTGCGGGACCCAAGTAGAGAAAAAATCCCATCCGGAATGGGGCTTAATGCAGGACAGACATTTATATTGTCTTCAGTATATCTCACCTTGCACCTATTTGTGTATCCTCCCATCTGTTCCACAGGCACCTCTTAATGTCAGAGTATCTTGAGCCCTGAGCGTTTGTCCTGCATGCGCTTGATTGTCTCATTGTCATCAAAACAGATCTGAGCCTCATCTCCAGACTGGGTGAAGCACAGCATAAGAGATTATCTGAAATGAAGGGTTGTAGGCTTATATTTTATAAATATCAACATGCTAGTTTTGTTAGTATGTACATAGCATGTGCACAATTACTCTCATCGCAATAACAAAGCCTGTTTTTGGTGCACTTCTAAATGTTACTTCAAAAAACAGTCATGATAAACCGTAAAAGACATGGGGGGGAGGGGGGAGAATTAGAAAGGAGACATATCAGCAGCTTCAGAAGCAGCTGGTGCAGGAGGGCAGAGCTCCAGACCAGAGGGTGTGCTGACACTTTGGAAACGCACATGTTCTAAATGAGCTTCAATGTATAAAAGGGGTGATGTCACACCTGCCCTAGCAGTCTGTGAACACTACAAGACTACAAAACAATGCAATATGATATGACAACTTCAAATTGCATTGAACACAGATCAAACACAGCAACTGGTATTTCAGCTCTGCTTTTGTATTTTCAGTGAATGTGGAATAGCACAATATATCGCAATATGCATTATATCCCAATGTATTGTGATACATCATATTGTGACGTGATGTGTTTCATATTGCGACATCCTTGCCAGCACTTCTCTATATATTAGAATGGTGTGCGAGGCCTTATGTAGTTTTTGGACCCATTCATAGTGTTTGAAACGTTGATAAGTGCAGTGGGACAGGAGACACTAAGAGTAGTGAGGCTAAAATTTTCATAGAGCTTTCAAAGTTCAGTGTGCAGATATCCAGTATTTTCCAGTCTCCTGTCTTTGCAGTAAAACATTACACAGGAAGTTGTATACGGTTCTGGCCGCATCTAAATGCTAATGCTAATTGCCAACAATGTCAAATAATGCTGTGATTGATAGAATGGACCTGATTGTGAACAGTTTGAGTCTGATTGCACCAGTAAACAAGTCATTGGCTCTCCAACCAGCAATTTAAGGTAGTCGAGCCCCCATATGTAACATCCTGTTTTTTCAGACAGAATTACCATGTGAATAGTCTTTGATGGTGATCTATTTCACTTCATGAGTGAGAACTAAACTCAATTGGTCTTGATTGTCAGGGGTCTGAAAAACTACTACTACTGAGGTCAGTGAAGAAGATATTAGACATTAGACTACAACAAAAGCAGGCCAGAACAATACACTTTGAATTGAAAAATAATATCCCTTACATGTCATGAGTATCGTAGTTCACATCATTGATTTAGTTGATTAAAGCCACTTGGTGTTGTTCAGCTACCTTGTTAAAGTGGACTGCTTTCACCAAACCACTGATCAAATAACAACATGTATGTGATAGGATATCAACAATAAAAACCAAAAGGAGAAATTGAAGATACTAACTGATCCCTACGTCATGTTATGTATTGTCATTGTCATTGTATTATGTATTATTATTATGTAATGTCATGTATTTGATGAAATATGCAATAAAGTAGAACAACAGCTGGAAAGACAGGTTGTTGTGTAGGATAGGGAGCCTGTACCATGTAATGGACAAGCTACACAGCAAGTGACACGTCAACACTTTCATTTGCCCAGACATGTTTTCTCACAGTCTACATACAGCATGGACTCACACTGCTGGTGCAACATCTTTGAACAAACCTCACAAAAGTATTAAGCTGCTCTTACCTGTCCGCAGTGCCACAGTGAATGTTACTGCATACAAGCACAACTTCCTGAGGGCCGGGGGCTAGCACTCTGGATGTGTTAGATAATGACAGCTAGAGAAAGAGACAGCTAGTTGTGTGTGAAAGGATTTGTTTTTGGCTCCTGTCTAGCACCTCCGCTAATCCCAAGGCTCCGATGTTAGCAAGAGCGGCGGAGGAAGTGTAGGTAAGCGCCAAAACGCCACTGCTAGGAGAGGATTAAAGAAAATGAAAAATAAAGAGATGACAGAGGTGTGGCACTAGGGTGCTGTCTACCGTACAAGTCTGCCAGACACACTTCTGATCTCTGTGCTGCATGCAATATGAATATAGACCTAATTTCCATGGCGACTGGGATGTGTTACCATACTTGATTATCTTGCTAAAGGTAAATACAGGAGACAGCCACACTCAGACCCCCGTGGTATCGAAAAAGTATGATACCTTAAGCAGCTATTTTTAGTGCCAGATGGCAGGAGAATGAGTCATGAGCTGAAGTACATCAGAATAATGAGAATATTAAAATGTGCATCATATAGAGTTGGCAGATTGGTCCTCGATGCCATTCTGATTGTTGTATTTCTAAACACAATGTGCAGGCGACCGACCAATCAAGAGAAAAGCCTCTCATTCCATTTGAACTCATTCCCCCGTTCTCCCACTAATCACAAAGAGTGCAGAGATGCTTTCTGTTTTGCTGGTTGCCAAGGGAACCTCATTGTCATCCGTGTTGTTTTGCGGTCCTCTCCAAAGGTCACGGACTTGTCTGATTGAATAACACTTTTCATGCAAATAATCTGCTCAAGCAAGTTTTCCCCTAGCTTGGGCTTCCGTGATTCAGTGATTTTTTTTTTGCAGCAGCAGATGTGGGATTAACACACGTCCGCATGAAAGGTGACATGTACGTATTGAAAGTTCAAACTGTTGATAGCCACCCCCTTCAACATTTCATATTGACGCATGTCCACTATCTGGCATGAGGCCCAAACAGCACAGAAAATTATAACAACTTACAGGGTGTCCGTGGAAGTCTTAAAAGTCTTAAAAGCATAGTCATGTGTTAGAATGGCCCATTCAAAGTCCAGACCTAAAAACAATTGGTAACACTTTATAATAACTATCCGTTGTAACTCGTTAATAGATCATTAGTAAACTCTTAATTAACGATTATTAATGATTTGTTAAGTGTTTGTTAGCAGTTTGTTAAGGATTTATAACAATGGTAGATAGTTAATAGTTTAATAATTTAATCAGTTCATCTGGGAGGTAATCCGAGATACCGACGAGGCTGAAATAGGCTATAGACTATACACAGTGCATGGGCAACTGAGGGCAGCCCCATTTTCAAATATTTTTAAATAAACTCAATACACACTGTGCATGCCATGGACTTGAACGTGACGTGATCAGTTAATCTCGTGTAAAAATAAGACGTATTCGCCGCTGTTGTTGTGCTTAAAGCTAGCGGTAGCTTTAGCGTTAGCCACAAGAGCAGCGGCGTCGGGCGAAGTACACACACGTTTACAGTGACGTCATGACGTTGCTCTCTTGCCGGCTCCATGGCTGTCTCCGGTCGATGTGAAACCAACCGGTTCATAACTGGGATAAGGCTGTAACCAGTTTTGAACTGACCCCAGCACCAGCCTGAAACTGGCTCATGGTTCTTTTTGGTGTGAAAGGCCTCATTGTCACATTTGTCACACTGTATGTGTATCAACTTTGTCTGGTTCTAACTTTAAATTAATTTAGTCAGTTGGACTGATGGTTTGGCAGTTAGGGGCAGTAGTTTGAGGATGACGTGTACATTATTCCTATTCAAACTAATGGCATTTTCTCACATTCTGAAGGTCAAAAGTCAAGGTCACTATGACCTTGCATATTGTGAACACAATATCTCATGAACAATTTGAGGGATTTTCTTCAAGCTTTAAACATATGTTAATTCTGACTCAAATATGAACTAATTCAATTTTATATGTCAAAGGTCATGGTCACTGTGACCTCATGTCTGATGAATGCAATATCTCAAGATTAGTCATTCATAATTAATTCATCAATTTCAGAGAAAAGGTCCGTTCAAGCTTCTAAATATTCCAAAATGTTCATGCGATGTATTAGTAAACTATTCAAGCACATTCATACTATTAGACCTTTTCAAACTTTTTCAAGTTTCCATTTTCATTCAGCAATCCAGTGTAGCTTAAGCTTTTGTACATTTCTAACAATTCAATGATTTTCCATATTTCAAGCATCATTCAACGTTTTAATCCCATTCAGATATATTTATCATTCATATTTCATCTACATTAAGCAATGAAGTGGCAGCTTCTTCAGCATCAGCATTCACACCGCATTTTCTTCAGGAATTGCATTTCTAGTTAGGGATAAAGTGCTTCACCTCCACTCCATAGCAGCCCTGGACTCTTGTGGCCTGAAATACTCAACAAGTCAAAAAAAAACTTGAAGATCAAACATTATGTAGAGGGCCCAGACTTACAAATGTTGATTTACCTGATCGACCACTCGAAAAAGGATCAGTCTGAAGCAGCAAAGTGAGGGATTGAATTTAAGCCAGTAGCCTCCAGCCAGCGGTATTAACCAGCTAACACATAAATGTGTTTCTTGATGAGATTTAAAAACACCATGGCAAAGACAATAATGTGCCTTTTCAGATAGCCATATTTACTCATGTGTAAACGGTTATCTCTGTGTGCACTGTTTTGCGCATATCTCAAAGTGTGTAGATGCAGGTTTGTGTCTGTCATGTTTGTTGCATACCTTTGCAGGCAGAGGATTTGAAGGATATTGTGTGCATGCAGAGCCCCTCTACAGTGCCTGGATACACACACACACACACACACACATCCACACACACACACACGCATCCACACACGCATCCACACACACACACACACACACACACACACGCATCCACACAAACATGCATCCACCTCCGGGCCACCAACACCATGTTCCCATTGATCTTTGATGCCAACCCAGTTTTTAGACTGTCAGGACAAAATGGTACAAACCAAGCACACACTGCAGGGCAATGGAGGAGATAACAGCACATCCATGCCCCACCCAGTACACAATGGTTCACTGATTTGACTGGAATTTTTGCTTGTCAAAGACTAAATTCCAAAATGACATAATAAAAAAAATAGAGAGAGAGAGAGTCTAATTCGACATTGATAATGAGAAGTAGGTAGTCTGAGCCAAGCTACAAAAATACTTTAATTGATTGAGTTTTTGATTAATAGTAATGTTGCAATGATTTGTTTGTAGAGATGCTTAAAATTAAGAACACTATTATTATTTTTTCTTTAGGGGCACTACTAATCTCCTTCATTAATTCTGCATGAAGCCAATTGTGACAATTAAGGAAACAGACAATCACACATCCAGCTCACATTATCACAACATTGATAAAAGGTTGACTTGTAAAGCTGCTATGGCTGATGTGTAGTCAATTCCTGTCTGCTAGATGTGTAATACTATGCTCACATGTATCTCTGTTGTGAATGGCTATTTCTCATAATGAGTTTAATTTCATGTTTATGTCTTTTTAACCTATCAAATGAAGAGAGCGAATGAAATTAATTTTATTTTTGTTGGGCCTGTTTTCCATCTCGTGTTGGTTATAGAGGTTGTCCCGCTGTGGGTGTTTGTTACTCTGAAATGAAACAGATTTTTTTTTTCAGCCCAAACAATTAGAGGAAATAAAGACCAGGCATAATTTTTCAATGAGTGGTCAGCAAAATGATTTCATTATTGCATTTTTCCAGATCAACGCTACCCGGGGCTTGTCTAGACCATGATGACGAAGTCATTACCATTTTCATTACCTTTTATATTCTATCCATATGCTATATATTCACCTAATATAATACAATGCTCAGGTATATTGAGACATTCCATCTTATTGCTATTTCCATTAGTTGTAATACTCAATCAATGTAGGTACAATCCTAGTTTTAATGCCTTCTCAATACATGTACATTTTGTTATATAAACATGCACATAATCTCACTGTCTGGCAGTCCTTGAACACAGGACTTTCAAGACTATTTCTGTACAAATTTACCACATGCAACATTGTGTGAACTTTTGCCATATTAAATGATGCAGCCCAGAGACAGTTGGAAGAGTGACACTTTAAAAAATAGAAATTGCCTCAACAACACTGTCATAATTATAGCCGAAATTATTCACTCTTGCTGAGCTGCAGTGAGTAGACAAAAAATGTATATAATATGTGACACATTTAAGATGCACCAAATATAAAACTGTTGCAGAGTGTAGCTGGTAGAAGATGAAGATAATATTGACACAGCAAAGACTCAATTGGCAAGTGAGATAAATGCAGCCCCACGTACACACACACACACACACACACACACACACTCTGTTAATCCTTTCCAAGAGAAAGAGCAGAGCAGTTATCAGCCTTGAGTGAATTCACAGTTCTTTTTTAATTTAATTTCAATGAACATAAATCCTGATACAACTTGTCTTGATTGTCCTGATGTTATAACACAATGGCAGATGGTGTAATTCATTATTTCTGTACTTTTTTAATCACAGCAACGTTGCGGCTCTGGGGATGGTAGCGTCGCTCTGTTAGCTTATCTAACACTTTAATTCAGTTTGACAATCATGTCCGAACAAAAACATTGGTAATGTTTGTTTTATCACAATGATGATTATCCTATTTGTGTCTGTGAGGACTCACCCAGCTGCTGGTGTACCTATAAAAGCTGCATAATACACATTTAGTCTAGACACATCAGTATGTAAGCATTGATGTTGTGAGTGTGTTAGCATACGAGCATGCTGTGCCTAATTATAGCATCATAGAGCAGTTAGTATGACTGCAGGTTATTTGACTTGTTTTGTATGGCAGTTTCCTCCCAGCACTATGTAAGACTGTTAATTTTCCCATCACACCCATCAGGTCACAATGGTTGATGTAAATTGTATCTGATATTTGTATGTTGCTTTGAATATATTTTCATATCTCATTTGGGAAATCCTCCCTTGAAGGTAAGCACAATAATATATGAGAGAAATTGCAGACAAAGTGTGTCCAGCTTTCGACCATATGCTTGATAAATACATGGCATATATGTCCTCATCGGATATTAAAAAATAATTTAAATTTAAAAAAAGCATTCTCCTTTTCTTACAGCATATACAAGAACGCATGCAATGACTGTGGTTTGCATTTACCTTAAAGAGGACCTATTATACTACTTTTCTGGTCTTAATTTCTTGTTTTACACTGCTATAGAGCAACCTGACACGAATCACATCACAAAAAACTATGTAGATTTTCGGGAAGCTCTTTCTCTTATTTTGGCGATCCAGCACGTCCTGTCAACACTTGAGTGTGTGTGCTTCGGCAATCTCCGCTCCCTCCGCCTGTGATCGGCCATCTCCGCTCCCCTACTCCCCCCCCCCCTCCTGCAAACCCCACTCCGTTGTGATTGGTTACCTTCCTTCCGGAACACTTTCAGTGGCGGGAAGCGCGAGCATGGACCTATAAGGGCGCGAGGCAGACGCGAACAGGGAAGTGACAGCATTACCATACATGGAAACATCCGCGTGGTGACTTCACGAAGTTACATGCGACGTCACAAAGTTACGGAAGGGTAGACCGCTTTGAACACGTGACTTCTCGACTGGCTAGAATAGTGTTTAGTGCTCTGCACAGACACCCCAGACGGTCAGCAGGGAATACATCGAAATGCATGTAAGTCATTATTTGATAATTTAGTATGGTTAAGCATGACTATAAATCATCATAACAACGTTTATAGGTCATAAAAGTCAAAAAGCATCATAGGTCCGCTTTAACAATACGATTAAGTCACTGCAATTGTAAGACATCCTGTGGCGTATAGTAGTGAACGTATAGCTACTGCACACCGATGAGAAAGGATACAGTTGACCATTATTTCGGAAAGCCCTCTCTATAAAAGCAGGCCCCTATTATGTGGAAGCAGGCTGTTATTATTGCCATCATTCTCATACAACTCAGGAGCAACCATCACACACGGGTCCCTTTTTCTTCTCAGAGCGGCAGCCCATGTGCTTAGAACAATGTACGGCCCATGTCAGGAGCACAGAGAATGGGGGAAACATCACTGCTGTTTACCTTAGACTGGCATGGCAACTTCCTGCTTTTATGCCACAGTAATGTTTGTCAAGTATTGTGTTAAAGACACAATGTCGCTATCCATTGTATACACTGAATGCTCAACGCCTCGACTACTGTGGCCAGGTCTGAAGCTTCTGTCAGAAAACAAAACAATACATGCTTACATTGTGTGCATACATGTTAGTGTGTGTTCGTTAATATACCCCAACAAAAGACCATGGTTTGAACATCAACTTTTGAAATGAACACAATTGCATGGCATATGCATTCACAAGGTTGAGATGGATTGTTCTGGGTCATACGCAAAGGATATCAGGATAAAACATGCCACTTTTCCTAAATGTAAAAGTTTAGAGCATACAATCTGGCATTTCTACGTGTACTGCTGTACATGTGCATTAATGTGCATTGCCCTGAAACAAACAAATAAATAAATAAACCATTGCTCATAAACTATTCCGACTGGATCAGAACGGTCGTGAGCAATGTGTCAGCGATTGAAAAAAAATATTGCATTTTGTTTGACACTAATGCAACTCAAGAGTTAAGTTGCTGCATAATGGGATGACTTCAAGGGTGATTAAAAACGAAATATGTATAAAAAAGCTTTAGAGATTGTGTGACACGTTAAGGCAGTACTTCAAAGTGTAAAGATTTGTTGAGCATCCACGAGCGTGAGATGAAAACAACTCGGATGATAAAAAAAAGCTTTTCATACTTAAATTGGTTGGAACAAAACTGTCAGATTAGGAGATGTTTTGTTCCAGCGCTAAAATCCGCAACTCAATTATCTTCAAGCTTAAGTGTACCTCAGTAAACTGCCTGATCACGTTTTGAAGTGGATTTCAGAAATCAGAACCACTCTGTGTATAACAGGTTTGATCCAGGTACTTATTCAGCAGGGGCGTTCTAAAGGAGGGAACTAACTACTCACAGCCCCAACATTGGAAAGGCTCTTAAAAAAGCTGAAAATAAATGTTTGTTTTTGTCCACTATTGGACAAATTATACATTTAGATATTTGTTGGCTTACTCAGCTGATCAATAAAGCATTGTTGCCATCAGAAACAGCCACAGAGAGTGTAGGCCTGCCAACATGTTCTCACTGAGGAAGTGAGACACAGTCTGGTGGGTAAAAATAATCATACAAAGCTAAGCATTGAAGCTTTTCACACTGAAAATTAGTTGATGTATGAAAAAGAGTGACCACAATTTGCTGGGACTGCAAACCTTCAACTCAACAGTGACACACACCTGTTAGCATGGTACAATTAGTTCAATAGTTAACACAACTGGCTTGCATTGTGAAACACAGCTGTCTGTAAAGTCTTCAGTATGTTGGTTCTTCTAAAAATGAACAATATATTATGCAGTATATTTTTCCAACTTAAAGATAGTCAGTGATTCTAGAGAACACTTGTTGACAAAATAAAAAAAACATCTAAATCAGTGTATAGCGCAATTTGATACCTGTATGTATGAAAATAAACCTTAAACAGCATGCAGCATTACAGATTATATGAATACCTGCTCAGATGTCATATAACCACTGTATTACTGATAACAATGTATACCTTGTTGATTCAGGAGATTGCACTCTGTATGTTTATGCTATACTCTCGTGTCACTTTTGGTCAGAGTCATTCCTGAAAGACGTAAAGGCAGTCATATCATTGTGTAATCTCTCTCTGTGGAGAGGTACACTTTTGAAAAATAATCAAAATCAATTTATTTGCACATCTTAACTATGCATCAATGATGAATAAAATGAAATAAATAAAACCACTGTGATTTCCTAAATGTGTACTCCATCTTGCAAACACTTAGGGCCTGCCAATACAACAATTCATCCCAGTAACCCATGGAGCAGCTGGGGGAACCGTTCTACTCCCTGTACAAACATATTAAGTATTGAGATGTGGGGTAAAAGAGGGGAAGCCAAAAAAAATAATTGAAGTGTGATTCCATTCTCTCTAGAGGCCACAGTTTATTAATATGTCACTTCCAATAAAGCTTCCGCTGTTCAGATATGACGGTTGTCATGGAGACCACAGCCACTCCTGAGATGGAGGCAAAGGTTAGAGTGCCTGTGTATGACTCCAGCTGCACACACACACATTTATTTTCTTTTTTTTTTACCTTAAGTGAAAAAGATTCCTGCACCATTCTATAGATAGGAATATAATTATTTCTGAGTGAAGATGTTTTTGTCACATACTGTATATAATTGTCACCTCTGAGAAATAGATCTGTGAGGAAAAACATCCTCACTTTTACAACGGACCACAGCCATTTATGATCATAGGTACATAGATGGATATATAGATGGATAGATATATACTGTAGTTGACTTAAAGTCTGATGTCCAGTAGTTGAATACATATTAACAACCCCCCTGTCAGGTTAAAACTGTACAAAACTCAAATTAGACAAAACTTTGCATAAAAGAAAAATTAAACTAAGTGTAACAATGAAAATCAACCTTGGAAAAAGTGGAATACAAATGTAATTTCCACCTATTATAATAGACTAGATTAAGCCTGGCAAATGAGAAATAAGAACTGTTTTTGACAACAATACAGACTGAATGTAGAAATGGATGTAATTTGAACATTATAGAATGCTGACAAAACGATCAAAGATTGTACAGTCATATGAAAAAGTTTGGGAACCCCTCTCAGCCGGCATTATAATTGACTCTGCTTTCACAAAAAAAATATAAAAGTGGTATGTCTTTAATTTACCAGGAACAGCTAAGTACTGGGATGTTTTCCAAACAAAGATTTTTTGAAAAGCAGCATTTGGTTGTATGAAATAAAATAAAATGTGAAAAACTGGCTGTGCAAAAATATAGGAACCCTTGTGGTCTTGTTGATTTTAATGCCTGTAACAGCATGTAAAACTGATGACTTTAAACACAAAGTTGGTTGGATTATGTTGTTAAGCCTTGAAATGTCTGTTTAATCATGAGAAAATATATTCTAGGTGCCTAAATGCAAGTTGCACTTCTCTTTGACTCTCTGCTGAAGTGAGACAGAATGGGATCATCAAAACAGCTCCCAAAATATCTGAAAAACAAAGATTGTTCATTGTCATGGTTTAGGGGAAGGCTACAAGAAGCTTTCCTAAAGGTTTCAATTGTCAATTTCGACTGTAGGGAACGTTGTCAGGAAATGGAAGGACACAGGCACAGTGGCAGTTAAACCCAGCCATGGCAGACCAAGAAAAAAACAGGAGCGGCATAGGTGGAGGATTGTGAGAATGGTTGCACACAACCCAAAGATCACCTCCAAAGACCTGCAAGAACATCTGGCTGCAGATTGTGTATCTGTACATTGTTCAACAATTCAGCGCAATTTGCACCAAAACATCTGCTTTTTATAAAGACCAAATAACTTAATTTTTGTCTAATCAGTCCAAAGCATTTTCTTCCAATATGAAGCTGGCTTGTCTAAATGAGCTTTTGCATACTCCATGCAACTGTATCTGTGGCGTGGGCGCAGAAAGGGCTTCCTTCTCATCACCCGGCCATACAGATGTTTTGGTGCAAATTGAACTGAATTGTAGAACCATGTACAGATACACAATCTGCAGCCAGATGTTCTTGCAGGTCTTTGGAGGTGATCTGTGGGTTGTGTGCAACCATTCTCACAATCCGCCGCATATGCCGCTCTTGTACTTTTCTTGGTCTGCTAGACCTGGGTTTAACTGCAACTGTGCCTGTGTCCTTCCATTCCCTGACAACGTTCCTTACAGTAGAAATTGACAATTGAAACCTTTGGAAAAGCTTCTTGTAGCCTTCCCCTAAACCATGACAATGAACAATCTTTGTTTTTCAGATTTTTTGGGAGCTGTTTTGATGATCGCATTCTGTCTCACTTCTGCAGAGAGTCAAAGAGAAGTGGAACTTGCATTTAGGCACCTAAAATACCTTTTCTCATGATTAAACAGACCTTTATATGAGGTTCAAGGCTAAACAACATAATCCAACCAATTGTGTGTTTAAAGTCGTCAGTTTTACATGCTGTTACAGGCATTAAAATCAGCAAGACCACAAGGGTTCCCATATTTGTGCACAGCCAGTTTTTCACATTTTATTTAATTTCATAAAACTAAATACTGCTTTTCAAAAAATCTTTGTTTGGAAAACATCCCAGTACTTAGCTGTTCCTAGTAAATTAAAGACATACCACTTTTATCTTTTTTGTGTGAAAGCAGAGTCAATTATAATGCCGGCTGAGAGGGGTTCCCAAACTTTTTCATATGACTGTATGTGAAATCACAAAATGATAATGCAGTATTGGGGGGACTCATGTCTTATGGTTGTGCTAACATTTTATGTGTACTCTTATTACACAAAACTGTAAATCTTGAGTGGAATTTACAGAGGGTTTCTAAAGATGGATATATGTTATTGTCAGGTTGTTTTCCTCTCACTTCTGGCTCACTGACTGATACTTGAGACATTATTACACCTACAGTATAGACTGTTTGCTCTGGTATGGATCACTGACCAATTTGTTTGTTTATTTTGTGTTCACACGGCAGCATTTACAAGTAGGACAACAATTCTGATGCAGGAGGTAATGTGTTTTGTTTCAACTCAATACACTATCAATTTCTCAATTCTAACCCTATGACCAGGGTTGCCAGGTCTGTGGGACAATACCAGCCCAATGACCAGTCCAAACTAGCACAAAACAAGTCCAAACAGCCCCAAAACATTTAAATAATGCAACTCATTATGAGCCACCGTCAAACAATACACTGCCTTTTAAGTCCAACAGCATTGCTATACTGTAGTTGCCAAATATAGGCCAAAGTTACATCTATAAAGTTACACAACAAATGTTTAGTGTGCCAGCATTAAAAGCAGTTTTCCCTTAATAGTTCCTCCACCTAGGTCCTAAAATGGCCTAATGAATTTAGATACAGTATATTATCATAAATAAAATATAGCTTTGTGGCATCACTGATGCACAAACTAACCTGTTGTTAACTGTTTCTTCCTTTTCACCCTATTCCTTCATGTACTGATTTTACTTCAAATGTTTTTACTTTACTGCAAATTTTACATCAAAACATGCCTGATACCATGTGTTATGGGAAGCGCCACAGATTGCTCAAAACCCGGTCTAATAGACTAAAACAACACTTATTCCACAGCAAGAAGTGCTTGAAATGGACTCAAACACGTTGTACGTTTCTTGTTTTTTCAATGTTCATTAATCTCACTGCACCAATCAACGAAAAGGTTTTTGTTTACTTATAATTATTGTGTGGAAGATTTTTTTTCTTTTTCTTTTTCACCACAGCCCCTTACAGGAGCAGCACTCTGAATTCCATTGTGTTATACAATGTCATAAAGGAATTGTATTTTAAGTGTCTCATGTTCCGTGAGCTTTTGCGCATGGCACATAGCCCATATACATTATTTTATTCCATCTTCGTCTTCCCAGTCTTTTGTGTATTTCTCCGTGTATTTTGTCCACTTAGGCCACATTCACACTAGGCCATCTAGGTAATGATGAAAACCGTAGTTTTCATTGAGAACCCATGTTCATGTTTTAACCATCTTTATATCTTCGACGGTTACACAATTGTATCAAAGGCCACACAATGATTAATTGAACGGCCTCATTGACACAGAGCAGGTCCATAAAAGCCTCAAAGAAGCCAAGTTTGTCAAATGGAAATGTTTTAGAATTGTCACACCTAGTTTTAGCGCAGAATATAGTCCATAAGCAAGATAAAGTCATTGTTTGTTGGATCTTTTTATTACAGGATTACAGAAAGTAAAACATAAGACTATTAAAAAAAGCCATTTGCTCTAAAATAAGCATTATATTTGTTGAACTCAAAGCCAGTTGGCAGGTAAAGGGTGCCATTCAAATAGTCAATTCTTGTTTTTGCAACATTGTTTCATAAAATCCCCCCTTTTTATCCTCTTTGAAAAAATGACCTCAAAAGCCCCAGTGCCCTATCTAATGAAAAACAAACACACCTCCTTGGATGCCCCAAACAAATGACCACATGTTCTATTCTTGGTGAATTAGCAGCGGTTGTCCGGAGGCTGATGTACGACAGGCTGGGATGGCATGGAAGTATGTTATCAATCCCCTGCTTTGGGAGGTGAGGTCACTTCCTGCTTCTGCCTTCCAGCCCAACCAGATAAGAGCAGAAAACCCCCATAGGAGTTTCCCTCACCAGGAAGTGGGCAAACTGGGCAAACCCATTAGCTTTCACATCACACCACGCCAAACCCTGTCAAACAGTCCAAAATAAGTATCCATTGCATATTACATTCCCAAGTCATAGATGATTTTTTAGTTTGATTGTTCATTGTGTCTATTTCTCTCAGGGTGTACCTGCTATTGGCGAGTGCATGGAAGACTGGAAAAGTCATCAGTGGCTTTGTGTTCCCCTGCCACCTGTTTGTGCGGGGGTCATTGAGGGCTGGTTATTCAGTGTATGTAGGAAGGAAGTGTAATTGCTATGTGTACATTATTAGGCACTACAATGACAGACAGGAATGCTTTTAGGACCAGTTTGTGTCATCTAGGCTGTCACATGGCCAGCCTTAGGACTAACAACAAATGCATTTCTTTTAAAATACAGTATGCAAATTATTGAAGAGGGAGTGTCTCGACAGGAGAAAGTTAGCATTTGTGTTTATTCTTTAAAGATGGATTTATAGTCAAATTTATCCATCAAAAATAAGTTGGAAGGAACAATGTATCAGTTCAGAGGAACAAGGAGAGGTGAACCTTTTAAAGGTCACATATTATGCTCATTTTCAGGTTCATTATTGTAATCTACAATAAAGTGTTTTCTCAAAGTGCCATTGATTCAGCGTCGGTCCGAAACGCTCCGTTTTAGAGCCTGTCTCTTTAAGCCCCGCCTCCCAAAAAGCCCAGTCTGCTCTGATTGGCCCTGAGTATAACTGCCGGTTTGAATCTAACTGCCACTTAGATCCAGGGGTGCCTGCGGGTGCAGCTTATCACAGGTGGAGGTAGTGCCCACAAGGTTGGCAGTGATGGAGAGGAGATTAATCTGACTGGGGTTTTTGAACACAAGTTTTCAGAAAGAGGGTTATTGTTTTTTTCTTATACTTTTGGCGCTTTTCCACCGCACATATAGCTCGACTCGACTCAACTCGACTCGACTCAACTTGGTTTGGTAGCAGCACGGGTCGTTTTCCACCGCAAATAGTACCTCCTGAATGTGGGCGGGGTTGTCGTAAGGGGCTGAAAGCCTACTCCGGAGCAAAGTAGCAAAGCAGAAATTACGAGCAGTTGTTGCACTATTAACTGAACCAACCGCCAAAAACACGGATGATGAAAAATGTTTAAGAAATACCCCCCTTGTATCTGTTTGCTAAAAGAAGTAGAAGTATATTGCTATGGGCCATTAAAAGGGATGGTTGTTGTCCCGATGTGTGACTCTGCCACACAGTCAGCTGTAGGGATGCTTCACGTACATCCCTATGCACGTAAACACGGGCATGATAAAGTTGACTGTTTAGTGCTTGTTTCAGGATACGTGTTTTCAAATGCAAGCCGTGTCTCAGCCTGAATATTTTATTGAGGTAATCAGTTCAGTCCGAGGCTTGTAATGTAATCGCTCGCTATCATGTCTGTCCCAGCTGGCTACTATTTAGCCTAGCTGCTAGCTGCCCTACATGTCTCCCCTTGTATGTTAAAAGTAACTTCCCCAACAACCAACACTGGGTGAGCTTAGCGAATATATGGAAAAAAAATTCGGATCTGTGATGCAAATCAAATGAAAGAGAGCCAGAGTAGGCTGCACGCGGCGTAAATACACTCAAAAGTCCCGGAGAGTTGGGGAGAATAAACAACAGAATGAAGCCGGTGGTCTCTGGCCAATCAGAAGCGTCGGCAGACGGCCGGCCACTGCTTGGCCAGACAATAGTCTCTGGCCAATCAGGGGCTGGCCGTCTGCTGACGTCACCTTTCAGCATCGGCTCAGCTCGCTTGGAACCTAGAGCGAGGCGATACCAAAAAAGCAGCTGCTACCAGGTACCAGGTACCATGAAATTGCGGTGGAAATGCCAAAAATGCGAGTTGAGTCGAGTCGAGTTGAGCTGATACCATGCGGTGAAAAAGCGCCATTTGAGAGTATCCAGTCTCACCAGAGACCCATTTCAATGTTGAAAAATTAAAAAGTGACCTTTAATTATTAGTGATTGAACACTATCTCCCCAAAGATTACGCCATTATCCGTAGCCTGTCATCTTTACTTCATCTTTATCTTAGCAGAATGCAGAACTACAGTTAAATTGCATGTTAAATGTAATGGCAACAGCATCGAAGTTATTCATCTTAATATTTAAACATGCTGACTACATGACTCCACATGGTCATTTAATTATGTCCGTCAGTGGGCCCATCACTTTGGTCCAGACTAAAATATATACAACAATGGATGAACTGCTATGCAATTTGGTGCATAAATTCATATTACCCTTGGGATGATTTATATTAGCCTTTTGATCTAGCAGCCTGTTTAGGGCAAACTCTTCATTTGGTTAATGAGATTCTTCAGTCTTTCTTTGTGTGTAGAGCTAATTAGAAAAATGTTTGCGTGCTAACAAACACAACTAAAATGGTAAACATGGTACAAAAAAGAGGCTTACTGGTTACATGAAGTCAGAAGGCATGTTTCTGTACTTTACCAGTGCTAATTACCATGTGTTTTTTGATTTAATGCTGTGCTATTTGGAACAGTTGTTTTGTAGCAAATGTTTCCAACATGCATGGCCATGGGACTCAGGCATCATGTAACTGACTTCATTATGATGGATAGTCGGTTGTCTTTTTGTGCTTTTGTTGCAATAAGTTGGACAATGTGACAATATGAAACATTGACTTAATTAGGGTGCAAATGCCCTTTGAAGTTATCCTTGTAATGTGATTTGTAATGTCAACTAATTTGATCCAACTCATTTGTAGTAACCCAGATACTGAGCCTTCAGCCACAAAAAGTCAAAGCAAAAACAATTCATACACAGTTGCAGCCTTGTGTTAATCCAACACTTCTATTATAGCTAAAATGAATATTACTTTATGCTGTACGCTAATCCCTTCTGTTAAGCTATGTATATGAACGTCTGTGTAGTGTAATGCACAGCTCACCCATTCATAGTTCCTTACAATGACTTTACCTCCATGCTTCTGAGTTCATCGATGATCAAGCCTACGTTCAAGGACCAGTGACAGGCACATCACTCATCCTACACATAGTGTCTCATGAATATGGATCCTCAGCTAGGCTTGTTAACATTCCCATCTAATGCTGACCAGACAGGTGAAGTGCACATGTGGAGCCTTTTACAGCCAAGCTAGCTAGCTATAACTCATTGAATAATCAAACGGAGCCGAAGATCGATCGTCATATGGACGGTAGATTGACACCCTTGGTCGCTGTGTTGCTTCTATTCCTCAATTGCTTCTGATTATTATACAGCTCCTAAAGGGTTCCTTTGATAATTCTCTGTCTGCTCAATGCAAATAAGCACACAGCGCTCCCAACAAGCTGTTTATGACTGTCTTGTTTGCCAAGAGATTTATTCTACATCTCTTTATACCGAATCGTTTATCACAGCATCTGTCACGGGCATCTCGGAACTGGAGGCTTTTTATGATGTCAATACCTTAACGGTCTTATTAAAGAGGCGTAATTGTAAATCCAATATAAGGCAGAGTCAAATTTAGAGCCATCAACATTTGTGCTTTGAGTGATTTCTTTCGCAATCTTGCAGCTTTGAATCTCTCAGCTGGTAGATGAGACGCGGGAGTAAAATGGGCCCTTTTATCTTCCATGCAAATTGAGTAAATTATTTTGTTTTAAGCATGTGTGGATATGATGCTGTGTGACTGATCCAGTTTGTAGAGATCCTGTGGTAATGGCTTGTACCAATGCATTAAGCCCTGCTCAATATTAAATAGTCTGGATAAATCCTAAGTATTCTCCATACTATTAATAGTAAATGTAAAATAAAAAAAATCCATGTTATAGAAATGTTCCATATGGCAAGGATGCCAATGCAAAACCGGGTTTGGCATGACCTTGATGTTGGAGATGTTTGGACGTGTGCTGGTTCGCATTAA